>OX453240.1:8698415-9077790 GCA_949709985.1 Luffia ferchaultella | reverse complement strand
CAAATATGTCAGTAGTGTAAAATTGGGGAGTCTGGCTCACATTTTGTATGGTATATAATTGGGGAGTCTGGCTCACTTTTTCGTTATTTGCTGAAAACCGTGGTCCGTTTTAAAAGTCTCGCTTCGCTCTCACGGACCACGGTTTTCAGCAAATAACGAAAAAGTGAGCCAGACTCCCCAATTATATACCATACAAAATGTGAGCCAGACTCCCCAATTTTTTTTCTCGGAAAACACGATCTCTCATTTTGAGGTGAAAGAAATTTTATAAAACACTCACCGTTACGACAACCGATAACTTTAAACACATGACAAATTTCAACACCAACAAAATTTTTACTCTTAAATATTTTACTATAAGTCACAACACGACAACACGAGTTGATTGCAGGACGTCGATTTACTAAATGGTAAATCAAGTATGTCCCTACTCTACACCTAATCCCAATTAAAAAACCGGATAAGTCCGTTTAGCATATATTATTGAATTTTACTTAATAAGTAGATGAAAAGAAATATACTTCTCACTAGAACTATAATAATTTTTTTATAACAACTTTGTCACCTAAGATTAACTAAATTATTTAAAAACTTATGCATTAATTATTACGCTGTTTTTTTTTTATTCGATTGTATTTATTTCATTAGAACTACAATAATTTTTTACAACCTTTTTTCTCGTATAAATTGCTTAATTAATTAAAACTATAAAATGTTTTCTTACTTAATATTATTGCTGTAATATCGTATTCAATTTAACTTTAAAAAAATATTTTGAAATACAGATTTAGACCCTTTCGGAAACAGAATACTTACACACTTCCATTAAAAGTAATAAGGACTTTTGTTCCAAATTATGAATGAATTATTGTTTTGACAAAGACACGTGTATGGTACAGTTAACAATACGTTTTATCAGCGTTTGAGAAGTTACAATTTTATTATTTAAAAGAGTCTATTTATGAAATAATATAATAAACTTTAATAGAATAAACATAAATGACGATCAAGTAATTGTTCATGACTTTATTAATAAATACTAACTGACTGAAAAAAAAAAAAGCTGATGACATATTTTGCAAATTTACAAAAAAAATTAAAATATTATAAAATATTTGTATGTATAGAAACTTAAAAAGTTTTTTTTTGATGTTGTGTAATGATTAAATAATTTAAATTAAAAAATATTTTTTATATTTCTCGTTGACTGTATACATCACACATCAAATGTTTCATTAACAAGTGTTTCACTGTGTCAAGACTTTGGTTTCAAATTATGAATGAATTATTGTTTTGACAAAGACACGTGTATGGTACAGTTAACAATACGTTTTACCTGCGTTTGAGAAGTTACCATTTTATTATTTAAAAGAGTCTATTTATGAAATAATATAATAAACTTTAATAGAATAAACATAAATGACGATCAAGTAATTGTTCACGACTTTATTAATAAATACTAACTGACTGAAAAAAAAAAGCTAATGTCATATTTTGCAAATTTACAAAAAAATTAAAATATTATAAAATATTTGTATGTACAGAAACTTAAGAAGTTTTTTTGATGTTGTGTAATGATTTAATAGTTAAAATTAAAAAATATTTTTTTATATTTCTCGTTGACTGTATACATCTAACATAAATGTTAAGAATGTTTCATTGTTTTAACTATGACACGTGTAAGTTTTTCGTATCTTTAACCCTGAACGAACAAAAATGCTTTGTACATGCAAAGTGCTAAAAATGGCTTTAGGAAATAAGTTTCTCATGTTTTATGATTTTCAAGTCTCGACTTGCGTTTATAAAACGGAACTGGGTTACGATAATTTTTTTCTATCATGTTTTTATAGTTTTGTTTTTAAACCTTGAAGACAGTTCACACGTGTATCGAAGCGTATATAAACCATACTCCAAGCTTATTCGACACCAGTCTACGATAGGCGAAGTTCCTAGTAGTAACAAAAATACAAAGTGTTCTTGCAAAAACCAAGCACCAAGTAATACTTCAGTGGTACCATGGCTGAAATGTGAGTATAAAAATGTAGGTATATTACATTATTTTCAAACTTTTATAAATATTCATTATATTTTTTATAAAATAATCAATTGTTATTTCATGTTTTTTATAGCATTAATTTTTTACTGATTATACTACGTTGAAAATTGTGTTTAAAAATATGATTACGATATTAACATTCTATATAAATTATGGTTGTGATTTTTACGTAGGTGAAAGCATGCATGATTATAATAGAAGCGCAAAAATATGTGTGTTTTTTTTTTCTTTTATAAATACACATTATATTTTTATGAAAATGCTCATTTGTTACTTTATGTTTTACGTTAATTTGAACTGATTATATTACATCGATTATTGTGTTAAATTAATTACGATATTAGATTTTCTATAAAAACTACGACTTTGATTTTTAGGTAAAAGTCTCCACGATTGTAATAGATATTTCATGTTTTTATAGCACTAATTTTTTACTGATTATACTACGTTGAAAATTGTGTTTAAAATTTGATTGCGATATTAACATTCTATATAAATTACGGTTTTGATTTTACGTAGGTAAAAGCATGCATGATTATAATAGAAGTGGAAAAATATGTGTTTTTTTTTTTCTTTTATAAATACACATTATATTTTTATGAAAATGCTCATTTGTTATTTTGTGTTTTACGTTAATTTTAACTGATTACATTACATCGATTATTGTGTTAAATTAATTTTCTATAAAAACTACGACTTCGATTTTTAGGTAAAAGCCTCTACGATTGTAATAGAACTGGGAAAAAAAATTGTATATTGCGTAATTATTTTAAGTGGTCTTGTTTTTTATTTGTTATAGAAACCTTCCAACTATATTCGATTCTGATGAGGGTTTATCGTCGATATCACCTAGTACATCTAAAAATTTAAAACGCAAATCATCTAAGAAATGTTCAAAGAAAACACGCACCGATTTCATGAAGGATCTTTTCGGAGACGAAAGTGATACTGAAATATGTGTGAAGAAAACTGAATTATCGGGTATTTTATGGAAGCGAGTTGCTAATGGAATGACAAAACAGACTGAAAACAATGCGAATGGGGAATTCTTTTTGGAATTAAAACTTTACTATACGTCCGAAATCGAGAAATTACCAGATGATACTCGTTGGAAATTCGCTTTGATAAATACGAAAATTAAATTACAAAGAGAGTCTGATGACTTTAAATATTTGCAACGTCTTTTATTGAACATAAAAGAGAAATTTGCAAAATCTGAAGCACAATTTATTCCTGAAAAGAAAAAGTAAAATATTATTTTCTTAAACTTACCGATTTAAATAACGTGTTATTTTCATACTTTATGTATTTCGTGTAATAGAATATAAGCCTACATTGTAATCAGTGTATTTTTTAATTAAAGGTAAAAATTAGATTTTCTCTGAATTATCGGGTATTTTATGGAAGCGAGTTGCTAATGGAATGACAAAACAGACTGAAAACAATGCGAATGGAGAATTCTTTTTGGAATTAAAACTTTACTATACGTCCGAAATCGAGAAATTACCAGATGATACTCGTTGGAAATTCGCTTTGATAAATACGAAAATTAAATTACAAAGAGAGTCTGATGACTTTAAATATTTGCAACGTTTTTATTGAACATAAAAGAGAAATTTGCAAAATCTGAAGCACAATTTATTCCTGAAAAGAAAAAGTAAAATATTATTTTCTTAAACTTACTGATTTAAATAACGTGTTATTTTCATACTTTATGTATTTCGTGTAATAGAATATAAGCCTACATTGTAATCAGTGTATTTTTTAATTAAAGATAAAAATTAGATTTTCTAGGTTTAAGTATAAATTAACAAGCAATGCTTACAAAGTAAATAGTAGATAACTTGGTTTACATATGGTATTGTATTACCTATTTTTTTTTTTACTTTGGATGCAATCTGATAAAACTACATATTTTGATTTTATTATTGTGCACTACGATATTTTATTAATATGACGAATAAAATATATTGTAATATTTGTGGTATAAATGTTACAAAGAAAATATACTATGCTCATCTTAGAACAAACTTACATAAAAAAAATTGTTTGTTACAAAGCCACATTGATAATGTACGGCTTATAAATTCGGCATTTAAAAACAGACTACTTTCTTTTAGAATAGATGGTATTCATGATAGGTATTTACTTCCAGAAGATTTTTTAAATGATGTACGAATTTCGGTGAATAAGTTAATTAAATATATTCTTCATCAACATAATAGCTGTAAAATAAATTTTGAATTGTTTTGTTATTATTCTTTACCACACCAAATAAAGACCGAGTTGAAATCATTTACAGTGAAGTATAAGAAATTTTATCACAATACTGATATCAATGAATATTATAACCATGTTAAAGCTACACTCATTCGGAAATGTAGCGAATTTCAATTAAAAGATTCGGGTTGGTTTATTTCCAGTGTATCTCATCTTGAAATGAATATAAATAAATACACACCATTACGAGGGGGTTCTTACATACCATTACCTAAAAATATTCAGAGTACGAAAAGTTGTTTAAACATTAAAAACACTGACTCTCATTGTTTTTTATGGTGTGCAGTTGCATCTTTATTTCCAGTGAAAAAAAATGGTACACGCACTGCATCATATCCAGATTACAAACAAATATTTAAAATAGATGGGATGAATTTTCCTCCTACTAATAGAGATATAAAGATATTCGAAATGAATAATCCAACATTTACAGTAAATATTTACGGATTAGATTCAAAAAATCAACTTGTAGGCCCGCTCTACAAGACAGAATATCGTAGTATAAACCATATTAATTTATTATATATAGAAAATTCTCAACATGGGCATTATTGTTTAATAAAAGATTTTGAACGGCTTATTAGACACCAAGTAACGAGGCATAAAGGCAAAATATATTTTTGTGATGAGTGTATGTTATTTTTTTCCTCATATGATAGTATGGAGATGCATAATTGTGCTCGAATTAAAACGGTATTGCCCAGACCTGGTACAATCTTACAATTCACTCACTACGAGAGATTGCAACGTATTCCTTTCGTTATCTATGGTGATTTCGAAACTATGTTATTACCTCTTAATAACAACCAGAACTGTGAAACTAAATACACAAAATTAACAAAAAGACACGTACCAATAGCATTTGCTTATTATATATGTTGTGCATATGATTCGAGTTTAAATAAATTCATTTCATATCGAGGAAAAGATTGCGTTCATATATTTGTAAAGTCATTAACGGAACATGTTAACGAAATTCATAGAATTAATACGACTGAAAAGAAAAAAATGATTCCGTTATCATTGCAACAACAAATTGAATACAATAGCGCCACTCACTGTTATATATGTAATAATTTACTATTGGGTGATGTAGTTCGCGATCACTGTCACAGAACAGGCGTATACAGAGGCGCAGTACACTCACATTGTAACTTGCTTTTAAAGACTTGTACGTTCATTCCATTTTTCTTTCATAACTTAGCGGGGTATGATTGTCATTTATTTATAAAAGAGCTTAGTGAATCTGATGGCAGGATAGAGGTGATACCTAAAGGGAAAGAAAAATATATTTCTTTTACTAAATTCATAAAAAATGTATACGATGTTCGTGAGTCATATATTCCTCTCAGATTTGTTGATTCTTGTCATTTTCTCAACACGAGTTTAGATAAATTATCTAAAACATTAGAGTATGATAAATTCTTGAATCTCAGACGCTTTTTCTCTGATAAAAATAAATTTCGATTAGCATGCCGTAAGGGAGTGTATCCGTACGAATATATGGATAGTTTAGATAAATATAATGAAACAGTATTGCCACCGAAACAAAGTTTTTATAATACTTTAACATCAAATCATATTTCAGACGATGATTATAAACATGCTTTTGATGTATGGGAAAAATTTTCCATATGCAATTTAGGACAATATACTGATTTATATTTAATGATCGATGTTCTATTATTATGTGATGTATTTGAAAATTTTCGTACTGTTTGCCAAAAAAATTATAAACTAGATGCAGCTTTTTATGTAACCGCTCCTAGTCTTAGCTGGGACGCAATGCTTTTAAATACTGGTGTAAAATTAGAATTAATTTCTGACATTGAAATATATCAAATGCTTGAACAAGGCATCCGAGGCGGATTATCACAGTGTTCTTTACGATATGCAAAAGCTAATAATATTTATACTGAAGACTACAGGGAAGATAGACCAAATACTTATCTTTTATATTTAGATTGTAATAATTTATATGGATACGTGATGATGAAAAACTTACCGATTTCAGAATTCAAACTTTTACAAAGTGATGAATTATTATCTTTCGACATAGATTCATGTCATGAAAATTCAGACATTGGATTTATATTAGAGGTTGATTTAATCTATAACGAGGACTTACATGACTCTCACAAAGATTTACCATTTGCACCAGAAAAAATGAAACCTCCTGGAGGAAAGACTTATAAATTGATCGCAAATCTGTACAATAAATATCACTATGTTATTCATTATATGCATTTAAAACAGTGTTTAAATCATGGTTTGATATTGAATAAAATTCATAAAATTCTTTCATTTAAACAAAGTAATTATTTAAAACAATATATAGATTTGAATACAAGTTTGCGTCAATCCTCACAATCTACGTTTGAACAAGATTTTTTTAAATTGTTCAATAATTCAATATTTGGAAAAACTTTAGAAAACAAGCGGAAGCAAATATCTGTAAAATTAGTTGATCGATGGAGTGATGAAAAAAATTACACAAATAAATACATAGGTGTTGAAAAATTGATTGCTCAACCAAATTTTCATAATGTATCAATTTTTTCTGAAAATTTCGCAGCAGTTCAGATGGACAAGTCGGAAATTTTACTTGACCGTCCTATATACATAGGATTTACTGTACTAGAATTAAGTAAATCCCATCTTTATAGCTTTCACTATTCTTTTATTAAACCAAAATATGGGGATAGAGCACAACTGTGCTACACCGACACTGACAGTTTATTATATTACATAATACCTACAAATGATTGTATTTATAAAGATCTAAAAGAAAATCTTGAATTATTTGATACAAGCAATTTTAGTAGGAACAATATTTATGATTTACCACTAGTAAATAAAAAGGTACCAGGTCTGTTTAAAGATGAATTAGGAGGGACAATCGTTGATGAATTTGTAGGTTTAAGATCTAAACTATATTGTATAAAAACCGAAAACGATGAAATCAAAAAGGCAAAGGGAGTTAGCAAAGCAGTGTTAAATCTTTTAACTACAGACGAATACAAATCTACTCTTAAAACTAACAATACATTGCGCTCATGTATGAATGTATTTAAATCAATCAAACACACGATATTCTCGCAAGAAGTAAATAAATCCGTGTTGAATGCTAATGATGATAAAAGATTAATAATTGATAAATATAACACATTGCCTTGGGGACATTACAAATTATTTTAAGTATGCTATGTACAAATATATCTGATATTTTTTATAACCAAAGTGTACATCTATAAAAATATGTATGTATTTTTACCATTAAATTAAGTATATTACTGAGTTCATCTCTGTTTTTATTTCATAACCCTATAATTCTTTAAGAGACTACAACGTTTATGCTGAATAATGATTCACCATAATAATAATAATAATAATAAATATTATTATCGAAAGAGAAAAAAAGGTTTTGGATTTTTCAATGATATGCTGAATAAATTACCGTTTGAGCTACATGTACCCGGTTATCAGTTTTGCGGTCCTGGAACTAAACTCAAAGATCGATTAGCACGAGGTGATATGGGTATTAATCCACTTGATTCAGCTTGTCGCGAACATGATATAGCGTATTCGAAAAACAGAGATAATGTTCATATGAGAAATCAGGCTGATCGTATGCTAGCATCAAAAGCGATGAAACGAGTATTTAATAGAGATGCATCAATGAGTGAAAGAGCAGTTGCGTTAGGCATTGCGTCCGCGATGGGTGCCAAGTCAAAATTAGGTCTTGGTATCACAAATAAAAATAAAACAAAGAAAAAAATTAAAAGATCAAAGAAACCTTTCAAGCATGTTATTAAAATAGCTAAATCATCTATGTCTAAAGGATCTGATCCTATAAAATCTGCACTGAATGGTGTTCGTAAAGTGATTCGTCAAGTAGGAGGGAAAAAAAATATCAATTGTCCTAGAATTTTACCTCTGCCACAAAAAATTGGTGGAGTACTTCCTTTTTTAATACCACTTTTTGCTGGATTAAGTGCAACAGGTGCTTTGGCTGGTGGAGCTGCTGGAATCGCGAAAGCAGTCAACAATGCTAAAAATGCTGTAGAACAACTTAAAGAACAAAAAAGACATAATGAAAAAATGGAAGCGATATCTTTAGGAAAAGGAATGTTTCTTAAACCTTATAAGAAAGGTTTAGGTATTTATATAAAACCTTCAAAAAACTATTAACACTACCAAACAGAGCTCTTACAAATATTGATTTAACAAAATATGCTAGAATTTTAAATATTCCTAACTTTAGAGGTGTTTTTATGAGAAATGATTTACCTAACTCACCTCCTTGGACACATGAATCTGGTATAATAAACTTAGATAGTAAAGATGGTCCTGGAACTCACTGGGTAGCTTATAAGAAAAAAAACAATTGTGTCTTTTATTTTGATAGTTTTGGAAATTTACCACCTCCATCAAATTTATTATCATATTTAAAAGTGCAAAATGTAAAATACAATTATAAAAAATATCAAAGCTTCAATACATTCAATTGTGGACATTTGTGTCTTAAATTTCTTAGTGATAATTTAACTTAAATATATATCAGAACGTCAACTCATTATAGATTCAGTCATGAGTGAATCATGGACATTAACGTTAAGCGGTGTTGGACCCGTTTTAGAAGCACAATATTTTCCTCCTATTGAATTATCATCAAAAAACTATGTGCTTGGTTTAGTAGAATTCTTGACTTTTAATTCCATTCCCAATATCGATGAAAGAAATAACAAATTCTATATCGATGACAAAGTTATTGTAATTCCACCAGGTAGTTACGAAATCGAAAACATTGAAAAATATTTAACTGATGCATTAGATAAATTTAATATTTTCATATCGATAAAGCCTGATGAAAATCAATTGCGATGTAAAGTGAGATGTAGTAAAAAAGTTGATTTTACCCATAAAGATTCTTTGGGAAATTTGTTAGGATATTCTCCTAGAATTCTAGATCCAAACGTTGATTATTTATCAGATATACCTGTTTCCATAATCAAAGTAAACGCTTTGCGAGTAGAATGTAACATAACAGGAGGGGCGTATATTAATTCTAATCAAGCTCACATTATTCACGAATTTTTCCCCACGGTTCCACCTGGATATAAAATAGTAGAAGTACCATCGCAAGTCATTTATCTTCCTGTTATGGTTAAGGCAATACATAATATTCAGTTGAAAATAGTCGATCAAGACGGAGATCTAGTAAATTTCCGAGGAGAAATTATAACAGTGCGATTACATCTTAAGTCAATAGCATAGAATGGGTGTGGTTTATAACAGTAAAACCTATTCATATAATAACAACAGAAAATGGGTTTATCCACCCACTCGAGTTCGACCATTGAATCGGTTAACACATCGGAACATACAATTTCTAAAAGGGCTTGGCTTAAGACTTGTTTCAAACTCAATAAAAACAAAATAAAACTTAAATTTTTCTGTTTAATCTGCATTTTACCATGGAAGAACAAGAAGAAATTTTAAATATACAAAAAAGTGTATTATTCGATGAATCAATAGAACATTACGAGTTTCATGCTCATCGTCCATATGCATTAACCACTTTCAACAACAATGATGAAATTCGCATTACTGTTCAACATCAAGATGCTTGTATACTACCCAGCAAAAGCTTTCTACATCTTACCGGAAAACTTATGAAGAGCAATGGTGAGGTTAGCGTTAACACGAATCTCGTAAATATGGGATTATGCTTTTTGTTTGAAGAATTACGTTATGAGTTAAATGCTGTTGAAATTGATCGCAATAAAAACGTTGGTTTAACAAGCCTTATAAAAACATTCATTTCCGCTAGCCCAAATCAAACTACATATCTTGATAATGCTGGATGGAACACAAATACAACTAAGGACATTGTTGATACCAAAGGATATTTTGATGTCTCGATTCCACTCAATTTGTTACTCGGGTTTGCAGAAGATTATAATAGAGTAATAGTGAATGCAAAACATGAACTTATTCTTACCAGAGCTAATACAGACGTAAATGCGATCGTACAATCAGAAAAAAATGTTGATAAAGATGTAAAAATATCCATTTCCAAAATAGAATGGTTAATGCCATATGTTAAATTGTCCGACTTTGCAAAAGTAAATTTACTTAATTATATCGTCAAAGATCCTCCTATACAAATAAGTTTTCGGACTTGGGAACTATATGAATATCCATTATTACCTACGACTACAAACCATGTATGGGTTGTAAAAACATCTACACAACTAGAGAAACCTCGATACGTTATCTTAGGATTCCAAACGGGTCGAAAGAATATACACACAAAAGATGCAAGTTTCTTCGATCATTGTGACATTCGTGACGTTAAATTGTATTTAAATTCTCAAACATACCCTTACGTTAACCTTAATATTGATTTCGAACGAAACCAATATTCACTGTTGTATGATATGTATGCTCAATTTCAAAGCTCTTACTTTGACAAGAACAGGTGTAAACCATTATTGTCAAAAAAGGAATTCAAGGAAATGGCTCCACTTGTTGTATTAGATTGTTCCAAACAAAATGAAACATTAAAAACAGGACCTGTAGACATACGTATAGAATTTGAATCAGAAAAACAATTTCCTCTGCAAACATCTGCTTATTGTTTAATCATACACGATAGAATAATTGAGTACAATCCAATCAGCAGCGCAGTACGCAAATTGTTGTAAAGTAGAGTGGTTGTGTGTTATTTTATATTAAATCAAAATGGAAATATTCAATTTATGTGAGAAAGACATTGAAAAAATACCTATAGATATATTAATCAAACGTTATGGTCACTACATTCATTTATTGTATCATAATGATCGACTACCCAAATCAGTGTTGGATAATGATGATGTGAAGCCTTATTATACTCCTTGCACTATTCATTCTTACGGTGATAATACATCAAACGATCAAGATGAACTCGATAGTCCACTTTTCATGCAAGCGTATTGTAAATTGTGTACGAAGAAAAAAGTATTCAAAACCGATTGATAATTTTTATTTTCTAATTTTGTTAACAATTACCTAATAAATTTTTTACCCATATTTTATGTTTTTTATTTTATATACATAAACTATATACAAATGATTTCTTATTCAGTTTGCTACATCATGAGGTTCATAAAGCAACAAACCGTATTACCTGTAGAGAACCTTGATAATCTTATTGTACCTACCACATCAGAAAAAAACCGTCGACATGGTAAACTATTACCTAATAGCATAAGATCGATTTTTTGCGGTCCCTCCAACTGTGGGAAAACAAATGCTTTGTTAGCGATTATTACACACATGAATGGATTAAGATTTTCGAATATTTACATTTATTCAAAATCCATACATCAATTAAAATACGAACTTCTTAAGAAAGTAATTGCTACTGTTAGTGATATTGGTTACTATATTTTTCAAGAAAATGATGAAATAGTGAAACCTAAAGATATTCTCCCTGGTTCCATCATTATTTTTGATGATATTGTTTGTGAAAAACAGAATAATGTAAAGGAATACTTTTGCATGGGGAGACATCAAGATGTTGATTGTTTTTATCTTTCACAAACTTACTGTTGTGTTCCTAAGCATTTGATTCGTGACAATACTAATTTATTAGTAATATTTAAACAAGATGATTTAAATTTAAAACACATTTACGATGAGCATGTAAATAGTGACATGACTTTTAAAGAATTTAAGAAACTATGTTTTAAATGTTGGAACGTAAAATATAGCTTTGTTGTCATTGATAAGGAGAGTTCTTTAGAAAACGGTCGATATAGGAAAGGGTTTGACACCTTTATAAATATAAAGAGTCCACATTAGTTATAACCAGTTGCAGTTTGTCGTACTAAACACAAACACCATGGAAGTTCAAAGTATTAAAAAACAACAGGACACTTTACGTAAAATCAGAAAGCTTGGCAATGTGATAAGAAAAAAGCATAAATTATTGAAATTGCATAGAAAAAACACAGAAAACACTTTAAACGAAGTCTTTAGACCTTTGACTACTTCTTTAAAGAAAATTAGTGTCACTACACCGAATATTGCACCTAAGAAGGAAGAAGAGCATAAAGAAAATAATAAATATGATGAGCACTATGTAACACATAAAAAAGAAACAGAATCCATGAATACAACTTCAAAAGATGAAAAAACTACTAATATCGATGGTGATGATGATGATTCATTCTTTGACGTAGAAGAACATGAAGAAGAAGAAGAAAACGATTCTTTACAAAAACCAAATCACAGTATTTTATCATATTTATCTTTATTAAAATCTAAAAATCATAAAGATTTAGATCAAATTTATGGTGTGAGACAATTAAAGGGAAAACGCTTAATGTTAGGAAATACACCTATCTATTTTGAAAAAGACAAAATTCTAATAGCAAACAAAAATTATCCCGCTACAGTTGGTTTATTAGAATTGATTTTCAAAAAAGTACCTAACAATAATGCTATAATAGATAGTGATATTGAAAATTACGCAGAAATCATTACAGCTACTAATGCGCATCGTAAACATTTTAAAGATGATGGTGCTCTCCGTATAAACAATACCCCAAAATATATTAACATAATTTCGAGGTTCGCTAATGAAAAGATAGGTAGTGGGGTTTCTAACAATAATACCTTATTACCCACCAATATGTCAACTCCTAGAGTTGGTTTGAATTTCAATTATGTGTATTGGGATAATCCTAATGAGTTGGTAGATCGTTTACGACTTCTATTAGCATCAAGAGCGGCTAGCGGTTATGTCACCCATTCCAATGAAATAATTTCAATCCTAGAGGAATTGCGTGAAGCTAACATTATTTATTAACAAGATTTATCAACTATTTAATCATTCTCTCGAAGTATCTTGAGGAAGTACAATGAGTGTAGACGTATTTGGACGTCAATTATCTAAATCTTCAACAGGACGCCGTGGACCACAAGGAGAAGGATTTAAAATTAATATTGAGGGGAATTATGATATTGAAAATAAACGATTGTGCAATGTGGGGGATGCTTTAGGAGACAGTGATGGTGTATCTTTAAAAATTGTGACAGGATTATTGTCCAATGAAATAAATATTATAAGACGTGAATATAATGAAAGATTTGATCAGTTGACTATCGATAATAATGAAATGAAACAAATATACTATTATTTAAAAACTCACTTAGACACAGTAAAAGAGAATTTAGAAAAAGACATTACCATCAATCATAACCTTTCTAAAACACATTCTAATACATTAACAAACATAGATCAAAGATTAACAGCATTGGAAAATACAAATAAATTATGAATAACTCCTACAAGACTTTAATTGCTGAAGAATTACATCGTGCTGCTCGTAGAAATTATCAACGACGTCACGTTGATATACGGGGATTAGATGAGACATGGCAAGCTGATATTGTTGATATGCAATCATATGCTTCTGTAAACGATAATTATAAATACATTCTAACGGTAATCGATAATTTTTCAAAATTTGGTTGGGCTGTGCCTTTAAAAACAAAAAATAGTAATAATGTTACCCAAGCAATGTTATCAATATTTACTACATCTGGTAGAATACCAAAAAATCTTCAAGTTGATAATGGTACCGAATTCTACAATTCTTTATTCAAAACACTTATGAATAGATATTCCATCAATATGTATTCTACTTATAGTAATTTAAAGGCTTCAATCTGTGAACGTTTTAATCGAACCTTAAAAAACAAAATGTGGAAGCGATTTACAGCGAGAGGTAGTTATCGATGGATAGATATTTTAAATGAATTATTAGATTCCTACAACAACAGTACACATAGAACTATAGCACTGAAACCAATAAATGTAAATAGATCGAACGAGAAATCAATATTAAGAAATATTTATAATAACAACGATAAGATGATGTTTAAAAAGTCTCAAAAATTAAAAATAGGCGATAAAGTGAGAATAAGTAAATATAAACATGTTTTTGAAAAAGGTTATACACCTAACTGGACTACTGAAATTTTTACTATAACCAAAGTTAATAATACTAGACCTGTTACTTATCAACTAAAAGATTATTTAAATTCACCAGTTCAAGGTTGCTTTTACAAAGAAGAGCTTTCAAAAACGAAATATCCTGATATTTATCTAATTGAAAGAGTTATAAAAAAAAGAGGAAATAAAATATTAGTAAAATGGTTGGGATTTGATGGTACACACAATTCATGGATAAATATAGATGATTTGTAAATTATACTTGTCTAAACTTGTTTCAACGCTGAAATTACGTAATTTTATTGCGAGAGTAGGTTAGTCATTCTGCTGGCTAGTCGCTCACGAGCACTTGAATAATCTACACGTATTCGAATATTTAAGAAATCTCAAACAATTATGGAACTTATTATGGATATACAATGTTTTGTAAATGGAAAAAATGAATTGATCGTGAAAGAACTAGCGGTTGCATCTGTTGAAGACAAAGAAGACAAAGAATATTGTATACTATTTAAACCACCATATCCTTGGTATAATTTGTCTGCAAAATGTCGATCCACGAATTCATGGCTAACAAGAAACTATCATGGTATTTCGTGGGACTCTGGAGAAATAGATTATACACAACTCAACACAATAATAAATAACCTAATAAAAGAAGCTACATGTATATATGTTAAAGGCTTACAAAAAAAAATATGGTTTGAAGACTATATCAAGCAACTCGAAGACAAACGAATTGTAAATATAGAAGACATAGGATGTCCACCTTTACGAGAACTTCGTACGGACGTTTATGGACATCATCAGGCTTGTCACAGATACATTAATCAAGTAAATATTAATTGTGCGTTACAAAATGTAATAGAAATTAAGAAATGGTATAATTCTTTTTATAAAAATGAAAAATAAACCTATTTTACATTCAATAATTTGTTTTATTTCTTGTAAACCTTCTCTACATAGTTTCAATTAATTATGTATTTTTTATTCGTAAATATCAAAATATGAATTATGTTTGTATTATAGTCAAGAAATGAAATGCGTTTGTAGGTTGATGGAGCATAAATTTTACACGTTTAGAAATTATCTGTCTAGTTCATTTGTCGTTTTTTTTTTTTTTTTTTACTGAGATCGTGTTTTCCGAGAAAAATTATTGAGAACTCTGGTTCATTTAGCATTTGCAGAAAAACCGTTGTCCGTGAGAGCGAAGCGAGACTTTTAAAACGGACAACGGTTTTTGTAGTATATAATTGGGGAATCTGGATCACTTTGTATGGCTATAAAATTGGGGAGTCTGGCTCACTTTTTCGTTATTTGCTGAAAATCGTGGTCCGTGAGAGCGAAGCGAGACTTTTAAAACGGACAACGATTTTCTGCAAATAACGAAAAAGTGAGCCAGGAAAAATTATTGAGAACTCTGGTTCATTTAGCATTTGCAGAAAAACCGTTGTCCGTGAGAGCGAAGCGAGACTTTTAAAACGGACAACGGTTTTTGTAGTATATAATTGGGGAATCTGGATCACTTTGTATGGCTATAAAATTGGGGAGTCTGGCTCACTTTTTCGTTATTTGCTGAAAATCGTGGTCCGTGAGAGCGAAGCGAGACTTTTAAAACGGACAACGATTTTCTGCAAATAACGAAAAAGTGAGCCAGACTCCCCAATTTTATAGCCATACAAAGTGAGCCAGACTCCCCAATTATATACTACTTAAGTACTTTTGAAATAGTTTGAATTAGTATTAAATGAGCAGGAGGACAGACATTTAGTGTTTTGATTAATTACAACTTTATACCTCAAGCCATTCCTGAGTTACTGGTTTTTGGTGTACAGATAGGCAACGAAAATCTTTTAGGGTTCCGATTTTTAAGCTATTGCATAGCTTCTATCTATCGCGGGCCTTGAGCGCGGGGACCGAAACCAGAAATTCCGTAACGAAAAAAAACCTCACGCTCATAATCAGTGCAAGAAAATACGAGTACATAAATCGTTAAGAGTGATTACGTCACTTCGTGCTCGGTGCGTGTTCATACGCCTATCGCCGCTTCGTCGTCGTGTGCGTCTCCTACTTCCGTGAGTGTGCTTCTGCTGCATTTGTGTACTTAAGGTATTAAACAACCCGATTGATTAGCACACTAGCCGACTGATCACTGCACGTCGACCGAAATACCTCTAATTTATGCGATCCTGGTACTGCGCTTATAATACCACTACGCACGGAATCACGCCATAGTCACGCTGGACCACAGACAAAATTGTCTGTGACTGGGACCCACATACATAATTTATTAACGTCAAATAATATATACTTCCATTGTGACCTACTTGACTATAATCTCCACGTGCTTGTTGTTCTCCTAGTACAAGGTAGCAAAATGAATAAGTCTTTGTCCGAATCAAACTTGAACGACTCGATTATGCTTGAACCAACTACCCCACCAAACTATGTCTTCGTTCGTGCGAAAAAGAGAAAAGAACACGACAGTCCCTTTGATTTATGATTTATCGCAGCCTAGCACTAGCACTGGTAACAATGAGTTGTCCGCATTTAAGGAAGAAATGCGTAGGATGTTTGCATCATTACTTGCTGCCCAACGACAAGAATTTTATTTTTTATTTTGAACATGTAATTATTTTTTAGTAAGCCCTATTTTAATTTTTAAGTATATCTTTTGAAATAATTAGAATTGGTAGGAGGACAGAAACTTAGTGTTTTGATTAATTAGAACTTCATACCTCAAGCCATTTCTGAGTTCCTCCTGGTTTTTGATGTACAGATAGTCCGACAACGAAATCAACCTTTTAGGGCTTCGTTTTTATTTTTATTTTTTTTTTTCATTTTGAAGAACAGAATCGCAACAAAATAAGTTAAAATAAGTTTTTAGTTAGACTTTTTTTGAAAGCCTTGTTTTTATTACATTGAGCTAGTTTGAACTGGTATTAAATGACCAGGAGCACAGACACTTAGTGTTTTGATTAATTAGAACTTTATGCCTCAAGCCATTCCTGAGGTCCTGGTTTTGATTCACAGATAGTCTGACATCGAAATCAACCTTTTAGGGCTTCGTTTTTATTAATTTTATTTTTTTTTTCTATTTGAAGTACAGAATATAACAAAATATTAGAAAAAGCCTAGTTAAGCTTATTTTTAGTTAGACTTTTTTTGAAAGCCTTGTTTTTAAGCTAGTTTGAATTGGTATTACATGAGCAGGAGGACAGACATTTATTGTTTAGATTAATTAGAACTTTATACCTTAAGCCATTCTCCTGAGTTCCTGGTTTTTGATGCATAGATATTTAGACAACGAAAATCTTTTAGGGTTCCGTTTTTTAAATATTTTGAATGAAGTACAAGAATCCTAATAAAAATAAGTAAAAAGCCTATTTTTTTAGTTAGTTATTTTATAATGCCCTTTTTTAAAAATGGTTTTATAAATGACCAGGAGGACAGGCATTTAGTGTTTTGAAATATGAGAACTTTATACATCAAGCCATTCCTGAGTTCCTGGTTTTTGATGTAGTCGAACAACGAGAAATATCTTTGGGTTCAGTTTTTTTTTTTTTTTTTAAATTTGAAGTAACAAAATAAAGCAATTTTTATTTAGTAAGCCAATTTTTAGTTTTGAAATAGTTTGAATTGGTACTAAATGACCAGGAGAACAGACACTTAGTGTTTTGATTAATAACAACTTTATACCTCAAGCCATTCCTGAGTTTTTAGTTTTTTATGCACAGATAGTTCGACAACGAAATCAACCTTTTAGGTTTTTTTTTATTTTGAAGTACAGAATCGTAATAAAATAAGTTATTTAGAAAAGCCTAGTTAAGTTTTTTGTTAAGCTAAAAGCTATTTTTTATGCTAATTGGAATTGGTATTAAATGACCAGGATTAGTTAGAACTTTATACCTCAAGCTATTCCTGAGTTCCTGGTTTTTGATGTACAGATAGTTAGACAACGAAAATCTAGGTTCCGTTTTTTTAAATATTTTGAATTAATAATAAAAATAAGTAAATTTAGTTAATATTTTAATAGTAGAGCTAGTTTGAATTGGCATTAATTGACCAGGAGGACAGACATTTAGTGTTTTGATTTATTAGAACTTTATATCTCAAGCCATTCCTGAGTTCCTGGTTTTTTATTTAGTCGGAGAACGAAAATTGGTCGGACAACGAAATGTTTGGTTCCGTTTTTTTTTTTAATTTGAAGTCGTAACAAAATAAGTAATTTTTTTTATTTTAAGTAATTTTGAAATAGTTTGAATTGGTATTAAATGACCAGGAGGGCAGACATATAAATGTCTGTTGAGGTTAATTAGAACTTTATACTTCAAGCCATTCCTGAGTTCCTGGTTTTTGATGTACAGATAGTTAGACGACGAAAATCGTTTAGGCCGTTTTTTTTAATTAAGTAAAATCATAATAAAAATAGGTAAATTTTTAAAATTTTGTTAGTTAATTTAATTTTTTTTTAAATGGTTTTATACTAGCTAGTTTGAATTGGCATTTAATGACCAGGAGGACAGACATTTAGTGTTAAGATTTATTAGAACTTTATACCTCAAGCCATTCCTGAGTTCCTGGTTTTTTATTTAGTCGGACAAAGAAATGTCTTTTTAGGGTTCCGTTTTTTCTTTTATTTTGAAGTCTTAACAAAATAAGTAATTTTTAGTAAGCCAGTAAGTACTTTTGAAAAAGTTTGAATTAGTATTAAATGACCGAGGACAGACAATTAGTGTTTTGATTAATTACAACTTTATACCTCAAGCTATTCCTGAGTTTCTGGTTTTTGATGCACAGATAGTTCGACAACGAAATCAACCTTTTAGGGCTTTGTTTTTATTTATTTTATTTTATTTTTTTCATTTTAAGTACAGAATCATAACAAAATAAGTTTAGAAAAAGACTAGTTAAGTTTTTAGTTAGACTTTTTTTGAAAGCCTTGTTTTTGAGCTAGTTTGAATTGGTATTACATGACCAAGAGGACAGACATTTATTGTTTAGATTAATTAGAACTTTATACCTTAAGCCATTCCTGAGTTCCTGGTTTTTGATGTACAGTTAAGGGTACCGTTTTTTTTTCATTTTGAACTTACTTAGAGACAGAATCCGTAATGCATATTTAGAAAAGCTTACAGTTTTTTAGTACTGCTTTTTTTTGAAAGCCAAATTTGAATTGCTATTAATTGGCCAGGAGGACAGGCATATAAATGTCTATCCTCTTGGTGATTAATTAGAACTTTATACCTCAAGCCATTCCTGAGTTCCTGGTTTTTAATGTACAGATAAGGGTGCCGTTTTTTTTTTAAATTTTGGAGTACAGAAAGAATCCGAATGCATATATATAAATTTAGAACTTGTTCCGTCGTCAATGAACAGAGGAAATGTATTTTTAGTTACATTTATTAATGTCGTGTCATAAGGAAAAATCGTCTGTCTGATTATTGTCAAAGTTCTTTTTCGTCATTTTTAAAAACAGCCAGTCAGTCTATAGTCAGTCACCGTCGCCGCGACATTCCCACCTCCAGTATTGGAAAACCAATACTTAGGGGCTGGAGCGAACGTCTAATTTACCTAGTTTCGTCACTGGCCTCGTGTAAAGTCTTTTGTGTCCGGTCGAGTCTATAATTACAATGTCGGCAATGCGTTTATGACCATCTTTACCAGGGTAGGTCTTTGTCACGGTTCCACGCAACCACATGTTACTTGGCAACTGGTTGTCAACAATTACCACTACGTCACCTACAGCTAATGGGACAGTCGTAGCAAACCATTTTTCTCATCGTGTCAGAGTTGGCAAGTACTCCCTGACCCACCTCCGCCAGAATAAGTCAGCGAGCGCTTGTGCTTGTCGCCAGTTTCTCTTCAGTAGATCACCGTCGGTAAACGTGTCAAGCAACGGAATGTGATTCTTTGATAGTTTCTTTTGATATAAGAGGCCGAAGCTGTAATAATTTTTTTAAGTTAAACAATGTACGTAGTGTACGTAATTTGTCGTTGCCCGTATATAATTTTAAGTTTCATAAACTTGTAACAAAATTTCCTTACCTATCTGACTTTGTCAAAGACTTTGACCTAACATAATATGATAGACAAAGACCCTTGTTACTGATTGGCTCTGACAATATTGACCTAATTGTGACTCGTAAAGTTTATCAGGGCCCCAAGGTTAGTCCTATTGTTTCAGAGACGTATTTGGGAGATATAGTTCATGGTAAGTTATCGTCTACAACTCCAAGCAACACACCTGTACTGCATATGTGCGCCTGTGATGAACTAAACGTCTCAATCAAGCATTTCTTTTCAACCGAAAGCTTTGGAACAAAACCGCACCAAGACACTCCTCGTTCTCGAGAGGACTTGAAAGCTCTCAAGATCATGGAACAGACGACAAAGCTTCTCCCTGAGGGACGATGGGAAACTGGTTTACCGTGGAGGGACGAAAAACCACAGCTCCCTGATAGTTTTCCACTCGCAAGAAGTAGACTGAATGGTATTGAGAAGAAACTACGTAAGAACCCAGAGCTTGCTGTTCGGTACGCCAACAAAATTATGGAAAATGTGAATAAAGGTTATGCTTCTAAACTTAGTCCAGAGGAAGCGAAACAAAAGACTAGTCTGACTTATTATTTGCCTCACTTTGGGGTGTTCAATCCCAATAAACCGAACAAATTACGATTAGTTGTTGACCCCGCAGCAAAGATAAACGGCAAATCTTTAAATGATTTTCTCCTGTCCGGTCCTGACTTTTTAACATCCCTTCCTGGAGTGCTACTGAGTTTTAGAAGCCGCAAGATTGCTGTTATGGGTGACATTTAGGAAATGTTTCACAGGGTAATGATCAGGCCAGAAGATCGTCAACCTCAACGTTTTTTGTGGGAAGATGATGAGTACGTCATGAATGTGATGACCTTTGGCGCTGTTTGCTCTCCTTCGTCATCTCAATACGTGAAGAACCTGAATGCTGAGCGTTTTCGTGAAACTCATCCAAGAGCTGTCATGGCTATTGTAGACAGACATTATGTAGACGACTTTATAGACTCCGTAGACGACGAGGAAGCTGCGGTCCGTCTTGTCGATGATGTTGTCATGATACATGCTGCTGGAGGGTTTAACATGACCAGCCTTATGTCAAACTCCAAAAAGGTTCTTAGACATATACCGACGGAAAAATTAGCATCTGGAGGTGTAAAGTTACTCACCGATAGAAACGCTGAAACAATGGAACGTGTGCTTGGAGTGTATTGGGATCCCGAGTCTGACCATTTCACTTTCAAGCCTTTGAAATTCGGTGACAATTCTAAGAGACCAACGAAGCGAGAAGTCTTAAGACGTTTAATGTCAGTTTTTGATCCTTTAGGTTTTCTTTTGAACATAACTGTTATTGCACGTATTTTACTTCAAGACATCTGGAAGTCTCGCATTGGATGGGATGACGAGATTGAATCAATACACTGCGAGCGATGGCTTCAGTACCTTAAAGAGTTGCTGAAGACTCGTGATTTGACTATACCGCGATGGTTGAAAACAGACTACTGCATAAGAGATGACCCTGCCGAACTTCATATTTTCTGTGATGCTAGCTCGAAAGCTTTCGCTTGTGTCGGTTATCTTCGAAGCAAAGCTACAGACGGATCTTGGGTCATTACCTTTGTTATGGTCAGAGCGAGAGTTGCGCCTCTGAAGTCTTTAAGTATTCCGCGACTCGAACTTCAAGCAGCAGTTTTAGGGGCACGATTAGGACAAGTTTTGAAGAAACATGTTGACTATCCAATATCTCGCACGCTCTTTTGGACAGACTCGAAAACCGTTTTGAGCTGGTTACGCTCGGAATCGGGAAGATTTAAGCCCTTTGTTTGACATCGAGTTAGTGAAATCACTGAAATTACAGATCCAAGTGATTGGAGGTGGGTTCCAACGCAGCAGAACCCAGCTGATGACGCTGCTCGCGATGCAGTTTCAGAAAATACAAAATGGCTTGCGGGACCAGTTTTCTTACAGGATCCTGAAGACTTGTGTCCTATAGAAGAGGAACGGCTCTGTCTTAATCCAAACGATCTTGAGGTCCGCATATGGGTGGTTGTTGGGAGCGACTAATACGATCTGTCAAAATTGTTTTGAAATCGACTCTTAAAGACCGGACCCCAGATGATCAGACATTACAGACAGTCCTTGCAGAGGCTGAGTTCATAGTGAACCGCCGCCCACTTACATACGTTCCCATTGACCATGATGACGATCCTCCATTAACACCTAATGACATTCTATTATCAAAAACTGAATGGGTTGATCATCCTCTTGACACGTTTACCGACGGTGATCTACTGAAGAGAAACTGGCGACAAGCACAAGCGCTCGCTGACTTATTCTGGCGGAGGTGGGTCAGGGAGTACTTGCCAACTCTGACACGACGAGAAAAATGGTTTGCTACGACTGTCCCATTAGCTGTAGGTGACGTAGTGGTAATTGTTGACAACCAGTTGCCACGTAACATGTGGTTGCGTGGAACCGTGACAAAGACCTACCCTGGTAAAGATGGTCATATACGCGTTGCCGACATTGTAATTATAGACTCGACCGGACACAAAAGACTTTACACGAGGCCAGTGACGAAACTCGGTAAATTAGACGTTCGCTCCAGCCCCTAAGTATTGGTTTTCCAATACTGGAGGTGGGAATGTCGCGGCGACGGTGACTGACTATAGACTGACTGGCTACATCAGTGAGAGAGATCGTCTTAATTTCATTGTCCTGTATATGAAACCCCCACTGCAATTTCAAAGAAGACGGAAGTTTTGCGATGATCTCTTTCACTAGCGTCGTGTTTGTCAAATGTCCTGACTCATCTGTGGAGATCAAAATGGCTACAACATTCTGTACAGCGGTCGCATATTAAACGAGTTGATTAAAGTCGTCGTGTCATATGTAGCGCATTGTTCGTATCTTCATAAGCATGGACTCAATTAAATGCTCAGGGCGACCAAATCTTAGTTTCAATGTGTCAATAATCTTGTCTATATTCGATGCACTTACCAAAAGAGCAGAAACTGCCTCCCGAGCTTTGCCTTTTAGGCACTTTGACAGTCGTGCAATATTTTCTTTATCACTGTACTTGCAGAGTCGTGTTGTACTTTTAAATTGACTGAAGAACATTGGCCATTCTTCAAGATCACCTGAATAAGACGGAAGCTCCTTTATGGACGTTTGACGTGCCAAAAACTTGGAGAGGTCCGTAGTATGCAGGTTGGTCACCGGCGTATGTGTAGTTTCCGTATCGGGCACAATCGCTGCAGCTGATGTCTTCGTGTTGCAAATATTTGAGTATTTTTTTGTTAGAGATACTCGAGAGGAGGCACGGCTGCTGTGTTCCTGTTCTTGAATAGCAGCAGATCGAAGTTCCAATTCTTTCGCAATGAGTTCTTTCTCTACGTCTGCCATACGTCTCGCCGCCTCCAGTTGCAAGTCGAATAATCTTCGCCACTGTATTGACGAAGTAACGGAAACAATTGAACGTCGAGGTGAATTGTTCCTTGATGTATTGAGGGAGACGGTGTTCTCATTATTACATTGAGCTAGTTTGAATTAGTATTAATAGACCAGGAGGACAGACATTTATTGTTTTGATTAATTAAAACTTTAAACCTTAAGCCATTCCTGAGTTCCTGGTTTTTAATGTACAGATAGACAACGAAAATCTTTTAGAGTTTTGTTTTTTTTTTTCATTTTGAAGTACAGAGTCGTTTTCATTTAGAAAAAGCCTATTTTCAGTTTTTAGTTAGTTTATGCTTTTTTTTGAAAAATGTTTTTTTATTACATTGAGCTAGCTTGAACTGGTATTAAATGACCAGGAGGACAGACATTTATTGTTTTGATTAATTAGAACTTTATACCTCAAGCCATTCCTGAGTTCCTGGTTTTTGATGTACAGGTAGTTAGACAACGAAAATCTTTTAGGGTTCCGTTTTTTTTTATATTTTGAATTAATTACAAGAAATAAAAATAAATAAATTTAAGAAAGCCTTTGAAATGTTATCTCAGCTAGTTTGAATTGGCATTAAATTACCAGGAGGACAGACATTTAGTGTTTTGATTTATTAGAACTTTATACCTCAAGCCATTTCTGAGTTCCTGGTTTTTGATGTAGTCGGACAACGAAAATTGGTCGGACAACGAATTGTCTTTTAGGGTTCCGTTTTTTAAGCTATAGCATAGCTTCTATCGCGGGCCTTTGAGCGCGGGGAGCGAATCAAGAAATTCCGTAACGAAAAAAACTTCACGCTCATAATCAGTGCAAGAAAATAGGAGTGCATAAATCGTTAAGAGTGATTACGTCACTTCATGCACGTCGACCGAACTATCTCTAATTTATGCGATCCTGGTACTTACTGCGCTTATAATACCACTACGCACGGAATCGCGCCATTGTCGCGCTGGACCACAGACAAAATTGTCTGTGACGGGACCCACATAATTTATTAACGTCAAATAATATATTTCCATTGTGACCTACTTGACTATAATCTCCACGTGCTTGTTGTTCTCCTAGTACAAGGTGGCAATATGAATAAGTTTTGTTCGAATCAAGAACAACTATTACCCCACCAAACTCTGTCTTCGTTCGTGCGAAAAAGAGAAAAGAACACGACAGTCCCTCTGATTTATCGCAGCCTAGCACTAGTACTGGTAACAATGAGTTGTCCGCATTTAAGGAAGAAATGCGTGGGATGTTTGCATCGTTACTTGCTGCCCAACGACAAGAACTTAAAATAGCTTAATAATAAAAAAAGACGTGTGGCACTCGAGGACTGCCACGGTAAAGCTATTGCATACATTTTGTATCAACTTATGCAATTATAATTATTTATTTATTTTATTTATGCAGTATTATATCTGAGTTACTCCTAGTCGCGTCTAAAGAAGTTTTACTTCAAAAACAAAGAAAAAAAAATTCTGCATAAATAAAATAAATAAATAATTATAATTGCATAAGTTGATACAAAATGCTATGCAATAGCTTTACCGCGGCAGTCCTCGAGTGCCACACGTCTTTTTTTTGTTCTTTTCAGCTCTTTACGCTTTTCTTCTCTATAAAACGAAAATATCTAGGTATAAATAATAGGTATAAATAATTAGGTATAAATAGTGTAATGACACCAAAACAAAATTATTCATTTAAAAAAAAAATAACGATATTAAGAAGTGATTATCGAATTTAGCGCGATGTACATTTATATAGATATAATATCATGTATACTTTCTCTGCGCGGCATTCATGTGCATTATCTATATACCAAAAACAAAGGTACTGAATAGTACACGTGCTTGGGTTGATGGTTTCTGTTATATACATAATGAAGAATGAATTTATTTATATTGAGAATCTAAATTGAGAATTTAAACTATACGCGTGTGTGTGTTTGTGTGTATAAAAGAGGGCTACTTTTAATATCGCTCATTTTAATATCAAAAATTTAGGTTATCTTTATAGCAGTATTATATTTTCAATTCAAAATTAATACTGCATTTGTGATAATAATAAAATGTATGTATATAAATTACTCACTCATTTTATTTCACTATTTTTTCGTGACTTTCTTCATTAATAATAAATGCACTTTGTTCATTCATATTCAAAACACTTTATACACAAAAAGTATATTATTTGACGTTAATAAATTATGTGGGTCCCAGTCACAGACAATTTTGTCTGTGGTCCAGCGCGACAATGGCGCTATTCCGTGCGTAGTGGTATTATAAGCGCAGTAAGTACCAGGATCGCATAAATTAGAGGTAGTTCGGTCGACGTGCATGAAGTGACGTAATCACTCTTAACGATTTATGCACTCCTATTTTCTTGCACTGATTATGAGAGTCAGGTTTTTTTCGTTACGGAATTTTTCGATTCGGTCCCCGCGCTCAAAGGCCCGCGATAGAAGATAGAATTGGTATTACATGACCAGGAGGACAGACATTTATTGTTTAGATTAATTAGAACTTTATACTTTAAGCCATTCCTGAGTTCCTGGTTTTTGATGTACAGATAGACAACGAAAATCATTTAAGGGTTCCGTTTTTTTTTCATTTTGAAGTACAGAATCGTTACAAAATAGGTTATTTGCCTAGTTAAGTTTTTATAAGCTTAAAGCCATTTTTTATGCTAGTTTGAATTGATATTAAATGACCAGGAGGACAGACATATAAATGTCTGTTGAGGTTAATTAGAACTTTATACTTCAAACTATTCCTGAGTTCCTGGTTTTTGTTGTACAGATAGTTAGACAACGAAAATCTTTTAGGGTTCCGTTTATTTTTAATATTTTGAATGAAAGTACGAATCGTTAGTAAGTTTAGTTTTAAAAAGCCTATTTTTTTAGTTAATAATTCCTTTTTTTTGAAATGGTTTTAATACTGAGCTAGTTTGAGTTGGCATTAAATGACCAGGAGGACAGACATTTAGTGTTTTGATAAATTACAACTTTATACCTCAAGCCATTCCTGAGTTCATGGTTTTTGATGTAGTCGGACAACGAAAATTGGTCGGACAACGGAACGACCGGTGGGACGCCGCGTCGCCGAATTAGGATCGGATGCGGAACCGCATCTTCCGCAACCTGGTATTGTAATTTAACCATAAAATTAGAACGCATATTAATTCGGCTTTTCTGAATTCAATACGGACACGGCCGAGCCACGCGCGAGGAGCAGCGGACGGGCCGCGGCAAAAGAACGACCAGCATGCGGCAGCCCGAAAACCGGAGGAGCGGAGCCAGTTTTCCTGTGCACCGGGGCGGCACGTACCCGCTTCGACGCATCACTCGAACGACAAGCCTGTCCATTCTTTATTTTATGCGCATTTAGTTTGAGCTCACGTTCGAATCTTTTAGAACATTCATGATAGTATTTTAATCAGTTGGAATCATAAAATTGTACCTAGCGCTTCACGCTTTTCATATTAGGTGACAGTCGTCTGCGTACGACTTCGCTTTTACTGCGCGCGGACCGACAGACAGACCACCGGCCGGCGCGCGCCCATGTACCTGCCAGAACTCATTTTAGATAATATATCGAATATAAAAAAAATTAGTATCCTGGCCATTAATGTAGCTTCGGTTTGAGACCAAGTTTTTGGAAATCGGTTGGTAATTGTAAGAGAAATTATTTCCGAAAGATGAGATTTTTTGGTCGATCGCTGGTGTTTGTGTATATAAGTTACTATATTTCAGAGGGTATTTGTCGGATCGCTTCGAAATGTTATACAAAAGGTTAGAGGGCGTCAGTAGCTAAAGTTTGAGACCAAAATTTTGGATATCAATTGGAAATCGAACAAGAAATTTGACATCACATGTTAGATTTTATGGACGATCCGGAACTTGTTAACATTACGGTCATCGCCTTTCGGCCTGTATTCGTTCGAATGCTTCATTATCGAGTTCAAAACGTTTAAGGATATCAGAGGCTGCAGTTTAAATCGTGGCAATGCCACGATTTCGGGGCAATGAAATAAAATAATCTGTGAAAATCGGATTTGAGTAGGTTCATTTTCAATGAAACCGATGGTTGCGGAGACTGCAAGATCTGTGGATTTTTTTTATGACAAACAGTTCTTTGTGATTCAGATTTATATATCTGAAATTGAGTACGTATATGGCTCAAAGGGGTGATCGGTATATTATTAAAATATCTGACAATATTAGATCTATTGTAAAATATAATAAAGTAAATTTAAAACTATGAATAAACTGTCCCAAATTAGACTTGAAAAAGTGGATAACAAAACTAGTTGTGTTACTATGAAAATAGCAACACTTTGATAATTTTTAAAGAAAATTAGTTAAAATGCAAGCTACTGGTTGGTTAGCTGATACAACTCACTTTGATTACTTAAGGCAGTAGTTATGTTGTCACTATTTTTAGGTAACTAGTAATCAAATTTTTTGTTACTTATAACTAAAAACTTTTTCCTGTGATATGATCATTACATGTTACATGAACAGAACATTTTATTCTATCAAACATTAGCCTTTTTCTGTCCATTGCTAGAAAAAGGCCTCGTCCAAGTCTCAGCATCACAGTCGATTATCCGCTTTCTGCATCCAGTCTTCGCGCCAGTGACACCCTAGTGTACCTCCTGGCCGCTTCGATTAAGTCTTTGGAGCTTTCGGGCTAACGGCACGCGTCCTTATTCTGCTTCAGGGTGTTGTTTAGTGGGGGCAACTCTCACATACCCCGGCGCTTGGGCACGCGAAAACTGTAGAGTTTAATCTGCCTTCCCATCGCAAGGGTAAAACAAAAAAAAAATTCATCCAGTCAGTTTCTTCGTCTATCCGTCTGTCTTCGGCTAAGGGGGCGTTCTATGTTCTATTTTCCGAATTCTTCGGCCCCATCGATACTTAGTCAGCTCTTCGACATATATGACCAACTGACACATCAGTTTACTAATTTTTGGGGCTATATCACCGAGGTTGGAATTGGTTCAATCGAGAAATAATGCTAGCCATTTAGTCCAAAAACCAAAGGTATCACATTCGAGCTACAGAATGACAAAAGGAAATGAGCGGAACGCGCGTAAGGCTCACGCTATTGATTACCCGGTGTGATAATAAATAGTATGATAATAATAAATAACAATAATAATAAAATAATAATACCTAGGACATCCCACACAGTGCCATCTAGTCCCAAACTAAACAAAGCTTGTATTATGGGTAGCAGACAGAAAGGGAGATATCGATAAGGAAATTAAAATAAATAAAGTTGACATTTCTCGGCTCTGATTCACTGAGTTCAGCAAGCGTGCGCCTTCTAGCCTGCTCCTTTCAAAGTTCGGTGGGCTATATCGACAACTTTCGTTCTCCAACGTATTTCTTGCTCCATAGCTCGTTGAACGACTTTAAATTTGTGGAAGAGACCTGTCGTAAAAGTCTATGTTTCAGTACCTACATACGACTTTCCGGGCTAGTACACCCTGGATGAACTCTTTTATACCTTCAGATATTGTAGGTGTGGTGACGAAAACGGATAGCGTAATGTTCCTAAGACGAATAACGACAATTTAAAGAAAATTAATAAATTAAAAAACTATTTCCTTATGTTGCCATTTTTCTTTGAATATTTGATACCAGCGGTACAATAGATACAACTATAGTACAAAAAATCATATATTTTTTTAACAGCCTCCAGAGGAGCTGATTCGAGAAAATATATATAGTGAAAAAAAAAAAGAAACTTACAACGAATTAAGTCTAAGTGAAGCCTTAAAAGGTTTTTTTAATAAGAAAAACGTTGCTTTTCTTTCAATTAAACAGCGTTTTCAGTCACAGACAAGGAGCTCAGTAAAGCGAAGGAAAATTGTAGGTAATGAATAAAGATTTAACAAATGAATGAGCCCTTTGTAAAGCCGTCTACGACCGAAACCTTATTAGGAGACCCTTACCACATACTCATAATGTTAATAGAATAGTGAAAGTGAATTAATTCACCAAAGAACATTAAACAATTTACGAAACCTCAGCAACATCAGAACTAACAAATTGAAGGTAATTTTACGGCCAATTTTCTTGAGTATGAAATCACCGGCCTTCACATATTCGCAGTGTATGCTAATCCTGAATCTACATTTGCATGTATATAAACAAAACAAGAAACCAAAGAAAACAGCGAGCCAAAGAGTTTTATTTATATTTGTAGGAACGGCATCCAAAAATGACAGCTCAAATTTATTTCACTCCAGTAAATGAAGTAGTGTCGTAATAGCCGAGTTGTAGCAAGCCCGATTCCTTTTAGGAAGCCGTGGTTCGAATCCCAGTGCTTGTACCACTGAGTTTTTTTTGTAACTTATGTACATAACTATCATTGACTTCGTGCCTCGGAGAGCACGTTAAGCTGTCAGTTCCGGTTGCCGTCAATAAATGGCAGTCGATACGATCCACCAACCCGCATTGTGATGCATTAAGTTCCAAGCCCCCTCATCTCAACATTATAGGCTTAAGCCACTGCAGTAGGGAATAATGGGATAATGAATGGAAAAAAATGAATGAAGTTAATTAATATATTACAACGAAAAAATTCGCTTCCAAAAAAGGTTCGATAAACTTTACACGGAAAGTCAATGTGGCAAATCGTTTAATAAAACAAAATTTAGATAATGTTTTCGCTTTGTGTACTGCATTTCATATTACAAAGAAAGAAAAATTGCAATATTATTTAACGACTAACGTGGACTAACGGTTTCGAATGGATTCAGTTAACGACGTTGCGTAGCAAAGTGTCAAAGTAATTTCGACTTTTTGGTTAATTCAGTTAATTATTAAAATCTGTTACGGTTCAAACGTTTTAGCGCTTACTAGAAAACTATCGCAAAGTAATTGTTTTTGACTAAACTTGCTAGAATGAAAATAAATAATGATTTGAAAATGTCGGCGACAATCGACCTCGAGACCACGTAACAATAACATAAAATAAGACGATCGACGTCGAGGATCGATACTTAACGATAATATCAAATAAATCTGATTTTAACAACTATTTTTGTTAAAATATCAATTTTATCACAAAGCGATAAGATTACTCATTAAATAAATTTATTGTCATCAACTGAACTGTTAATGATGAAGACGTAATATTTCTTTTTTATTCGTTATAATAACTAGTTAATATAGATAGATATACGTAACTACATGTAGATAGGTTATCACCTAAAACAAAATAATAATAATGACTTATAGTGATAAGTTTCGTTTATTCTGGCATGTAATAAAATAAATAGCATATTACAATCACAACACAGATCATGGACAGTCCCAGTAGACTGATAACCAATTTGCGCGCGTGAAAATTATGATGAGGGTGAATGTTCTTTCGTCTGCGTATTCCATTGGTAAATTTTTTACCATGTAAACTGATTACAGTAATAGTTGTTTTTAGTTTTTAATTAGTGTTCAGTTTAGTATAAGCTTTCATTTTTAATTTGTAAATTGCTTAGTTTTAACTTTAATGCACTGTAAAATAAAATAATTTGTATTATAAATAAAAAAAAGAAATATTTTCAAATGACATAACGAAATCGTTATTAAAGAACACTGAATGAAGTTTTATTTTTATTTTATTTTTTTATTTTAGTGTCATTATTTTCGCAGTGTATGAGAATACTTAGTATTCGGTATACGGCATTCTGTAACTTATCTATAGTTGTATGAAGAATAATTAAAATATTATTGCAATTAGTTATTACCATTTTTGTTAACGTTAATTTATTATTTTTCGACGCCCCGTTCCACATCAGAAGAACCCTTAGAAGATAATCAATCTTTCTCGAAACACAAGTTTAGAAATAATAGCAACAAAGGAATGGGCATTGTTATATAAACAATAGTCTGAAATGATCACAAGTTAATGAAATTGTATTTATTGTTCTCATTATGCTCGATAGCTACAAAACACTTTTGTTCTGAACAATTCGAAAGGAAATAAGGAAAACAATTTATTACATAATTTCCATTATCAACAAAAATCTTCAAAGCTTGATAATTACAAGGTATTAAAATCGACAATGTACTTAAATATATTAAAACGTATCATCATTCAATGTTTTTCAGATAGTTACATTTGTTTTGGAGATAAATACAAATAATTTTTTGTTTCTTTCATAATATATTCCATTCCATTCCACCAATGCCAACTTATGCTCCACTGCAGGGACTTAGGCCTCTTCCCAGGGTGAGGGGGCTTAGAGCTTAATTCACTATCGTCGCCTTAGAGTGAAAACCTCGTAAGTCGTAATTATGTAAGTTTCCAGGAGGCACAAAAAACTGCAATGCCAAAAAAAAATATATGAAACATTATTATTTTTCTTGAAGAATAGTTATCATTATACAATTCGACTTTTACATAGTATTATGAGCATGTAGTTATAATTACTAGAAAATATAGAAACCAGACTTACGAGTTTTTCATAAAATAATTAAATAAATTTTGTATAAAATATTACGAGGTTTTCGTAGATAAAATAAAAGAAAAAATGAAATAAGATTACTTTATTTTCACACATAATAAGAAATAAGAATTAAGAAACTGATACACGACAAATAAAAACTAAATTTTGTCCAATTATTTCGAATACATAAACAAAAAGCTAAATTGCTATAAAAAAATCAATCAACAAAAGTACAAAACGTTATTGTGATGACAAATACCTGCATAATCACAAACTAAGTAGGTAGGTACTAAAGAGGTGGGTAACGTCCATTACTGACTTATTAGTTCATGTAAGGTGGAGTCTTGTAATTGCAACTATCTGGTTATTGCAACTAACTTAACTTTATGATCACCGTTTCGAACTTCTACTTACTAAGAAGAACAATTCACGCCTGTCGATGTTCGAAACGGTGATTAAAGAGAGTTATTTAAGTTAGTTGCAATAACCAGATAGTTGAAATTACAAAACTCCACCTTACCTATTTATTTTGTTAGTTCAGCTATATTTTCTTGCAGGAACAAGGAAGTTTCTTATTTTTATTGGGACAGGGATGTGGCAAGTCATCATAAAATGAATGAAAATCTTGTGGTATCACCAACTTCAACTCCTGTAAATGAACGTATTTGGATATTTGTACCGGAATTCTCTCTAAATATAACTGTGGCAGCTTTTCAGAATCAGATGGTTCTGGTTTTTTAATTCTTCGTGGCAAAATTTGAAAATCTTCTGTAAAGTTTTTCTTTACTTTTATTTGACCATTTGGGTTATATTCTATGCAACGCAAGTCGAAAACTTGTGGGTCCCCAGCCTTATGTCCCGGTCTAATCGAATTTAAATATGGCATTGTGCTAAATTTAAGAAAAAAAGAATGGTCAATGTATTTTACAATGTAGGGTTTTGTAAATCTAGCTGCACGACATACATCAACATATTGCGCTGGTGTATAAATCTCTCTATTTTTCAGCTGTTTTTCGATCGTGGAATGCATTACGTCACATTCCATTTGAGTGTGACCTTTTTCAAGGTATTTATGAATTATTGTTAATTTATTTTTAACAGCACTAAGGAGTAGTCCATTAGCTAAAATAGCGTTTCTGTTTTGATTCGTGCAGCCATCGCTAAAAAATATAATTTTCTTTATGACATTGTTATCCACATTATTATTTAAAAAGTAAAATAATATGCTTGCGAACTCGTCAGCATTCACCCCTCCCTCCGTTTCATTCCAAATATAGCAATATCCATTGCCAGTTTGCAGATCGTATATTGTAAAGTTATGTACTTTCAATTTAGTTTTGTAATAAAGTGCAGAAGCTTTCAAACTGGGAGATAACAGGACTGCTTGGAGGTCAAATGTAAATACTGCCACCGATGAATCTGAACTCTCTTTATCATTAGTCTTTTCTTCTCTAGCTGTATTTTTTCTCAAAATGTGCAACGCGTAAGCCTGTTCACTTAAATTGTTTACTCTGTAGGCAGAGCAAATGTCACACTCGTCCTTTTTAGGTACAAATAAAGACAAGTTTAGTGTTTCAAAAATGGACCAGAATACAAAAACCGAGACTTTATTTTCGCTCTTGTTAATAGTAGTAAGATAGTTGAGATACTCTCGGTACAAAGCTCCTTTGCTTTGCCAATTGCGCTCCAAGTACAGTTTACTTGTCGTCTTCCTACAGTAATGAGATTCTAATTTAGGTAATTTATTCAAAAAATCTTGTACGTGTTGTCTCTTTGTTTCTTCTTTTTCTTTAATTTTTTCATTTCTTTTTGTTTTTGGGGTTTCTTTCGAATTTGTTATTATTGAATTTTTTGTCCAGTTCTGAACAGACCATTCTCCAACGTTTAAAGTGTTCAAAAACATTTTTTTACAAACCTTAAAATTAAATTCAGATGTACTAAGATTATAAACAAAGGTGTTATCGCGACGAAAATTCACAGTGCTAGCTTTTCTGGATGCTACAAGTTTATTTTTAACCAATTGCTTTATTGATATTTTTTTCCCTTCCCACGATAATTGCCAAAACTGAGCAAACATGTCATTCCTCATCTCTTCAGTAATATGGGAACATTGATAAATTTTAGAATCTTTGTGATCACAACGAGGCTTAACACATCGTTCAGGCCTTGGTACATTAAACACTATTTTTCCTGTTTCGTTCTTTTTTCTTCCTTGGTAGTTTTGTCCTTTCATGCGTTTATTTTTGTTGTCTAAAGCTGTCCAGTTTGATTTATTAGGTCTTCCCCGTTTCATTCGCTTTTTCTTCGCAGGATCAATAGAGGCTGATAAAGGATCAGGTGTTTCAGCATTTTGAGTTAAGTCAGAATCTGATGAATTTACAGGTAACTCTTGTGGCTGATAATCAGAGTCCTCATCTGATGCTGAAAAATCTCCATTTGAAGCAGATGATGATGAATCAATATCTGAGCCTATACTACTGTCTAATACTGGAAGTAATTGCGGAATTTCTGACACTTTAGTATTATTTGGTCCATTTTTTGTCGATGGAGGTTGATTAAAGATCTGAGTTTCGAGGCTCGTCGAAGGTTGGTAAATAATTATGTTTAAATCTTCTGGTAAAATTAAATTTGAATCGAAGTTTTCTTTATCGTGTAAATCTATTTCAGTGGGGGTTTCAAACCGTTCAGTCGTTAATAGTGATTCGACGTCCTGTAAAACTTCAGTTTCTGTAACATTAAGATTTAGTTCGAAGTCTTCTCTAAAGTTCTTTTGCGCTAATTCAACTAACTTCTTAGCCCTGCTCATTTTTTTCGACAATCTGTAATTAAAAAAAAAAAACGCCAAGATTACAACACGTCTAATCAATACCCTTTTATTAATTCTAATAAAGTTAACACAACGGTAAGTAATGTAATAAAATAATATTAAGTACAGAAAACCTCGGTAAGTCGGCTTTACGAGGTTAGATTTATGTTTTGTTGTAATTTTAATACTATACGAGGTTTTCGTGTATTTAAAATCATGAAAAAAAATTTGACATCGATTTTGAGTAGTAAATGGCTATGTTTTTTTTTTAAAAGTGTTAATAATTCTAACTAGGTACTTACCGAAGATAATTTTGTAGAAATAATATTGAAACACGACGTTTAAACCAACTTTTAGATTTAATTTTCGGGAGCGAGTCGCAAACAATCCTGTCCATACGAGTTTTGAACTAACAACTGAAGACTATCGGTTTTTTCCGAGGTTTACATTTAAACCGATAGATGGCAGTACGAGTTATAAAATGAAATGACGACTAAATAGATCGATGCTAAACGAGGTTTGTTATCAAATAAAAAAATAAAGCTGATTTCGCAAAATTGTACTTCACGAGGTTTTCACTCTAAGGCGACGCTATGTTGATCCAGTGCGGTTTGGTGCATGAATTCTACACTAACCCGTCAAAAGCCACGTCACGTATTCAAATCAAGCTACATGATTACACGTTAACTAATGAACTAATCGATGTACATAGAGATGAAGATACAGTGTCATGAGGAAAAATATACGCCGCAGACCGTAATATACACCACTTGATATTTTGAAGTGTAAGGTTCGTTCCGGCAAAGTGAATAAAGATTCTGAAATTATATCTCACGTGTAATATAACAAAATGTAATGATGTACGGTCTGTCTAATCTCTGAATCTATTATTTTGCTTACGTTTTGAGACACTATCAAAGCGAGAAATATAAACAAATAATCCGAATCAAAATAATTGCCACAAAACGTAGGTAAATCAAAACACAAATGGGGATGTTTTCGTTTGCGTGTGTCCGGAATCACTAAAAGCCCTTAGGCGCCGCAGTTAAATGAAGATTTGTAGCTCGCAATAAAACGCCTTTGTTCACGTACCCTCCCAACACCTACGAGTATAATTGACAAAAAAGAAAAAAAAGGAAATCGGCAATGGTCCCCTAATGTGTTTTCGAACATCCACTTCGTTATTGGTATCCGCTAAGAAAATAAAGAGGGATTAGCTGAATATACTTAACCTGGTAATAATAAAATGTTTCTGCTAATGTTTTCGTGTAAGTATACGTTACTTTATTTATATGTCAAAATTACCCTCAATTACGAAGTCTAATAAAATAGAAATACCTTTATAAAAGCCAGCTGTTATTTAAAAAAAAGCTCAAAGTACATACCTAGTAAAATATGGAGAATTCATTTCAGATAGGAAGTTTAAAAATAGTTTTAGGGGCTTATGGTGTTTGACGCCTCAAGCTTTTGGAACAGTGTATTAAGTGTACGACCATTGTGAAGGTTCATATTTTAAATACAAGATTTTTTTTGTTAAAACAAGGTCATACACAATGTCGTGAGCAAAGAATACTATTACTCCGTTTTATATAAAAACGTGGCAACGTGTTTTGCGTAATTTACAACATTTGTTTCCCTCGACGAACAAGGCCAGGGTTCTGGCAATGTTGTATAAGCAATTTTACAAATCTATTTAGCGGCCGTTTACTGCGGACCGCTTAAATTTAATCGTGACCTTTAGCCGCTTGCCGCCCGAGTTGACTTGTTGAAAGAGGTCCGCTGAACACGCTGTCACAGATTACGTCAATTTGGTCGTTAAATTAAATATACAGTTTGAGTGGGCTTATGTGCGTTTTGTAGATTACGTCAAATCAAAGTTGTTTAATATTTAGGGTTCAACAGCTTAAAAATATTATTACTCACGCGTCTCTTTGTATGTTTGTTACAGTTACAAACGTTTTTGTTCCTCATATGTCAGAAGAGAATATAAATACTGACACTTTTATTGAGTCACTTAATCGAAGTTTACTTAAAGTTTAGAGGGAAATAATGTTGATCCAAGGTTTTAGCTTTTGATGAATTAATTGTATTATACCGCCAACAAACTGCATTTTTAGGATTCCGTAGCCAAACGAAAAAAATACAACTTTTATAATTTCGGCTTGTGCGTCTGTCTGCCTGTCCGTACATCTATCACAGCCATTTTACTCGGAAAGTATTAGCACTGTGTAGATGTAATCTATGAAGCGCAGTACAATGATAATAGGGAATCACGAAGTTATTTTTTAGAGTAGGTCACACAGACACGCAAAAACCCATATAAGTATGTATTTGTAAAAATAGTTGTTTTCCTAGAATTCAGTTTTAACGTAATTTTATTACTACGGGCCGTCGTTCTATTTAGGTAGTTTTTATTTTTAACGTTTCTTCTACGGGTTATATTTCTTCTGGAAAGACAATGGGTATCTCAGGAAAATATTATTATAGATCTCTATTTTGCTGCGCTCTCGACTTTATCCTCTATACGCACTCAATAGTGGGTACGTACAGTATTTAACCATATATACCATTTGATTTCCGAATTTAGTATCATGATAATCCATCATTTATCCATCAAGATAGTTTTAACTTTAATGCAGAAAATATTTTTAAAACTTTAATTAATATTCCAAAATTAAACCGTATCTACAACTCCACTTTATGTTAACATTATAAATAATAACATTGAAATATTAAAGAAGTAGATATGAATTTACAGCCCAAGAAACTGGCCATACAATACGAGTCACAGTGACTCATCTTCAGTTAGTATCGCTAGGATCGGCGAATGAATAAGTTGTGGATTACTGTATGCCAAGCCATTTCGTTTACTGTGGTTTGATGCGAAAATGTTATCAACGCACTTAATGTAATTATGACGTGTGTGCGTAATTAGTAAAGTACAAAGGTAATTGATTACTGCTCACCCAAATTAATTACATGGATAGATTGTAACAAAATAGTTTTGTCTGTGAAAACACAAACCGTTAGAATAACACAGCGATCGAATTGCTGGTCGAGTGTAGCAGGTGTTTCTGATGTTGTAGGTAAACGTGTGGGGAAAAGTTTTCGATTTGTTTACCTCCTTTTGCGCCTTCCGTACACACACCTAATGGCGGTTTGTGTTTATGCACTGGTATTTTATGTTACGTATAAGATAGTTTGTAGGAAGTTGTGGTCAGAAAAGACGACATAAAATCTTAGTTTTGATGAAAAAATTTATCGAATCAATTTCCGAATTTCTAGTCACTAGATAAGAATCGGAAAGCTATGATATGATCATCTTACAAGGATTTTTTTCTGCAAACGGCATTTTTGATATAAAAACATCTTAAATGTCTTGATAGCCCAGAGCGCAACGAACCTGTCTCAAATTTATAAGGCCCCATAGGGCCATGGTTCGAATCCGGGCGTGTACCAATGAGTTTTTCTGACTTAGGTACACAATATCACTGATACCGTGCTTCGGAGGGCACGTTAAGCAGTCGGTCCCGGACGTTGTCAATAGATGGCGGTCGTTACAGTTCCCAACCCGCAGTGGAGCAGCGTGGTGGACTTAAGCTCCAAGTCCCCCTCCTCGCCCTGGGGGAGGCCTAAGCCCCTGCAGTGGGGTAAAAATGGGCTGATGATGAACATCTTAAATCTTCGTAAACGGTAATGAAAAACCGACCAAGTACGAATCGGACTCGCACACGAAGGGTTTCCGTACCACCATACAATATAAAAAAACGAGCGCGACGTTAATCCGAAAAGTAATAACGTGAGTGCACTGATAGCTGGAGACAATTTTTATTACTTATTTTATTACAGTGAAGCTTTGACTTTTAGTATCGATTGTGAAGAGAATAAGCTCTGCAAAGGAAAGCGTAAATTTATAGTTTATTTATTATATATTTATCATAAAAAAAACTTCATTGTAGTAAGACAATGTATTTTTTTTAAATTATCGTTTACAATAACACCACAAAGATAAAATGCATCTAGTTTACTCTTATTAGCTAAACGCTGTTTGACATTTTCTATGAAATTTTTACAAAATTTTTACTTATAAAAGTACATTTTATAAGTTAATCTATTACTCGTTAAATAATACAGTCTAGTTAGCCGTGATAGTTTTCCTTTTTACTAAGTTATATATACTCCTGTCATAAATTGTTTCCACATATCCAAAAACAACGGTTTAGCTGGTAGAGGGGGCAGGGGGGACATGACTCTAACAAAATTTAGGACTTTAGGAGTGCATATCTCAAAAATTGTTGCCTTAAATTAAAAAAAACGTTTGAAACCTTGATATCATTTTTTAAGACCTATCGTTTGGTACCTCTCGCTTTCATATACGATAATTTTTTTTTTTACTTCAGTGACATGTATGGCGACTTATCCAAAAAAAGTAATTTTTTTCTTAATTTCACTATGTCGTTGTGTAGCGGTTCATAGATTACACTTAACTTCCAAATTTCATCTATACATTGCCAATAGTTTGCGAGAAAAACCACAGACAGACAGAAAGACAGACAGACGGACGGACGGACATGGCAAAACTATAAGGGTTCCTTTTTTTCCAGTTCGCTACGGAACCCTAAAAATAGGCACATTCGATGATAAGAGAGTTTTTTTTGTATTTAGACACGACACAAAAAAGCCTCAACCGACTGATTATTTATGTCACGAACACACAAAAAACCTGATTTCTTCAACCTTATTTCGTATACAAAAACTAAGAAGCATGAAAGGTGGAAAGTCGCGTAGGTGTGGAAAAATTAGTTCAATAACAAACATATCGCAAATTCCCTATCAGCCATTATCCATCATTTCACCTGAAGGGTCGAGAGTTCCGGAACCGTGCTTTGAATCATGTTATCGCGTCTTAATATATAGTTGCGCAAGGGGTCATAAGCTTGTGTTGCAAATTATATATGGGAAGGGTACAGGGAAAGAAAGATTACTGTCCCTTGACGATTGTCTTGAGAAAACTGATAAAAGATAAGATCGTTTTGGCTGTTTTCGGTTTTATAACCAAACAGGTTTATGAATTTTGTACTAGAGCCATTATAATATAATAATAACGTAAACATGAACAACAACGTCTAGGCCCCAAACTAAGCATTAGCTTGTGTTTTGGGTACCAAGCGAAGACACCACATCCATATAACAACCGATACCCGGTACCACTATCAATATTCATCATATTACTGGCCTGACCTAGGATTCAAATCCGGGACCTCCAGCTTCGTAGGCAGGGTCGCTATCCACTAGGCATTAACTCTTAATCGGAAAAAAGGGACAACGATCTTTCTTTCCCTGTACCCTTCATGTGTTATTGCCAAGCTTCATCCTCTCGAAACACGTTCGAAATGATATTGCGATTTCAATTTTTCACGTACGCTTTGTGGATAATTTGAATAAAATCGTTTTACGTTTTATTTATTACTGATCACGTTCTTGTGTACACGTATTCGTATAAAGTAAATATAAATATGCTTGCAAGTGTACTTATATTTAAATATATCTAAAAGTGTTCTTTCTAACGAAATAATGTTTTATTTACTTCAATTCACGCCTACATACAATATGGTCGCTCTCAGTAATACAATAATATGGACTATGACATTTTAAAGTATAATGTCTTCTATTATATAATGTTCGGATTAGTACAATGCCAATAAAAATTAAAGGCCAACTTTCACATACTTGTGTGTGTGACTCAACAGACGACATAATCTTGCTACAATATACTAACCATATACAAACTGTCTGTGTAGGCATGAATTATAACCGTTCTGTTAGGTGATATTTTGTCACTGGAATTGGAAATGTCATGTTGGTATAGTGTGATACGCGTAGGTTGCGACGTCCGGCTTTCGCGTTACGAAAACTAACACCCTTAATATCGAATGACTCGCTGGGACAATTATGTTTCTTAACACTTTCACTCGTTGGTGTTATATGGTGTCCTCTTATAAAGAAACTCTGCGGACGCGAAGCGAGTTTTAGTTTATTATAAAACGGACACTTTGAACGATGGCAAGAGTGAAGCCCAGACAGACACCCTTGTAAGGACTTGTTCCTGACGCGGCGAATTATGACAATGTACTCTCTATACCTTTATAAAGTAACAATGTTCATAAGAACAAATATTAATTTACATTAAATAAACTTCCATCAAGTGAGCGATTTACGAGCGGCTATTCAACAGGAATTACGAAATGAACAAACGGACGAAGCATTTAGACGCCGCTTGAGAGACTTCTTATTGAAAAACCCATTGTCCTAAGTGAATTATGATAAATTTATCGATTTCATATTCTAGTAAGTATGTAGCTACATTACTAATGTACTATGCTAAGTATATGATACAGGGCTTACCGGCGCAGCGGCCCGCGGCAGCACGGCGCGGGAGATCCACGATGCGAGCGAAACAGGCGACACATATTGTCATAGAGTCCGAAGGTAAATGTTATCCGTTATGCTTGAGCGCTTATGTACTAAACCAAACTAAAATATCTTGAAGCGTAATTCAAACATGAAAAAAGTAATTATATATTTATACGAGTAGCTAAGGATTTATTTCTATTTAGAAAAGTAATTCTAAATTCACATATTAAATAAAAATGAATAAAAATTAAAAAAAACCACCGCGCTGATTTTTAGCCGGACCCAAGTAGAAACACTACATGGAAATTGAGAGTAGGTAATAATAAAAAAAAATTTAAAGTTAGAAAAACTTTGCAGTTGAAAAGAAAATGTACAATGAACAAAAATACTAACACTTAATAATAACTAAAATTTAATAATTTTCATCTTACACGGCATTTGAAATACAACGCAAATAAAAATTGGGTACATACATAATTTAAATTATTGTTTGAATTATAACGTGTTAAGCTTCGCAGCAATTCGTGTACGGTTTGTCCTGAATTAAATTACACTAACAACATTTTTTATTCTATAATACTAAAAGGGTAAAACTTTATAAGCACCGTAGCGTGAAGCTTGCGTTTTTTAATAACTAACGGCCGCCCACAGTTTCTCTCGCGTGGATTACACGCCTGTCTCTATTAGCATTTATGAAAATATATTCTAACATTTACAACAAACCTTCATTTCATTTTTAATTTCCAAAGGTTAACGGGAATAAATATTTAATTCCCGGAAATAAATACGAGACTCCCGTAGAAACTTTCGTCCAGTATTTACCTCTTTTGAGTTAAATTTTCATAGACCGTGAAATACATATTTCAAAATTTCTGCTCATAAAGTCAAATACTGATTTTCATGATTTTACCTTCAAAAATAACAGAATTCCTTATAAGCTTATATCCTCTATTTTAATCTCTTAAGGTTTGAATTCAGAAAAAATCTCCAAATACGACATACTAGCTTTCTATTCAAAAGCTCAAACACTTATTTTTATACACTTTAAAATTTTACAGAACTTTAAACAAACGTTCATCCTCTATTTTGTTCCCTCGAGGCTTAATTTTCCCGAAATCTCGAAACAAGTATTTTTCAATTTCTGATATAAAGCCAAAAAATGAATGTCGTGGTTTTGACTTTAAAAATGGCACTCCCTTGTAAATTTTCATCAGCCATTTTACCCCTATATGTGTTAAATTCTCAAAAATCTTGAAACACGACACATTTAGTTTCATACAAGACAAAAGTCAAACAGCAATTTTCATACATTTAACTTCAAAATATGGTAAGTAGATGATATTGAAAATATTCTATTGACCAAGAAAATATAAAAACGGGCTTTGTAGATTACAAAATTTTTATACAAAATTGGGTATACCCGGTTGAAGGGTATGGAACTTATAAGCAATTAAATAAAAGTTCGTCGCTGTCTCTTTCTTGAAAAAAAAAAGATTTACATTATTTTAAAACACTGACGGCACACCATGCGATATTACCGTCTTTGTCTAATCATTTTAAACATTCATAACTCTATTGTTCATTATTAACTCTTTTATATAAAAAACTACTAAAAAATATTGTCAACTACCGTATTGACGGACGTCCAATATAAACGTTCATCTCCTAGTTTGCTCCATTAAGGGTTGTCGCGGCGACGGTGACTGACCATAGACTGACTGGCTGTTTTTAAACATGACGAAAAAGAACTTTGACAATAATCAGACAGACGATTTTTCCTTATGACACGACATTAATAAATGTAACTAAAAATACTTTTCCTTTGTTCATTGACGACGGAACAAGTGGTCCTTCGAGCAAAAAAGACTAGTCCGACGGAGATATAGTTCGATTATAAGAACAGGAACGCAGCAGCCGTGCCTCCTCTCGAGTATCTCTAACAAAAAAATACTCAAACATTTGCAACACGAAGACATCAGCTGCAGCGATTGTGCCCGATACGACAACTACACATACGCCGGTGACCAACCTGCATACTACGGACCTCTCCAAGTTTTTGGCACGTCAAACGTCCATAAAGGAGCTTCCGTTATATTCAGGTGATCCTGAAGAATGGCCAATGTTCTTCAGTCAATTTAAAAGTACAACACGACTCTGCAAGTACAGTGATGAAGAAAATATTGCACGACTGTCAAAGTGCCTAAAAGGTAAAGCTCGGGAGGCAGTTTCTGCTCTTTTGGTAAGTGCATCGAATATAGACAAGATTATAGACACACTAAAACTACGATTTGGACGTCCTGAGTATTTAATTGAGTCCATGCTTATGAAGATACGCACAATGCGCTACATTCGACACGACGACTTTAATCAACTCGTTGAATATGCGACCGCTGTACAGAATGTTGTAGCCATTATGATCTCCACAGATGAGTCAGGACATTTGACAAACACGACGCTAGTGAAAGAGATCATCGCAAAACTTCCGTCTTCTTTGAAATTGCAGTGGGGGTTTCATATACAGGACAATGAAATTAAGACGATTTCTCTCACTGATGTAGCCGATTGGTTGATGATGGTCGCTAATGCCGCTGTACACGTCACACCAATGACAGTTTCAAGGCCGATGAGTTCTCACCGAGATAAAGACAAAGATAAGTCATTCAAACATTCTGTATTAGCCACTGCGAAGACATCACGTATTTGTTTTGAATGCAAGGGTGACCATGATTTTAAAGATTGTCCGAAATTTTTGAAATTGAACATTGATGACCGATGGAAGTACGTAACAGAAAAGAAGCTATGCTTTTCCTGTCTATCATCCAAAAACCAGCTCAGAGACTGCAAGAGAAAAGTCAAATGTACAGAAGCAGATTGTTTTCATCGTCATCATCCTTCATTGCATGCGCCACCGATTTCTGCAGTAACCAACACGAAGCAGAGTGACATTCCAGTTACTGGCTCGATCTCTATCAACCACTACGATGATGTACGACAGGGCATCCTGCTAAAAGTAGCCCCAGTTGTGATTTCTGGACCGAATGGTGAATTTGAGACACTAGCTCTTCTTGACGAGGGATCTGCGGTTACACTTGCTGATATGTCACTTATTGAGCGCATCGGCATCACCGGGCCTAGCGCCTCCTTAAGCTTGCGCGGCGCGACTGGGATGACAACAACGGAATGCGATTCTTTGATAGTTTCTTTTGATATAAGAGGCCGAAGCTGTAATAATTTTTTTAAGTTAAACAATGTACGTAGTGTACGTAATTTGTCGTTGCCTGTATATAATTTTAAGTTTCATAAACTTGTAACAAAATTTCCATACCTGTCTGACTTTGTCAAAGACTTTGACCTGACATCATATGATAGACAAAGACCCTTGTTACTGATTGGCTCTGACAATATCGACCTAATTGTGACTCGTAAAGTTTATCAGGGCCCCAAGGGTAGTCCTATTGTTTCAGAGACGTATTTGGGACATATAGTTCATGGTAAGTTATCGTCTACAACTCCAAGCAACACACCTGTGCTGCATATGTGCGCCTGTGACGAACTAAACGTCTCAATCAAGCATTTCTTTTCAACCGAAAGCTTTGGGACAAAACCGCACCAAGACACTCCTCGTTCTCGAGAGGACTTGAAAGCTCTCAAGATCATGGAACAGACGACAAAGCTTCTCCCTGAGGGACGATGGGAAACTGGTTTACTGTGGAGGGACGAAAAACCACAGCTCCCTGATAGTTTTCCACTCGCAAAAAGTAGACTGAATGGTATTGAGAAGAAACTACGTAAGAACCCAGAGCTTGCTGTTCGGTACGCCAACAAAATTATGGAAAATGTGAATAAAGGTTATGCTTCTAAACTTAGTCCAGAGGAAGCGAAACAAAAGACTAGTCTGACTTATTATTTGCCTCACTTTGGTGTGTTCAATCCCAATAAACCGAACAAATTACGTTTAGTTGTTGACCCCGCAGCAAAGATAAACGGCAAATCTTTAAATGATTTTCTTCTGTCCGGTCCTGACTTTTTAACATCCCTTCATGGAGTGCTACTGAGTTTTAGAAGCCGCAAGATTGCTGTTATGGGTGACATTCAGGAAATGTTTCACAGAGTAATGATCAGGCCAGAAGATCGTCAAGCTCAACGTTTCTTGTGGGAAGATGATGAATACGTCATGAATGTGATGACCTTTGGCGCTGTTTGCTCTCCTTCGTCATCTCAATACGTGAAGAACCTGAATGCTGAGCGTTTTCGTGAAACCCATCCAAGAGCTGTCATGGCTATTGTAGACAGACATTATGTAGACGACTTTATAGACTCCGTAGATGACGAGGAAGCTGCGATCCGTCTTGTCGATGATGTTGTCATGATACATGCTGCTGGAGGGTTTAACATGACCAGCTTTATGTCAAACTCCAAAAAGGTTCTTAGACATATACCGACGGAAAAATTAGCATCTGGAGGTGTAAAGTTACTCACCGATAGAAACGCTGAAACAATGGAACGTGTACTTGGAGTGTATTGGAATCCCGAGTCTGACTATTTCACTTTCAAGCTTTTGAAATTCGATGACAATTCTAAGAGACCAACGAAGCGAGAAGTCTTAAGACGTTTAATGTCAGTTTTTGATCCTTTAGGTTTTCTTTTGAACGTAACTGTTATTGCACGTATTTTACTTCAAGACATCTGGAAGTCTCGCATTGGCTGGGATGACGAGATTGATTCAATGCACTGCGAGCGATGGCTTCAGTACCTTAAAGAATTGCTGAAGACTCGTGATTTGACTATACCGCGATGGCTGAAAACAGACTACTGCATAAGAGATGACCCTGCCGAACTTCATATTTTCTGTGATGCTAGCTCGAAAGCTTTCGCTTCTGTCGGTTATCTTCGAAGCAAAGCTACAGACGGATCTTGGGTCATTACCTTTGTTATGGCCAGAGCGAGAGTTGCGCCTCTGAAGCCTTTAAGTATTCCGCGACTCGAACTTCAAGCAGCAGTTTTAGGGGCACGATTAGGACAAGTTTTGAAGAAACATATTGACTGTCCAATATCTCGCACGCTCTTTTGGACAGACTCGAAAACCGTTTTGAGCTGGTTACGCTCGGAATCGGGAAGACTTAAGCCCTTTGTTTCACATCGAGTTAGTGAAATCACTGAAATTACAGATCCAAGTGATTGGAGGTGGGTTCCAACGCAGCAGAATCCAGCCGATGACGCTACTCGCGATGCAGTTTCAGAAAATACAAAATGGCTTGCGGGACCAGTTTTCTTACAGGATCCTGAAGACTTGTGGCCTATAGAAGAGGAACGGCTCTGTCTTAATCCAAACGACCTTGAGGTAAAGGCTATCTACACACTAGAAGAAACGGAAGAGCTTATAGAAGACAATCGTTTTTCAAAATACTGGCGTCTCGTTCGAAGTGTGGCATGGGTACTTCGTTTTTTCTACAATTTAAGGAACACAGGTGATCGTCGACACAATGAATTGGAGGCGCAAGAAATATCGACAGCCGAAATTTTATTGTACAAACAAAGTCAGCGACGATTCTTTTCGGCCGAAATTTCTGCCATTTCCAAAGGCTTTCCTGTCGACAAGAATAGCTGTTTACGCAAAATAACACCATCTATTGACTCTACTCAGCTCCTTCGCGTCGGGGGAAGGATTGAAAATGCGCCCTGTGTCACAGGCGATGTCAAACACCCGATCATCCTACATCCCAAAGACCATATTACCCAGCTGTTGATTCAACAATTTCATATTGATTGTGCGCATGTTGGAAGAGAGCAGGTTCTTAATAATTTGCGGCAAAGGTTCTGGATAATAAATGGACGAAACGCCGTGAAAAAAGTATTTCATAATTGCCAGTATTGCAAGAACAAGCGAGCACAGCCTTCTCCACCTTTAATGGGTCAACTACCAAATGTGAGACTTATGCCGAATGGACGCGTTTTTAAGTATACAGGTTTAGATTATTTTGGCCCGATCACCGTCAAAGTTGGACGACGTCATGAGAAACGTTACGGCGCTCTTTTCACTTGTCTTACCGTGAGGGCTATCCACATTGAAGTCGCGAGTGATCTGACTACAAGTAGCGCTATCATGGCCATACGGCGCTTTATAGCTCGACGTGGTTGTCCTACCGAGATGTGGTCGGATAATTCCACCACTTTCAAGGGAGCGGATAATGAGCTTAAAAATTTAGTGAAGAATATAAACAGAGATGAAATACTCCAGTTCAGCAGCACCAGAAGTATAAAATGGAGTTTCATTGCTCCAAATGCTCCCCATATGGGCGGTTGTTGGGAGCGACTAATACGATCTGTCAAAATCGCTTTGAAATCGACTCTTAAAGACCGGACCCCAGATGATCAGACATTACAGACAGTCCTTGCAGAGGCTGAGTTCATAGTGAACCGCCGCCCACTTACATACGTTCCCATTGACCATGATGACGATCCTCCATTAACACCTAATGACTTTTTATTATCAAAAACTGAATGGGTTGATCATCCTCTTGACACGTTTACCGACGGTGATCTACTAAAAAGAAACTGGCGACAAGCACAAGCGCTCGCTGACTTATTCTGGCGGAGGTGGGTCAGGGAGTACTTGCCAACTCTGACACGACGAGAAAAATGGTTTGCTACAACTGTCCCATTAGCTGTAGGTGACGTAGTGGTAATTGTTGACAACCAGTTGCCACGTAGCATGTGGTTGCGTGGAACCGTGACAAAGACCTACCCTGGTAAAGATGGTCATATACGCGTTGCCGACATTGTAATTATAGACTCGACCGGACACAAAAGACTTTACACGAGGCCAGTGACGAAACTCGGTAAATTAGACGTTCGCTCCAACCCCTAAGTATTGGTTTTCCAATACTGGAGGTGGGAATGTCGCGGCGACGGTGACTGACCATAGACTGACTGGCTGTTTTTAAACATGACGAAAAAGAACTTTGACAATAATCAGACAGACGATTTTTCCTTATGACACGACATTAATAAATGTAACTAAAAATACTTTTCCTTTGTTCATTGACGACGGAACAAGGGTTAATTTAAAAAAAATCAGACACGACATATTTACTTTCTGATCTTAAAGCCTATATACCAATTTTCATGTCTTTAACTTAAAGGATGACATACTAGTATTTTTGTAATACAAACTTTCTCTTTCTATTTGAAAATTTCGCAAAATCTTTGCTTAGAGGATGTTTGTTCCAGAAAAGAAACCTACCGACTGAATTTTGTGTGATTCGTTTTTTCAGCGGTCCTTAAAAATGACAGGATACCCGTACTAATTTTCTTCATTAACTATTTCAATTATCTTGAAACACAACATATTTACTTTTCAAACCAAAGACCAAATACAAATTTTTATGCATTTAACTTCAAAAATGACGGGTTTCCGTACAAACTTACCCATCGCATTTTACATCCTTAGGGGTAGAATTTTGAAAAGTTCGATTTTATATGTAAGATTATTTTAAAAAAAAGCGGTGCGTTAACGATGCGCATTAGAAGTTACATTTGTGGATTATTTTTAGTGATAACATAAATAAAGTTTGGTCAGTAAGTTTCGATAGATTGCAAAAAGATTGACCATTCGATTGCAATAGATTTTATATGTTTATTTTGGAAATGTGTTAAATTATTTTTTTATAAGTTATATTATGTACTGAAAAAACCGTGATTGACGGGTTGTTGACTTATTTATTTAAATTCAATTTTGAAATTTATTTACAATACAAAAAATAAAGGAGAAGAACCAGCAAGTTTATTGTTGAATAATCTGCCTATATATCGCCCAGTAGACCGCGGTTCAAGTCGCAGCATCTGTAAGCATTTATTTTTTAAGCGTTAAGTCTTGCTAAAAGTGGTTGAGTATTGAGCACGTACTGAGAATGGCCAAAAGGCCTTCGTGGCTTAAGGTTGATCGGCCAAGCACAAATCTCTATGCTCGAATTTGACACGCTTTTCCAGTATATTAAACACTTCCTTGTAAGTAGATGATTAATTCACAGCCATGACGTGTTTTGAAAGTCTGATGGTTTCCGTTCACGCCATATTAACATTTACTCTTATTGAGAGGCGAGTGTTGAAATGTTTGTATACATATTAATAAACCTAATTTGGAAAGTAAAAAAGTTACAACTTCTGAAACGATCGCTTAGAAAACGATTACACTGATATTTTAAAACATTTATTGAAATTCGCATCTCTCGCGAGTGAATAGAGTTTGTTAAGTTGTAATACACAACTCTTCTTGAATACGCTGTACTTAATACTGATAACTTTTAATAACATTTCGTTGCATACTAAATTTTTGCCCTCAACCCGCCCTCAAAACGCTCTTCGAAAAGTACCTATAACTTCAAAAAGACTAATAATTTTGGAATCATATTATAATGTACGTTTTTATTCCTCATCGCTTTACTATTTGGAAATCAAAAGAAGGTTACAGGCCACAGCCCAGTCAACCTATAAACCACGCTTTAATAAACGTCAGTACGAAAACGAAATCGCCAAAAAGTGGCGGGGTGCGGGGAGAAGTCGGCTAGTTTTCATTGGCTCGTTCAAAATTGACAATTTAATGTCTTCCGACGTGCTTCCAACTGACGGCTCACTAGTGACGTAGTTATGTAGTGTCACTACATAGCCTTGGCGAATGCTACTCCCTGTCAAAGCGTGGTCTATAAGGTTGACTTGTCTGTGTTACTGGCTGAGTACTATCTTAATAGAATTCACTCACCATTCACTTGTTTTTGCTTTTAGTCACTCACTTAGTGTTAGCTTTCTGTATCCACTCTTGCTATATATACAACTCGACAGACAAACGTGAGTCTCATGTACCTACACGCTGTATCTTTTATGTGGAATCACACTGGCGCGGATGCTAAAATATCGACCTAATAAAAATGATTATATTTTTTTAATATAAAACATCTAATGGCGTGTTTGAATGGGAGTGAAAACGTTCTAAAAAGACGTCGCGTCTTGCCGTTCGGCCAGTTGTCGGCTGTTTCTGACTTTTATTTTACACCCTTAAAGCTTTTCACCTATGTTTTTTCTTGCAATGCATAAGTGAATTAAGCCATTTTATTAAGTACCGCTAGTACTGTATAATTTTGGTATGGTTGTTTATCAGTTGTCGATCAGCATTCTTCAACAGCATTCCCAGCGCTTCTCAGCAGCATTTCTCAGCATTTTTCTTATCAAACGGTGCATTTGGATGGAAGTAAAAACGTTCTGATGACACTTCGTGACGTTGTTATTTAAAAATATTAATGAATTTAAATGTTTGACACTCCGAGGTTATACAATTTCCAGACGCCAAACTTCCAAAAAAAAAAAATCGAAACGATTATCCCTTCGAATATTTAGGTTAAGTATAAATGCTCTGATTGGAAAATACGACGTCCTTCGTGGCCCAGTGGTCGAGCACTCTACCTGCAACGCGGGAGGTACCGGGCTCAATTCCTATATACGTACGTTCGTACAAAACGGAAAGCACTTTTTAGTGTGCGACCGATTCTATGTATCGCGGTACAGCTGATGCCAAAGTACGACCCCGTAAGTGTTTGTGAGTTTAGATGAACTCGTTAATTTAATACGAGGTATACTGGGTTAGAATCCAGTGCATAACATACCTATGTTAAGTATTGTAAGGTATTTTTTATAACAAGGGTTATTATAAAAAAGTAGTTTCATTATTTATTATTTTATTCATAAACAACTAAATGGAATATTAAAATTTTACATGGATGATGCACATGTTGGGCTGCATATATGGTTTGCTGCAAGAAAAAAAGTTGAGCAGAAAACATTATTCGAAATGTCATAGATATATGAGGTGTAAGTCAGATTCAAAGTTTTCTTACATCTTACGATTAAATAGAAGTGAATACAATTTCATTTAAAATACGTACCATTTTAGACTTTTTCGATGCCTAACTAATAAAAAAATGTATTTTATCGAAACGCTTCGAAAAAGTTTTTTTATTAGCATTATTTCTATTAATTAGTATCAGACAAATACTTTACGATATTTAAGGTACAATATTGAACACAGATCAAATAAAGATGTGTCATCCAATCTCAGCATAACAATCAGGACTTCAAAACGTTCGAAAACGTGAACAAAATGCCAGACTCAGTAAATAGATAGACCATATTATTGTTGTTTTAAACGAAAAATATTTTATAGATGAAATGTACTTTTAGAAAATTTATTTTCTTTTCCAGTACGAATATTACGAGTGGGTTTCAGAAAATTGTTCATTACAGCAAATATTGCAATACATTCGTTCTACTTGGAATACTTTTTTTCTCACATTGTCACAAAGCGGTATCTCTATGAATATCCATGCATCCGTCCAATTAATTAATTAATTCAATGAGTAGAACACAAATAAAAATTAACGATAAGTTTAGACGATTTCGTAAATATATATAAACGTTAGAAGCGACACACGCGTTATATGGCCCTCCATGAGTCAAGATGTAACGTCGAAATGAGCAATAAACGGGAAACGACGCCGTCATTCCGAGATAGCGATCTCGCGAATCCACCTGTACGTAGGTGAACGTATCTTGTGCTGTTCTATCCAAGTCACTACTTTTGTAATTAACATTGTTTACGTTTTGTATCGACATTCATCTGGGGGCACGGTCGTGCCCCCACCAAGTCGAGCGAAAAAGCGTCACGGCCGTACCATCCTTTTCTCGAAGCAATTCAGACCATTTTCGACCCCCTGTAACTTCGTTGTGGATAAACCTAAAAGACTGAAATTTTCAGTAACCATGCAGGCATATTATATAAGCATATTTTCAAATTTCATTCAATTTGAATCAGTATTTTTAAGAAATTATAACGGGTCAAATTTCTTAATTTTGTCACTCACTGACTCACCGATCATCAAAATTCTAAGGCACTTCTAGCAGACCTAGAAGCTTCAAATTTGGAATATAAGTAGTGTTTGATGTATGAATCAAGGAAAAACTAAAAAATCTAGAAAAGACCGCAAAGAAAATTAAGCCCATAAGAAAAAAATAAGAAAATAATACAAAAATAAGAAAAGTTCATAAGTCAGAGAGAGGGCTTTAAGAAAATTCGTTGCTGGTAGATATACATATATACAATAAGTAGAAGGTACCGAAAAGGAAAAAAGTAGAACTGTCTACAAAATACAAAAAGAAATGAGATCCCATCAAAAACAATACTTGTCAAAAAAACCAAGTCTCGCAACTCAGTTGTTCTGCGGTAAAAAGTTGTGAGATCCATGTAATACCAAGTCGGTTATTAATTTATAAACAGCATCTTATAGTGACGCATATCAATATAAAAATTCTTTAATGTTTTATATAAATATATTGAGACTTGGCCATCGCCTGAAAACACGTGTAAATTCAATCGCCTGAAAACACATGTAAATTCAATTATTTAGTGCGATGGCCAAGTCTCAATATATTTATATAAAACATTAAAGAATTTTTATATTGATATGCGTCACTATAAGATGCTGTTTATAAATTAATAACCGACTTGGTATTACATGGATCTCACAACTTTTTACCGCAGAACAACTGAGTTGCGAGACTTGGTTTTTTTGACAAGTATTGTTTTTGATGGGTATTATAAACACGTAAGCGTTTAGTATTTAACAAGAGATTTATACAACCGATGAGCTTGCATAATATGATAGAACACATTTTTAATAATTAATTATACGTGGTAATTAATTTATGAAATTGAAAGCTTTATGTTAACATTCTATTTTTATTATTACACTTAGTTTCGAAATTTTCCCGCCACTTGAACACACAAGAAAAGCTGCGCGTATGTAAGGTCAAACGGTAAGACTGGGAGAGGGAAACGATCCTGTGATATACGAGATTAAAGGCTTACCCGGCGTTCCCAAACAAATTGCTCTTCTAATGGGAACCTCGCTCCGCTGCTTCTTAGATGATGCCCCGTTTTACTCACTCATCCATTTACTAAGAAACCCGCGAGTTCGTAAAACCTTATGGGATTGCTCTCACCTTTATTCATATGTTATTGTCATTACGCGTCGGAGGCAACAGTAAAATTACATATATTATTTTTTAAATTTTCTAATAATACGAATGGCCTATAATTTTCAATTAAACAAGTATGCGATTGAGGTAAGGGTCGAAACATATATGAAGACATGAGTGGCCAAAGGTCGTAACTCACAAAATAGACATTTTGAGAAAACAGAGTTTAAAGTTTCTCTTAATATGAACCTTTTTGAGCATTTCCTCCTTGTTCTTTAAAATTAGTTCAAAATTATAAAAGTAACCGCTCTTATAGCATTGGAAATAGATTAAGCGTATCATAAAACCTTAGTTACAGCGAAAAAAACATGTTTTTGATTTTTTGCAGATATGACCTTTGGCCACTCATGTCTTCATATATAGAATGGTTAATGTGCCATTTTGTTACCGTAAACGGATTTATAAAAACATACTTTTTGCTGATTTCAAGTGCAAGACTCTTTATTTATTGGTCAGTACGAAACCAACAGAAGCACTAAGCTTTTGGTGAATAGAAAACTTTACTAGTTGCCATCTAGCCCATCTAGGTGGACTGATTGTTACAATAAATTGCGCAAAAGGAAATTGAATATAATGTTATACGAATGAGAGTTATTCGAAATGATGATGAAAATCGGATGTGCGACACTGAACGACACAAAGTCGAGGGACTGGCGTGTATATATTTATATTTGAAAGTTGTGTGTGGTAGATAACAGTGTTGTTAAATAAAATTGAGGAATAAACAGATACTTTGTCGTCAGGCGTACCTACAGCAGTCCGTACGGCGCCGCTGTAGACTCACAGCATACTACGCAGGATGTGCTCGCGCCATAGTTGGTTGGGTCGCCAATTTCCGCTTCATAGAGTAGGTACTCATAGTACATCTGACTCTTACTTACTAACACTATGACAAAGATTTAAGACAGCTGTTGAGACGCTCTTTCTGATGTTATGAATTTTCTATATTTCGTATTGGCTTTTACACGAATTTTGTTTGATAATATGTAAATTTTACATGTTTTATGCATTTCTTAAGCACCGTTACTGGTCTTTACGGCAGTACGGTTATGTATCCTACACAAAAAAGCTGTGCTTAATTTGAATTAATTCGTTATTTCCAATACTACGGTTATATTGTCATTTCATAAATACATCATAATGAACATACTCACAAATTTCTAGTTTATAATTTGTTCTATGATTTATAAGGCCAATTTATTATTATTATTATAAGGTACACCCTGAAAATAGTTTGTCAAAAATCAGCAACTGAATCGACCCTAAAATACAATTCAAACTTAAGAAAGATGACACGATTGCATTGATCACACAGTTTGTATCTCTTCAAATACTTCATTTCATATCGGAACAATATCTTAAGTGCGCAATAGTGAAAAACAGAGCTTGCACTCAAAATTCAAACATAATTGGCAATTATTTAGAAGTATTTGTGTGAATCACATTGTTTACGTATATCACATTTGTTCTCGCACAAATGTGTCAAATTAATGTTTCAAGTGCAAGTGCAAGAAGCTCCAAGCCCCCCTCGTCCCGGGGGAGGCCTAAGCCCCTGCAGTGGGGTAAAAATTAGCTGATGAAGTGAAGAAGTGAAAAATGTTTCAAGTGTGTTATATAATCATTGTTTTTATCTAGCATTTATCACATATGCCAAAAGAGCAAATTGATCGTCAAGCAATCTCTGTCTGATCTGTTAAAATCATAGAGGTAATTGAAATTAGTTTACGTAGGCGCATGTATAAAATGAGTCGGGACAAAAAATAAAGTTTCCTCTCTATGGTTAAAATGTTTATATACCTAACTATAATTATATCCAGAATTTTTTTAAATGAAAAATATCAATTGTAATAACAATAAACTGAAATTCCTTTACAAAAGATATATTTTTGTGTAATCTTCATTTGAAACGTAAATTCAGCGAATGCGAAAATAGCGTGAGCTTTCCATGATTTACCGTAAGCACACGCATTTGCATAACGTGACTTTCAGCGAGCCGACAGGATAAAGTGCATCATTTGTGAAAATAACACCGTCCACGCTGCTCAGTCACCTGTCATCTCTAATCGACTTAAAACACAGACAGATTATAAATTTGAGATTTACGTGCTTTATTTTATTATAATGACGACCGCTTAGCCTAGTAGGTAGCGACCCTGTTTACGAAGCTGGAGGTCTCGGGTCCGAATCCCAGGTCGGGTCAGTTTTTATATGAAGAATATTGATACTGGTACCGAGTCTTTGTTGTTATATGTATGTGGTGTCTTCCCTTGGTACCTAAAACACAAGCTAATGCTTAGTTTGGGGCCAAAACGTTGTTGTGATGTAGAGGTTATTACTATTATTGTCATTATTATTATATATTGTTATAAAACTAGGGAAATATTAATAAATTGTTAATATGATGAAACGTTAAAAAGCACTTTATTGTACTATACCGTAAGTACTATTTAATTTTATTAAATATTTGATATAATTTTCCGTTATTACCTACAAAATTAGTATTAATAATTAATAGAACCGTTGCACTGGAGTTAACTGAATAAGATCGGATCAGGCATTTATAACATAAGCCTATTAAAATATGGCATAGTAAACACGCGAATATAACACAATAGTCAATTTGCTGTCGTTCTGTTGTGGTCGAAATTACGCTTAATAACTTTTTTTTTCGATGATTTTAAATGATATTTTTTAATTTTCACAGAACGTTTAATTTAATTGTTTCATTTAGTATAATAAAAAAAAAATTTAGTATTCACAAATCACATCAGATTTAAAAGTTACAGTATAATGATAGTTTCTATAATAAAAACCTTTATTAGCACAGCCACAGATCAGTGTATTTGAGATTAACTAATTGCATCGCATGATCGTATATCATCACTATAATAATATAGTCCATTAGTGTGACATTCGCTCAAAGTGCAGTTTGCAGTTAATGCATGCGTGGATATTATGGAAACTAGTCGTGTTGCCGCTCGACCTGGCCACTCACGCCACAGTGCCCGCGTAATCAGATCTCGCGTTCAAATGACCTATTTAGCTCAATTAACTGCCATGCAGACTTATTAATTAACGTAAACCCTTCAACCCTATAATTAAACACATCAAATATGTTTTTAAAAAGGAAGTTTTTTTTTTCTATCGTGCGTAAGATGGAGTAGGCTAAAATGTTCCAGAAAAAATATATTTTGAACTGAATATTATATTTTTTAGACGCAACCACTTTCTATGAAAAGCAGTAGTGGTAAGTATATGCCCTTAACTGCATTCGGTAGCTGCAAAACATTGTATCGTTATGACAAATGTGATGATTTTCTTTCACGACTGTTTCGTTGGATAGGTGAACTTCATAATACACTGCTTTCCGTTCTGTCAAATAAGTAGGTGCAACGCTATCAACGATTTCAGAAAATATAAGATTGGATAGAAAAGAATAGGCAGGGCTTATTTAAAAAGTTTAAATAATAATAGTTTTTGAAGCTTGTGTTGGTATATGTTTGCTATACCCTTTTGTAATAAATAAATAAATAAGTAAATAAATAAAGTAATTACTAAAATATAAATTTTAACACAGATTTATTTCAATTAATTTATAATGGTTTATCGCTGATTGAATTTAATATCGAATTATAGCTGCAAGGTGATTGCTAAAATCCATGCATAGACCAGGTTTTTTTACGCGATTTTGAAATATATTTACCTATCCTATATTGTGGTGTTGCTAACTGAACGCAGTTTGGTGATGAGAATCATCAAAGTTTGGCCGTAAACCAACAGACGCGTCTGGACTCGCGCGGTCGTAAAAGCTGTTTTCTTCTGCAATTTTGCAATCTGACTTCCATATAAGGTGTCGTGATAGCCCAAAGCGCAACGAACCTGTCTCAAATTTATAAGGCCCCATAAGGCCATGGTTCGAATCCGGGCGTGTACCAATGAGTTTTTCTGACTTAAGTACACAATATCACTGACACCGTGCTTCGGAGGGCACGTTAAGCAGTCGGTCCCGGACGCTGTCAATAGATGGCGGTCGTTACAGTCCCCAACCAGCAGTAAAGCAGCGTGGTGGATTTAAGCTCCAAGCCCCCCTCCTTACCCTGGGGGAGGCCTAAGCCCCTACAGTGGGTTAAAAATGGGCTGATGAAGAAGAAGAAGAAGAAAGTGTCTTACATATTGCTGCTTTAGTTCAGTAAGTGCGATACTCTAAAGCAGGTCAAAGGCAGAAGCCCGATGTAAAAGAACAAAGGAAAAAACGTTGTTATGACCTCTTGCATCTGTAAAAAATCAGGCTGGTGGCATTCCTATGATTCTGTACCATCCCATTTGTGTAACTATATAATCTCATGTATCGCCACAATCTATGAGATCTTTTGAGCTGAAGTCACAGCATCTGAATTGGTTTTGTGAGAGATACGTACGTATTCTGAAACGGCGGTCAACGCATAGATTAAAACGGTACAGTTGCGCGTTGTAATCTTTCAGTGGCTAACGAATGACTAGTTACACAATACAATCGAGATTCCATGACCAAACTGCTTGTCTCTAAAACGCCACCTCACATTACATCGTACATACAATGGTCTGAAGCAGATAAAATGACTGAAATCAAAGAAGGTGGAGCCGACGCTTGTAATCTCTTGGGGTTAACAAACCATGCCAGTTGCATCCTGTGCTACCCATATTTGTAGAATTTGGGGGGTCGTCAAAATCATATACAAACTTTTCCGCTGAAACCACCGTGTCTATTCTCGTTGTCGTCAACGGTGCATGGCATGTAAGACAGGTAATTTCTTAGTTTGCGACCAATGAGCTGATCCAGTTACATACTGCGTCAATCTAGAAGAAGTCTAGGTGGCAACGTCACTTAACGTCGTATATTATGTGACACTCTGAAGCAGGTCAAGGGCGGGAAGCTGACATCAAAGAGGGCGGAGACGTTGTGGCCTCTCGGCGGCTAACGAACCGGGCTAGTCACGTCCCGCGCCGGCCGAGTGCGCTAATGCGACACGACTATGCGCCCACTCGTCAGGGCCGGCCCTCGACGTCTACCCTTACATATGTATGCAAAATATTTCGGCGACATGAATACGCTGGGTTTCGTACATATAAATTCGTTCTTTAATATGATAGACAAATTTTAAAGACTATTTATTGTGTTTTTAACGAAACCCAACATATGTTTATATCCATCAGCAATTTTTGTACCCCATTGCAGGGGCTTAATTTTTATACCCCATTGCAGGCCCTCAAGATGAGGGCTTGGAGCTTAAGCTCACCACGCTACTCCAATGCGGGTTGGCGGATTGTAACGACCGTCATCTATTGACAGCAACCGGGACCGACTGCTTAACGTAGTTTCCGAGGCACGGAGTCAGTGATAATTAAGTACCTACTCAAGTCAGAAAAAACTCATCGGTACACGTCCGGATTCGAACCATGGCCACATGGTCTTATAAATTTCAAACAGGTTGGCTGCGTTCGGGCTATCACGACACAATATTTATATACTTAGTAAGTACCGCTAGTACTTTATACTTTAGGTCTGGTCTATTCGCGGTATAGCGTCGTTATTTTCCAACGGCATTTTTTAGTCTTAGCACCGATGTTCCATTTAATCTCCAGTTTTGCAAATACTTTTTTGAAACAGCTTGGATACGAATAAGGCCCGTATTGAACAAAATTTGTTATACTTATCACTAGGTCGCAGTTTGTTGCGTCACAAGACTTGCAAGGGTATCGTCGTCGTCATAAATTGATTGCCTCCTTTTCGCGAAATCCCTCACAAATAATTCACTATCGCAGCGACAAATACAATTTTTTATCGCCCCATCATACGCAATGACTCTCGATTGTATTCAATCTAGCGGATAAATAAAATGAAGCCGGCCACAGTCGATTTCTTGTATTAATATTGACTTGCTTGATTAACGGACGATTGTGGGGCGGTCGCTTGTGACTTTGGAGAAATAATTCTGATTGGTCAATAACATTTTCGTTTTGTGGAGAACTAACTTCGTTAATAATTTTATTGTCTTTGATATATCATTAATCGAGAATCGATTGAAGTAATCGAAAATAAAAACGGGTGTATTTATCGGTGATTTCGACTAAGTAATTAATATTTTTATAAAATAGTTTTACAGACGTACAAAATGAGAGATAAATTCAAAATATTAAAAAAAAAATATTGTGCAAGTACGAAGGTATAACTAACAAGAAGTTGACAACGTGCGTTCAGAGGAAAATAGTTTCAATTAGTATGGAAAGCACCTGAAAAACTGTGTCAATATAAAAATTATATTAATCTTCATCGGTCGTATAATCTATTTATTTTATAACAGTAAAAACAAATTACAGTATATGCTGCACTTACCTCGACTTATTTAATATTTAAATTTAGCCGGTCGCAGCAAACTGTTGAAATCAAAGAAAGAAATTGAGTTCTTCACATATGATCTGCCTGGATTAAACGTGACCTTTTAAACTGTTACGTTATCTAGTAGAATCGAGTCGTAATTTGGTACATGAACAGAAGTTATAAAAAGCGCATTAATTTAATATTTCCGATATATTTTTTCTACGGCAAGTGATTGAAATAAGATATTTTAATCCCTTACCGTAGAATTGCCTGTTTCAATAGTAATAAATTTTATTAAATTAAATTAAATAAAAAAAAAAAAAATTCAGTATCTAGTAGTAACTAACAATACAAACAAACTATTTAGTCCATACTTTTAATAGAACTTTCACAGTAGACACTTAAACAAGTTCATGTAGTAATCAGATCTTCACCGTCATAACTGCATTCAACGGTTAAATAATAACTAAACCTATATTATTATTTGTCCACGAGTTCTATTAAAATTTGCGTTTTGCCAATTGAAATAGGTTTAAGTAGACCTTCTTCCTTACAGCCAGACAAGTTACAGCATATAAAGTAAACTTGTTGAGTGGTTTCTAGGTGACCAAATGAATGTCAAACGGAGTCGAATTTAAAAATAGAATTTCTATTTGTAGTAGTGAATAAAAATTCAGACTCGTAGGTCTACCCGATTGTCACAATCATTTTTCTACGAAACGGACAAACTTAAGTTTTCATTTTTTTTTAATTTATAGCATGTGGCACTATGGCGAGTATCATTTGAAAGAATTCAATTTAAGGATGACATAATTTTGATGAACAGCTGAGATGAAGAGCATATTCCATTCCTTTCCATCAGCCCTTTTTTATATCCCACTGTAGGGGCTTAGGCCTCCCCTCAAGGCAAAGGACTTGGATTAAATCCACCACGCTGCTCCAATGCAGGTTGGTGGGTTGCAACGACCGCCATCAGATCTATTGACAGCAACCGGGACCGACTGCTTGACGTGCTCTCCCGGGCACGGAGTCAGTGATAGTTAATGTATCTACTTAAGTTAGAAAAAACTCATTGGTACACGCCTAGATTCGAACCACGGCCACATAGCCTTATAGATTTGAAATAGGTTCGCTGCGCTCGGGCTATCACGAACGAAACGAAGCGAAACGAAGATTATATAATTACACCCAAAAAAAAAGACGCTTTCGCTTCAATGCATTTATGACATGATTAAAATTATTTACTTCACATTCGTTTTAAAGGACGAATAGAAAGCATTTCACGGCGATCACGGGTTGATTACGCCTTAATAAAATTCTTTTTTCATTTCTTATTATCCTTATTTATGTGTTTACGTGAATGTCTACACAAATTAATAAGTAAATACATAAAGTTCACTTAGAGTTGAGTCAACAAATCGTTATAGAAATTCTTTGAGTATTATAGCATTAAGAAGCGTCCTAATGAGGTTCTTTATCGTGTTCTCAGTTTAATTTGTTCGCTTCGTTTGTCCTCTTACACAAATATTGGGCAAATTATTGCAAACGTTTCGGAGCCAATTTCGTTGTCCATCGGTGACTGAATTACGTAATTTCGACTCACAATCATGTAGTACCATTGATGCAAATTAATATTTCATTCTAGTGATAATATATACATTTTTGTAAACAACCGAATTGCTAATACAAATGTAGAGTTTCACCACAAACATTCCACTTTTAATCTTCTTTGTTCTTTAATAATTTTTAATAGAATCTTCTTATTTTAGTGGGGTCAGACTACTTTCAAGACATCTGTTACCATCAAACAGCGCATAATGATTCAATTCCATTTCATTCCATCAACCCTTTTTTATACCCCACTGCTGGGGCTTAGGCCTCCCCTCAAGATGAGAGGATTTGGAGCTTGAATCCACCACGATGCTCCAATGCGGGTTGGCGGATTGTAACGACCGCCATCTAATGACAGCAACCGGGACCGACTGCTTAACGTGCTCTCCGAGGCACGGAGTCAGTGACAGTTTAATGTACATTCAAGTTCAGTTAAGTCAGAAAAAATTCATTGGTACATGCCCGAATTCGAACCACGACCACTTGGCCTTATAGATTTCAAACAGGTTCGCTGCGGCTCGGGCTATCACGACACGACACAACATAATGATTAGCTGAAGCATAAAATGGCTTCGAACTTTCATGCATTTCAGTTTGTCCGTCAGTTGAGCGAACTCCGGAATTTAGTTATCTATGTTCTATGAGTTTTAAAATCATAGACAATTATAGCTTTGACTGTTATAGCTTTTAGTTTATACTGAATATTTTGAAGATTTTGCTTTCAGTTTCTTAGAGTTGGGAAGTCAAACAACATTGATGATGTCATTACAACAGTATTTTGTAGATTGATTCCAATAGATTCAATATGGTGATTGTTGATTGTGCAGTTGGCTGGATGGACAGTTCTGGTAGAACAGAACCGGTAGACAGTTTGAACTCTCAATATCAGACTATACGTAGTCATCTATTGATGACTAATTATTGATGATTAATATTTTATATATTTAATATATTTAATTAAGATAAGAATGGATATTTTACATTTTAATAAATTTATTATTTAGTTAAGTGTTAAAAAAGTTACTTTAAATATTTAATTAATTTTTTTTTTTTTTTCATATCTAATCCTTACTGTCATTTTATTATGCAATGTTGTGTATTCTCAAGTGGTATAAACACACGGTTATGAAACATGGAAACACGGAAACAAACAAATTAGGTTATTCATTCACTGTGTGTTTAATAATGACCGCTGTCTTTAATACAACGAGATCTATCATCAGAGTTAGAGAGCATATTTTTACTTTTTTAACTTGTAGTAGGTATTTTTTTTGTCAGTTTTAGCTAACTTTTCAGCTAGAATCCTTCACCGCATTATTTTTGGTCACTGTCTGAGAACCGCGTATTGGATATTATAGCTCATATGAATCGCTAGTTGTGAGTCAGTTTAAGGTTGCAGTAATTTGTATTTCCATTCGGTCGAATGTACATAATATACATGTAAATAATGTACGGCGAAATGGACTCCTGCCGTTGCCGCTACCACCACCGCCGCGTTGCTGCTGCGTATGTACTACATAAGTTCCTACCTTTTATTATGTTATATGTCGATAAAATGTTTATAGGCTCTTAGATATAAGGTTACTTAGCGGTCCCCAACGCATTTAAGAATAATCGTTTGTAAATCAATAAACCTGTATTATTTCAGTCTTTCCCAACGTTAGTTTTTATCGTGTCGGTGTTCCTTAAAATTTCAAATTTATTTTTTTATGTCAAGCTTTTTAAATGTAATTATAGGTAAGTATTAAAAAAGCTACTTTAAACATTTGATAATTTTTTACTTAAAAAATAAAAATAATTATTATAGGTAGTGTTTAAAATTTCAGAATTATACCTATACAAGGTGAAATTTTAACAACCATTCAAATTTTAAAATAATAATCTTCCGTGAAAAACCGATGGCCGTCTTGATTCCTTTTAGTGTTGTTCAATAGAAAAATATTGAGATATAACTACACAAACCTTTCCCGAAAAAATCAATAACTTTAGTCACCATTCACGTTTGCTGCACGCTCGGTCCCGTTTTGATTTCAAGGTCTCGGGCGCGTCGTGTAAAAGAAGGCAACCAAACGTTATAAAATAATACTGTGGATAAGATAATTCATTATGAAAAGGTTACATTTTGGTGACAAGGTTACATTACAAAGGTGAACCAGACAAACACACAAACAAATAAAATTGTAACAAAGAACTATTCTCATTAAACCACCTTTCACTGAATTACGTTTTTCCATTTGGAAGTTATGATATTGCAAAGGGACACACATCAGACACATATATGTATATAAATGTAACTAAGCTCATTCCATTTAAACCTGTTTTAAATATAAAAGAAACTTGCATTAAAATGGGTTTAGCCGTTTACGGTTAAAACACATTGCAGCGAAGGAGATTTTCACTTTTTTTTTCACTTACACCTGTATTTAATAAATAAGTAGTTTACATCTGTGTAACCATTAAATCCTGAAATAAAAGCAGAACCAGTTTTGATACATGTTACACTTATCTTTTACACCTGTTACTTGTTTAACATAGCTGTTACTAGTTAATACCGGTTAAATATGGAAAGCCTTAAAATGGAAGTAAAATGTTTCACCTACACAAATAGATGAAAATTCCATTTGGAGCTTACCTGCGGCATACAAAATATACTTAGGCGACAGCTTTGTACGCATTAAAGATTTAACCTTTGGATTATTGAATTAGTTTACAAAATAACATCCAAAATATCTACGAGGGCATAGCTCGCACATAGTTACTTAAACAATATTGTATACATATAAATAATATACCTAGCATTTAAGCAAAGTAATATTATGTAGCCTTCAGTTACATTAAAGTCTGTCGGAATTTGTAAAGTTATACTTTTGACTGTTTTGGTATGTTTATTATTAGAATATTCTTCCTGTAGCTTAACGACTTTCACGTAATGTAATTATTAGAGAAATAACTTTTGTTTTTTTAAAGTTTTATGACTTTGGAGAGAATAGCAAGTCGGAATGCTAAATCTTTGTATATGCACAAGATGCAAACTTTGACTACATCATTCTGTATTTTTACAAAGAATCCGCTGCATCATTGACATGCTGCATTTTCCACGACTTCTATGGGTACACGATCTCCCAAGGATTTTGAGTTACGAAAGACGCCCGACCTGGCTACACGCTGTTCCTGGTCAACGGTTTATCGACTCGCTCACGATAACTATCATCGTTGTTCATATGATCGTCATATTCTAGGAATAAGAATAGTAGTTTAGTTTTAATTATTTATTAAGTACCTACCTTTCAATTTGTACCTAACTCGTTTCTATTTTAGGTGGTTAATAAAATAATTTACAAACTCAATCTAGATTCATTTATTTGTCTAACCGAGACATTAATAATAAAACTCAACCCCACAGAACAATTAAAAATGTTATTAAAAACTACGTCATCATCATCAGCCCATTTTACCCCACTGCAAGGGCTTAGGCCTCCCCCAGGGTGAGGAGGGGGTTTGGAGCTTAAATCCACCACGCTATGTCACTGCGGGTTGGGGATTGTAACTACCGCCATCTATTGACAGCGTCCGGGACCGACTGCTTAACGTGCTCTCCGAGGCACGGAGTCAGTGATAGTTAATGTATTTAAGTCAGAAAAACTGATTGGTACACGCCCGGATTCGAACCATGGCCCTATAGCTTTATAAATTTGAGACAGGTTCGTTGCGCTCTGGGCTATCACGACACTATAAACTACGTCAAATGATTGGTAATAGATACCGACGCCCAAATACGAGGATCTGTAGCAGTAATGCTACAGATTAAGTGCAGACTGATAAAAGCATTAAGTAAAATAAGTGCATTTCTTAAATAAAACTTGTTATACGAAAAGAGCGACAATAGAAGGAGAGGTTTGAATATAGAGAAGTTTTTTATTACTGAAAAGTTTTACCTCAACACGACTATGTTTACTGGGATGCACCCAACGAATCGGTGAATCGGTTGCGCTTTTTCATCGCTTCATAAGCTGCCGGAAACAATCATACAGTGATGATGTGATTTCTATTATAGAAGAACTCAGTATAGTAGGTAGACATAATTTTAAGTTAGAATATGTTGTAACTAAAGCACCTATTATATTAATTGCAATACGATGATTTTACAGTATTATCATCATGAAAATCAATATTAGGATTTAAGGTGGAAAAACATATGATAAACAGTGTTTGTTTACAGTGTTCAGAGAGCAAAAAAATAAAAAAATAAATTGTTCTGTGACTGAGTCACTATCGGATGAGATTCTAAACTAATGTCTCATCAAAATTATAGCCAACACAAAAGAAATGAAATTACCATCTTAAAGATAAAAATTGTGGTTTTAAGTAGAGGCCTCAAAACAAAAGCGAAAATGTTACTCCGACATCAGTTGTACAAAGTGTATAAATAAACAGTAAATAGTTAAAGAGATATTTAGATATCCACAATATCGACAATTTTACACCTGTTACACACACGTCATTCAGACAGCAACTGCACCGCAGTCGCGGTTCCGTCAAGTCGACCGACGATGTCGCTGAACTCCATCCAGGACTTACGTCTATTGACATAATGCAAAACACATTTTGTTCGCCCACCTAGTTAGTACCTGTTACCACAAAGATTAACATCCAGGCTCTATTCAAATAAAAAAGTTTTAAAGCACTGCTACCAGTATAGATACCAAATAGTTTCGAATAGAGTAAATTTTTTTATCAGAGAACATTATAATGTTATCAAAATAAAAAGTGCTTAAAGTTAAACAAATTATTAATTTAATTTTTTTAGTACTAAACTTGGGCAGTATCAGTTTTCAGGGTTCCTCTAGTACGGAAGCTTCCGCTGTCCATTCTACCGTCCGTCCGTTTGTCACTTTTTAACAAATTTTTTTTTTTTTAGCAAATTATAATAATGCATAGGACCTCCCACACAGCGTCATCATCATCATCGTCATCTAGTCCCAAAGTAAGCAAGTATTATGCCTGTGTTATGGGTTACTAGACAACTGATATACAGACTTAAATATTCTTTATAATATATACATATATAATTTTTTTTTTTTCGAAGACACCACACACATAAACAACCAAGACCCGGTACCAGTATCAATATTCATCATATTAATACTGACCCGACCTGGGATTCGAACCCGGGACCTCCAGCTTCGTAGGCAGGGTCGCTACCCACTAGGCTAAGCGGTTCTACCATCCGTCCGTTTGTCACTTGACTGCATCGTCTCAACCGTAATAGGTTAACACTTGAATTTTTCACAGAATGTGTATAGCTATAACAAGAAATAATGAAAATAAAACAAAATTAAAAATGAAGGTGGTCTCCATACAAGAAACGTGTTTTTTTATGATTGGTGGTTGTGAGATCATTGCTTAGGTACACTTGAAATTTTCATGTAGTGTGTACTACTATGGCTGCTAATAATAAAATAAAGTTTAAATGTAAGTGGGATCCCCATAAAAGAAACGTGTTTTTCTGTATAGTATTTTGTTTATTTTTATATTGCCACGGAACTCTCGGTGTGCGAGTCCGTTTCTCACTTGGTCGATTTTTTTATACAGGCTGAGATTTTAATAACCGGCCAAAATTTTTCTAGATGTTAGGTATCACCAATAGAACTTATTGCGTAAATAAAAAATATGGGTTACATTTCCATAAGAAATTATTTTATCTACAGTATTATTTTATAACGTTTGGTTGCCTTCTTAACGCTATAGTAAACGTACGCGCCGGAGGCCTTGAAACGGAATGGGGCGGCGGGCATGAATGATGACTAGAGTTATTGGTTTTTTCGGGAAAGATTTTTGTAGTCATATTTCAATATTTTTCTATAGAACAATACTAAAAGGAAAGAAGACGGCTATCGGTTTTTTACCAAAGATCATTATATTAAAATTTGGCTGGTCATTAAAACCTCATTCTGTATAGTAGATGCTTGTATGGACTGAGTATTATTTTTCATAATTTGTAATTTAATAATAAGTGAACTTAAATGTAATATTTGAATTTCGATCGTAAATCGATACATCATTGACAGTTCATAACCTTGTCAAGTAAAAATGTGTTTTGAAAATATGTAATAATATGATAAAAAAATACTGATGAAACTCTTGTCAAGAAAACATTTGAACATTTTCATATCAACTTCTAATAAACGCAATTTTATTCATGTTGTCAACAACTTCTTTTTATATAAACACAGTTAATAAAAAGTTGACACGACAGATCGTTACATGAAGAATTCTTTGAGTGAACCATTGACAAACATCTGTAACGAGGCTCTTTAACGTGTCCCCGCTTTAATTTGTTCGTTTCGTTTGTCCTTCTACTTAAATATTTGGTTAGAGATAACGCGAACATTTCCCAGCTAATTTTGTTCCGCTTCAGAAAGTCACCTGAATCTTGTAATTTAGGATAAAACAGTTGTATGAAAATGTTATTTTTTATCTATCTTTTGTAAAAGCGATAACGATTCGAATTTATTTTCGTGTATTAGAATAAAAATAATCAATTCCAATCCTTTCATTTCTTACAGCTCATTATCATTCATTTCTAGTCTAGCCTAGTGATATTTCATTTGAAACAAACTTTCCACGGAGCTATCATTAATCAATTATTTGAAAAGTCTAAATAATAATATATTTGCATACATAGAAAAAAATCAGTGGCATGTGATGGGTTCAGAGCATGGTTACGCCAACACAACATGTGAAGTTTCAGTTTTCAAATGATTGTGGTGGAATCTCGTTATCATAGCGCCGCCGGCGGCGGCGCCGGCCGCCCGCACCGTGATACCTACCACAAAATCTATAAAAAATATATAAATACCACATTTTGTGGTAGTAAAAAATATAAAAAAAATATTTATAAAAACATTAAGAATCAGTTTATTAAATCAATGCGTCTTTTCGTTTTAAAAACTCGTCAATGATTTCATTATAAAATAAACCTGACCCAGACCTGAAATATTGCGTAAATATGTGTGGATTCGTTTGTAAAAATCATTGTTTATAAAAGCTAATTGGTTTATAAAGCAAGAGATACCTAAGTTCTGTATGATTTTAATTACCTGCTTACTTTGTCACTGTGCAATGACTGCGAAATACATTTCTTTCAGTCCATTGAAATCCTCCAAAATTTCCATTTCGGTATTTTACACTTTAACTTCACGTAATTCACAGTTACTTTAATACAACTTTAAAACATAAAACACAAAAAATCGCAATGAATGCATTTGAAAACAATAATGAAGTTAGTTTACATCAAACTGTCTCAGTTCTCAGTTAATAATACGTTGCGAACTTCACTTTGCAAGCCTGGCTTATGAGACGTATGAAATTTCGATATATTTCAATGTAATACGACAGAAACGTGAGTGGGATGGATGCCAATCGTCACTACGTGTAAGAAAAAGACAAACATAAAAGACATCTATTTCTGGCTTACGCATGAACTTCGTCGAGTCGGTCGGACGAACTCAGTCGAGGTCACTCGGTGACGTGTCGATTCGTGTCGTGATAGGCGCGTATAATAGCGCAGCGTTTGAAACTATACGCTCGCGGGAAATTCAAATACTCTAACTTCTTCTCACTTTCATTTCTGTTTTACTTTATTGTTGTTGGAAAATTTTAGACATGCATGGCTTTTTGGCTTTCAAGGAAAACACGCGCCTGAAACAAATGTTTCGTGAATCAAGATAATATTATTTCATATAACAGGAAGAGGATATTTTTCTCAAAATAAGTAAATATATTGTTGTTGCAAGACATTTTCGTTCGTCTGAAGAAATATTTCCTTACTTCGAGAGAAATATCCTTATTCGTAAAATTATCTTGGTTCAAGAATTTTTTTTTTTCTGTTTATGACACGTAATTTGTTATCGATACCAAAAGTTATCGAAATCGTAATCGTTTTCGCTAATACTATTTCGTTTAAAAGAAATAAATTCAGATCGTCAATCGTCGATCGGAAAATCGTCAATCCGGAAAATTTCATTGAAATCAATGAAATTTTCCGGATTGACGATTTTCCGTCAAAAATGCCTTTTAAGTTAAAATTGAACAAACAAGCATATATTTATATAAAGAATTTTATAATAATAATACATGGGACATCCCACACAGCGCCATCTAGTCCCAAAGAAAGCAAGTATTATGCTTGTGTTATAGGTTACTATTACTAGACAACTGATATACATACTTTTGTATTCTTTTTTCATGTCTTTTTTATCGTATAGGTATAATAATATGATTATATTTGCGTATTGTTTAGTTGGCGTGTATTTTCATAACTTGATTTGTATTTATTACACCCTTAGACAGTTTCTATTACAGTGTTATATTCTTAGCAAAATTTCATAATAAATTTTCAACCCTTATTTATGTTTAAACGTCAGTGCAATAATATTTTTATTTTATAGGTGCACGCTAAAGGATATTGCAAGCACTTCTAATTTCCGCCCGGCTCAGAGCAGTGCTAACACTCCGAATTTTCATAGTAAGAATATCCTTAATTTCAGAATATCTGCCGAGACTTTAAATAAATTTATCCTCACTTTATTTTGTACTGGTACCGATATTTTTTTTTGTATTTCTATCGATATAGATATATGTGTTCTTGCCATACAACATGTTTTTCAAAAACATTTACTTCAACATTAGTGCACGCTCTCGTCTTTTTTTGGACAAGTATTAGTGTTCCTACTTAGATAAATCTATGGTTTTAAATCGATTTCACAAATAACTTAATTATTAGTAAATGAGGTTTTGAACACTGTTTTCTGATCATTAATACAAATAGTATGCGTATAAGCACAGAGCATCGTCGACCATGCTACCAATCGTAATTAGAAACGCGATAATTCAGAAACGTGGATGACAAGTTCGGGTGTTTCCGGTTTCAGCAATTGCGGCCAATGGAGAAGGTTTTGTGAAAAAATGTCATGATTCAATTTTCGTAATTTGACATCCACAACTCCCATTAATCAAATACACAAGCGCTGTACGTTAATCGCCTTTAATTTTCTTAATGCCTAGTACAGCTGCGTGTTACACTTATAATTGACTCGATTGAATTGATTGAAAAATATCTGAGTTACTCTCAAATCAGCTTTAAGAAGTTTTATTTCAAAAACATTTTATGATTTTATGACCATGACATTCTTTTTTTTTCTACGATTCAGTTTAGTTTATTTATGATTTTTAATAATATGTAACGAATCATTAAACGCAATAACAAAAATAAATCCAAATTTTTTTTTTCTGTAATAGTAGAAATATTAGTAATTTTAGAAATACTTTCAAACATTTGTCATACATTACATTCAAAAGCAGCTTCGCTTTCCCATCGTGACTAGTAAACATAGGTTATATATATGTGGTGTCTTCGCTTGGTACCCAAAACACAAGCTAATGCTTAGTTTGGGACCTAGACGTTGTTGTGATGTATACGTATGTTATGTTATAGGTATTCATTTTCAAGTTGTAGTAGTACGTAGTTGTGATTACGCTAATAATGCAAATAACTACTTGCTAATTTTTACGTTGTGTACCTAACTTTCAAATAATTACTTCTGACTAAATTTTCATTGGACGTATATAAACTTCACTTGATACTTGGGCACAGCACGAGTGATTTCTAGGAAGAGAAAATTGAATGCAGACAGCTCATCATAAGTTCCCTCAAATTAGTTTCTCGTCGCCGTCTCGCTTAAATTGCTTGCGGAACCGAACAGTTAAGTACGCTATATATAACAACTGACATGTTGAGTTTTGATGACATGAACATGTTAAATTCAGAAAAAACCGGTCCGATGCGAATGCTATAATGCTAAAATAGGATTCCTTACGACAAAATAATATTTACACTATATCGTCGCATTTAACACACTGTCTGTCAAGCACTAGTTCACTAATCCACTTGTTTTAGCACTGTACCCCAAGAAGATTTATACAGAAATCATATTTTCGGGAAATTGTTGTTTTTGGCGAAATAAGTTAAGATGCTATAAGTAGAACATGTTCGCGATAAATAGGCAACACAAGTGGGAAGAAGCGGTGCGGTGGGGCAGAGAACGCTTTCCGACGATTACTACCGCGAGCGTCGGGAGAGCGGACAAAAAAGTATATTTTATTTAAAAAAAAATTTAAAATACCACAGAAGTTTACGTGTGTCTCATGGAATTTATATATATGCGAAGCTACGAAGAAAAAAGATATTTGTTCGTAGGCACGCTATTTCGATATCCATACACGTGAAACACGCACTAAATATACTTAAACTGGCGTTAGTACCGAAGATGACTTACTTACTAGGGCCACGTGCCCCACGTACTTTGTTTTTGGAGTGAAGCAAGTAAAACGAAACTGTTGTACCTCAATGACAAGTTTGAAGACAGCTGTCAAAATCAAATTGTATTGTCAAAGCTATAGTTCTCTATCACTCCTCTAAGCATAGAGACAATAGAGTAGGCAAGCCAGTCTGAAAAGCAGACCTCAACACAAAGAATAAGAGCATCTTGATTTATGCTATGGCTCATGGCACAGAATGTACAGGGTGCAGTTATTTTCCATTTTTTTCCATGCCCAAGCGTTACATACAGAGTTTTACGAAGCTCGCCTACTGTAGTCATATTATCTCTATGCCTCTAAGTATCAAACATGTGGTATGGTGATGTAAAACAATAATGTTATAAATTACAATTTGGGGTTTAGATAGCAACCAACGGCGATCCGTCCTCTTTACTGAGATGTTAGTTCAACTAGTGGGAGCCTTCCCACGCTACGATGTCCAGTTCGTAGTCACCACTTGAGATTTTTTTTTGCCTTAGATGTTATTGGTTCGGCGAGCGATGCCTGCCCATTGCCACTTTAACTTGCTCATTCTATGAGCTATGTCGGTCATTTCAGTTCTGCAGGTTTCTTCGTTAAAAATTTCATCCCGTAGAGAAACTTCAAGCACAGCTCTCTTTATAGTACGTTGAGTAACTCTGAGCTTATTAAAAGCCAACAAACATTAAGGTGCCACGGGAACTTACCTTGGGGGTTATGAGAGGAGTATTCATTTTTTCTGTCGGTGCTTCACATGTTAAAAACCTAATATAGCGCAAAATACTCGCTCTATCAAACACTACAATTTTTACAGTAGACAAATTTGAAGCTTAATATTTCGGAAATGACGATTTAAAAAAAGTCGTCTAAGAAAATCTCAATATCATTTAAAAGCTCTGTCATACACCCGTTCGTCTCTTACTTATTTTTGTTTATTTGAGGTTAGCATTTGATCAGCTTTTAAAACGTCAACGTTACACCAATGAATTGATATGTAGATGGTAGGAATGACTGAAATTTTGTCTCTAATGTAATCGAGGCTGCTATTGCTTTTGTTTTCTCTATCTAAAACAGGAGTTTTATATTTGTTCTTGGGGAGTGGTGCGTGCAACTGTATTCAATGTCAGGGTCCATTCTGTGACTGCGGCACCACAGCTTCAATCATGCTATTAGTAAATAATATGTTTACCATGTCAGTAATAAAATCAACATCAGAAAAGGCTATTCTTTGTTTTAAAAACATAAATAAATAAGGCGCATATTTATAAAAGTCTTTATTCCAGTACACAAAAAGCAACAATTATATTGCGCGAAAGTCATTAGCTACCGATCGGTGCCAGTGCTTCAGCGCTTGGTGCTTGGACGAGCGGTTTCACTAGTCGGCTGCGTTTCCAACAACGATTACACAAGCTTAACTTCGTGAGCGGTAAGCGTGGGAACATCTTTTTATTATTTGGGTGTCATCAGAATAAGCGCATTAACCTTCGGTGGCTACCCGTCGACTGGACCTTGACACTCGCTCGCGCCCACTTACATATATTTCCTTACGAAAGGAAGGTGGAACAACCTCTACGTCACCCGCGCACGAGGGTGCAGTGTAGGAGTAGCATCCACTAAATAAGAGCCTGAGACACGAGGGCACATGTCATTAACCCGAATGCTTTTACAATTTCAGCGAAAATGGCCAGGAAGCACGGCTGGAGGCCGACGACGTGCTGAATGTCAGGAATCCCTTATGAGTAAGCTGTGAGTAAATGACGCCAAAGGCGGAAAGCCTCTGGAGGTTAGATTACGTTGTAACAACCTGCAATGATTTTAATTACTCAATCAGGATGAGATCTGGTGGTGAGGGACTTATCTAGACCTAAATATTCCGTTTTATACTCCGTGAGTACGTTTGCGAGATAGGCCATCCCATGCCAACGAGGGAGAGGTCGCATAATGGTTAACAGGCAGGTAAATTTTATTTACTTATAATTTTTTTACATGTATTTCCGTATATAATTAAACCGACAACGGAAACTATTATACTGTTTCTATTGATAACGTCGTCCGTGACATTGTGTTAATCTATACTAATATTATAAAGCTGAAGAGTTTGTTTGTTTGTTTGTTTGTTTGTTTGTTTGTTTGTTTGTTTGTTTGTTTGTTTGTTTGTTTGTTTGTTTGTTTGTTTGTTTGTTTGTTTGTTTGTTTGTTTGTTTGTTTGTTTGTTTGTTTGAACGCGCAAATCTCAGGAACTACTGGTTTGAATTGAAAAATTCTTTTTGTGTTGGATAGTCTATTTATTGAGGAAGGCTATAGGCTATATGTATAAAAAAATACTATCTGTCTGTCTGTCTATTTGAGCAAATCTCCAAAACGGCTAAACTAATTTTAATGAAACTTCACGGATATGGAAAAGAAGTGGTCAAAAGTGACATACACTACTTTTTGTATGTCTGTATGTACGTCCATCTGTCTATTCGAGCTAATCTCCAAAACGGTTAAACCGACTGTAATGAAACTTCACGGGTATGAAAAGGAGGTGGTCAAAAGTGACATACACTACTTTTTGTCTGTCTGTTTGTTTGTACGTCTATGTGTCTATTCAAGCTAATCTTCGAAACGGCTCAACAGATTTTAATGAAACTTTGCAGACGTGAAAGAAGGTTGTCAAGAGTGACATCAGTTACTTTTTGTGTCTGTCTGTCGTTTGTCTTCACCGATCTATCAACGTAGATCATCATCATCATCATCAGCCCATTTTTACCCCACTGCAGGGGCTTAGGCCTCCCCCAAGGTGAGGAGGGGGGCTCGGTCGTTACAGCTATGTCGTATATGTCGTGATAGCCCAGAGCGCAACGAACCTGTCTCAAATTTATCAACGTAGATAAAGCCGAAACTACTAATTCGAGGAAGCCAAAATTTGGAACAGTGGTTTATTTTATAACGTATCAATTTTTTATGAAAGGAATATTTGGAAATTTCAAATTTAAGGAGGGAGGGCCGGAAGGGCTTTTTATGAGTCTTTGTTCTTTAAAGTTAGAAACATAAAAATTTTTACATAAATAAATAATGATGTCTTTCAGGGTTTTTGGATTTCCACATTTTAAGTGTGGGAAACGGGAGGTGAAAATTGTGGGAGTATCGGTTTTCCTAAAGGAGTTGGGAGAATGAAGATTGAAAGTTTGAATGGGTGTACCCAATATTAGTTTCAGCAAAAAGTATGTATAAACCATTTCGAAAGTTAATACTACCTAAAACATGAATGTGTAGTCTACGCAAGCGAAGCTGCGGGCGGTCGCTAGTATACTGTAAACCCCTTTCATACATATCAAAAAAAATAGATATTAATCTCTATAAGTAAGTAAAAGTCATTTAATTTAGTGAAAAATCGATATACGCATTGACAACAATAAAATTTTTGCAAATCACATTTGACGCCGTGCAAGTTCTAATAAGTTATTTATAGTGATGGCAAAGATCGATATTGATATTTTATTATAACGAGTGACTCTTTGATTCTTATTATCCTTCAAGGAACGGTTTTTACACTTTGGCAAAACACGTGATAGCGTTTTGAAAAGGTAATAAATGTTAATAATAAATTCCATACATTACATTATATACTATTCGGCTGCTACGTGGTGCCTATCAAGTATATATATCTTGTGACGATCGGTCACGAGAATTAGCAGACTATGTCGAACTGCGGTGACACCGCATTCATGTAATAATATATCTATGGTATAATATCATTACATTTTATTGGAATATAGAATCATTATTATATTAAAATATAATCAATTATACTATATTACAGATTTTATTTTAAAATATTGAGAGTCCTAATGGTTTCCATATATAATTTGATTTTAAAAAGTACGGAAGTTAACGTTTTAAAATAAAATACTGTTACGGGCTGCAAGTTCGGATTTTTGGGAAGCACTAAAACACTAATTTATTTATATTTATTTTATTATAAAACGAAATCACAAATAAACTTAAGAACAATCAATATCGAACACAAATTATACCGTTATATCACTCCGCACTTCACAACTAATCGCACTTGACTTATTCTCAAAAACTTTTGCGTTCGACTACTGATCATCGCCTTATATACCCATCTCCCCTCCACAAGTCAGACGTCGCGAATATTCTAATTCTCGAACATTTAATTTAATAATTACATTTCTATTTTTAACTCGAGCGTGGGAAAATTCTTTGTCTGTGTGATTCTTTCGTGTTAAAAATGATTTCATTTTTTCAATCCATGGAATTTATTTTTCCATCTGGATTTTTTTGTTTTATTGAATGGCCATGGGAACTTTTCGAGTAAGTTCGATGACCTGTCGACGTGCTATTATAGATAGGCGTCACAATACTTATCATTAATCGATATCGATAAATCTTGCTATTAATATATACACTATTTTCACCAGAAACGATGTAATGAGTGTGCTCTGTTGTTTAGTTGTAATACTACGTAATCAAGTGTTGTAGCCCATGAAGGTTAGATGGCAGCACGTAGAAAATGTACAAATCAACTCGTTAAGCAGTGACCGCTCTTGTAGTAAAAATAAAATCTTATACTATATTGTTATATCAAACCAAATAGCTAGTGGTCGTATCACAAGTAAATAATAGAAATGCATGTTTTTTGCATTTTAGTTTGTTAATAATAAATTTCATATTGTATTCAATGTGATTTTTAAAAGGTTAGGTAGGTATATTTTTTGTACATTCTTTATAAATGTATACATCATTTTTAAAAGCGTTGAACGCTACTTCGAATATTAACTTTACTGTATATATTTTAGCGATGTACCTAGTTCAACATGTGAACAGTAAACCAAATTTCAGTTACTATTTACAATTTTTATTTGTCCGAAGAACTAAATTGATAATAAATGCTAATCGATATACAATGCACATGCCTAGAACTCCTTTTTAATTATCATCCAGGCGCGAGCAAAGTCCTCGCTTTCGCCTATACAACCGAAAAATTTAGCTTGTGTCTTCCTTTATTGTAAACATTTACTGTTGTTCAAAGATTATTTTCACAGTTTTATTTCCTTAGCTAAAAAATTAACTCAGAACAAAGATAATGTAATCTAATAAATAATGTATTGTATATCTACTACAAAAAATGTCTTTGATGACAAGACGTTCCATGAAATGAAAATATTCAGATCAGAAACTGCCAATTAGCGAATTATTTATCGACCTATTTTTTTTTCAAAATAATTATTATTGTATTTATTCATTCAAAATCATTATTTCTGCTATAAACAATTTATTAACAAATATTATATTAATATTTATTTATTTTTTCACAACATTAAAAATATTTTTAGAACCAAAACTCTTACGAAAAACGCGAGAGAACAAAAATTTAATTTTCTACTTTCTTCAAAAAACAACGAGTAATATTTTGGATCAGTTATGTATTAGTAGACTCGAACTCTTCCTTGAAAAATTATCAAAGGGTCACAGGTCCGAATTGTTTTAAGTATTAATACAGATTTTACGGGTAACTGAACTGGGTGATGCACTGGCACACGGCCCCAAGAACTGTTGGAAATATTTCGGGAATTTGATGTTGGTGCTGATCTGTAGATCTATGTTCTCAAAAAAAAAAAAACATTCCTAAATTGACCGTGTTGTGATCGCCTGGAACCGATTACCACAGCAGTGATAAATCCGTGTCATTGTATTCACTTGAGTTATTATTTGTTATCATAAAGTTAAGTTTGGCGTCTTTGTTAGTATGGTGTACACCGACCATGAATAAATGCATAGGATTGTTCGTAATTTGTTAATGAAGAAAACTACCACACCCGGAATTCCAACCTTTAATTTATGTCGAATCAACTGCTGACCTGCGTCGAAACCGCCCCGCAGAAGATAGAAAGTTAGCTCTTCAATTGCTGCAAATTAACCGAATGCTAAAATGTAACGTCTAACTAATCTAACGATAGCGGCTCGCTGGCTTCTGTCATATATAATAACCGCACCCGCAAATTGGACCTTTCCACTCTAGATCTCCCCGAAAACTGCCAAAAGTATGCGTGGAGTAGCGCAGTTAACAACTTACTGCGTATTGTTTTGTGTATCAACTCACGCGTCACGAGCCGGGGTCGTTTCCCTCTCCCACGTCAACTGCTTTGTTGCCAGTCATTAGCGACAGCACATGCCGAGGTCCTCCGTTCTGTTTTATTTGTTTGAGGAAGTTACGAGAGCAACTGGCGTGGACACTAGAATAGATTACTTATAGTGAATATTAATTTTATTGTTATTGTGACTGACAGTATCAAACAACAGTATCCAAATTTTGCCTGACAATTGGATTACTAAGGCAGACGCCTTAGTAACTCAAAGCTCAAAATCACTTAAATCCACGAAAAATTAATTTAGAAAATTAAACCTCTGATATAAAGATTATTAAAATAGCATGGCTCTTTTTAAATTATTTTATTAATATTATGTTATTTTTTCGTTGGCAGTAAAAATTGTCTACCAAATATCATTTAAAAACAATTCTTATGATTTTTTTAATATACTGTTTATATATTTCGCTGTTGACTATAATTTTCAATACACACAATACTCGTACCTACATAATCCTCCGTTGAATGAACCATTTCACATTTACGTGATTTAAATACGGAAATCGGTTTCAGATTAGAATATTCGAACTCATTTGTAATGTCACGCAATCAATTCGAAGAGTTCTGAAGGTTCAATCATTTCTAACACCTGCCATTTTCGTTTCAAGTTTCGTTTTCGAATAACGAATTTCCATTTCGTTCGCGGAAAGTGACAGAGCGGACAAGGAAATGAGTGAGTCACTGGAAGGGCAGAGTTATGCATCAGCAAAACCGAATAAACGCTGACTGTACATAATCGCCAAACAAGACTTAAGAGCTATTTCGTCACAACGACTGCTAGTCAGGTATGTCTGTCTATAGATATTTTACGAAAGAGTTTTATTACTTTGGGATACCATCACACGGAAGTGCATAGGCTGCCCCAAGACTCGTTGCTACGGGGGTTGACCTGCTGCTATTAGGTTTTAACCTATGAATTTGCTCTTCAGTACTGGCCATTTCAAACAACAAAAAAAAAAAATTCGATTGGCTGTGAATTCTAAATTCAAATTAATTTTGTTTTAAAAACATGACGTTCTTTTTACAAATTCAGTCTTTTGTTTATTGATCAGCGTCGTGTTTTCATCACATTTGAACACTTTTCGTCATAATGGACACTTTAAAAATTCATGTAATTATGGAATATGAGTCCCGTCGTGGCACTAATGCGACACAAACGGTACGTAACATCAACAACATTTACGAAAGGAAAGCACAACCCGTCATTGGTTTGCCCGTTTCCGTTCTGGAAATTATGACTTGAATAATGAACCTCGCGGTCATCCGGACACTTTGGTCAACAATGATGAATTGGAGGCGATTGTGGAAGTTAGTGATGCTTAAACTACAGCCGAACTAGCAGCAGCTTTTGATGTTAGCATCAAAACAATATTGGACCATTTGCGAAAAATTGGCAAAGTAAAAAAGCTTGATAGATAGGTACCCCACGAACTTAACGATCGCCAGCGCAAAGTACGCGTCGAGACCTGCCTCGTGTTGCTCAACAGGCACAGAAATGAAGGTATTTCGGACCGAATTGTTACCTGTGATGGAAAAAATCTATGTTCGACAATCGAATGCGCTCAGCAAGTTGGTTAGATCCTGGTTCAGCACCAATGCAATGTGTTGAACGGAAAATGACACCTAAAAAGGTGATGGTCACTGTTTGGTGGTCTAGTGCCGGTGTGATTCATCACAGCTTTTTACGAAATGGCGTGAGCATTACTGCAGATGTGTACTGTGAAGAACTGAAGACAATGATTTATTTATTTATTTGGATGGAGACGCTCGCACATCTGCGATCAGCTTTGGTCAATCGGTCGTCCCTGCTGCTCCTTCACGACAACGCGCGAACCTACCGAATATTACTTTTTTCAAAATTTAGACAACTTTTAACGGGAAAATAATAATTTCCGAGAGACAGTACAAAATGCCTTTGAAGAGTTTGTTGCCTCACGTCCAGTTGATTTTTATAAAAAGGGCATCAATAAACTGCCACTGCGTTGGCAGAGATGCATCGATTACACGGGTGATTACTTTGAAAAAGAGAAATAAAGATGTTTGAAAAAAAAAAATACTTTAACTTATTTCATACAAAACAGCAACTTCTTAGGTTTAAGACCTAGTATAAAACAAACCAATTGGTTCTTGTAGTTCCATTGTTAAGGTCCATGATGGACCTAGTGGAGGAAAAATCCCACCTGTTCCATGAAACTTAAAACACTTAGCTGATAATTTTTGTTGCATTGATAATTTAAAATTTCCTATACAAAAACAAAATGTGCCTATTAAAATGCTCTATTATTGAAAAAAAAAACTGTTACCTATAAAATCAGTTTCACTTTAAATAAGTAGAGCAAGATCGACATAGAACTGGGTATGCTAAAAACAGTTTTATGTTATTTGCAAACGATTAAATAAAAAAAGCTCGATATGGTAGCGAAAAATTCATGACATAGAGGTGCGAAGAAGATCGTAGTCAAAGTATGGATAATAGCTCCCAAACAGTGACAAACCTTGGCTAGATACGAAACAATATGGTGTTTTGTAAATTTGTGTTTTGGTGTGTTGGTGGTGAGGTTTTGTGAAGGTATCTTTCATAATCAGCTTTAACCACTGGAAATAAACATCGATTTTGACCTGACAGCAACTAACGAGATTTAAGCAAATAATACGGAAAAAATGGCCCGAGCTGATACACATTTTCAATCGCGATAACACCAGGACATAGATAGATATTTGGCAAAAATCGAGCCTTAATCTAAAGTCCCGAAATATCTTCAGCAATAGGGTCATACCACTAACTAATAATAATAATATAATAATAATAATAATAACTAACTAACTACATATTGGTAACGAATTATATATCAAAACAGCACAAATTTATTGTAAAAAAAATCCATAACACTTTTAGACGTACAAAATACGATCAAACTTTTTCCCTGACCTAGTATTAACACAATATCGTATTTCTTCATATTATTGTCACAATGATGATTGTTCTGCAGGAGCGCGCGGAATTTTCAGCGATGGGAAGTGAGGAAGGGGGGAGGCCGACTGCTTATTAGCTCAACTATTATTATTTTAGCTTATTAGCTAAATATTAACTCAAGGTCATTTTTTCAACTTGTTACTATAATAAACAAAACGAAAATAGTTCCATGCATAAAACTACTATAAAAGCATCCCTTTCTTTTATAATTAATGCGCAAAGTACACGTATACAGGGTGAGATTTTAGTCACCAGCCAAAATTTTCTAGATGTTAGGTATCACCAATAGACCTCATTTCATTACCTAAATAAAAATATAGGTTAAATATTCATGATCAATAATTAAATTCTAAATATTTTTTAACAAAATTTGGCTACCTTCTACTTACATACGAAAGGGCGAGGCATGGGGCATGTGGGCGGGGGGCGTGCACCTGCCCTGGCACCTTCGTGAACGGTGACTAGTAATATTGGTAGTTTTGGGAAAAGTTTACGTAGTCTTAACTGAATATTTTCCTATTGAACGAAACTAAATAGGAACAAGACGGCCCACAGATTTTTACCAAAGGTCATTATATAAAAATTTGGCTGGTCATTAAAACCTCATCCTGTATATGCATCCCAAAACAATTTTTAGTGCCAAAATCTTTCTACAGAATGAAGCATTCATATACGAAACATATTTTAAGCATGAAAATTCATTATACTAATCGATACTTCTGTAAATTGTACAGGGTCGGAGTCCATTAGGCTGTAATTGCCACTCCCCGCTCTAATTGAGACTGTTGATAGGAACGCATTATGATGTTCGCCGTTGTGCCCTGAAGGTGGAAACACTTTACCCACAACGCTTGTGTCTCGTCGTCGCATTTCTTTTTAATTTGTACCTAATATGAACGCAAATTAATTACTTAGAGATCGCACTAAAAGATAAAATTAATTTCTCGATGTGCGAATTCAGATATAGTAATTTTTAAAAATTATGTCTACAAAGGAGAATATCCATTTGGTATACTAATTTTGTCATGCATCAAATGAAAAACCAATGTATCTATTTTAGAAGTCATCCTGCCATTTATCTGATTGTTTTGAACAAGCAGTTTATTTCAGAAATTAAAAGTTTAAATTAAAAAAAAGATTTATTGTTGACTACTATTATCACCACATTTTTATTTTATTTTTTGCTGCATAAATTGCACAATAGATTTGAATGAAATGAATGTAAATTAACAAGAATGTTGAAAGGGAACCCCGATCCCCCGATATTATTATCGATTACAATAAAAAACAAAACAGAATTTACACAATTAAAAAAATATTTTTTCAACACTTGCTTATAATTATCTGAAACGGTCACTGGAATAGTGAAAAGGGACTTAGACCAAAATTTTTAAGTAGCGCTGATGGCATAGAATTAATAAATTTACAGCAGCGTTTGCTTTTAATAGAGCCATAAATGTCACTTCACAGTATCGAAGTGAAATTACGCAATTTTGCGGGGTTGAAGACCGGCGCGCGGAATTTCGCGGTAAAAGACTGGCACGCAGGGACCTCGTGCACTGAAACTCGTACTGAAACTCGTCATCTTGCACCAGCTACCTAGAGTATGAGTGGTTAGACAGTAAACGCATAAGACGGCTTCTAGCCAATTCCTACTTTTGTGGCTGATGGTAATAAAAATTAATGAATAAGGTTCTATAATAAGATCAGAAAATAGAATTCATTTTCTATTTACGAATTTGCAAGATATTTATGAAAATTCATCTGACGTTGAAATTGTCCCTGTGACGTCATCTGAGCAGATAGCTTATTGCACTGTTTTCCACAGTAAAAAACGAAAGCTAAAACTAATTTAAAAATGTTCAGGTAAGGTCACTATGTCAAATTAAATTGTAATATTTATGTCATGACATTAGCCTATTATATCCCACTGCAGGAGCTTAGGCCTGCCCCCAGGGTGAGGGCACCTGGAGCTTAAATCCAGCAATAAATGCTTCAATGCGGGTTGGCGGATATTAAGACTTCATTTAGTCTAAAATAATACAAAAAGTAAACATTTGTCTAATTGCCGTCACCGGGATATTTCAATAAGCAATTTTTTTGAAAAATTTACTAAGAAAATTACATACTAACTTATTTTCTTATTTTAAGAAAAAGGTGTAGATTGGTGTCTATTTTTGAAAAAATATACAAAACTATGTGTTAAAATTTTGGTCCAAAGTCATTGTAACTACAAAAATTGTATTTATATTGCACTTAAAAAAACTTTTAGAATATGATTAATTCAAAGCAATTTAAAAACATAGGTAACTTTAAAATTTATAAACAAATACAACAAAGCGTGCGTGATTGCTGGGAGCACGAACTCGAAACATATCACAGCTCTTAGACAAATGATTCGAATTTATACAAAAATTTAGTTAAAAATAGTCACTCAGCTAGGAGTCGGTCGTATAAACGTTTTAAAGAAGTTAACTATTGCATTGAAAGAAGGTTACAGTCGTGTAAAACGGTCTTAAAAGATAGTTCTATGAATAGTATTAATAGCGTTTTCTAAACGAATTCCAAATTGTCAGTATGGCATTCCCCTTTGCCAAACTTCGAACAACTTGCAACCAATCAGAACCAAGCGCGTTGAGTTTATAATTATTAATGTATAATATACGATCCAAATCCGTAGGGGGATCAGAACAGTTCGAAGACCTGGACTACGCGATTAGTAAACTATCCAGTTTAATCCTAACAAAGTTCGACGAGAGGAATTGGATATATAAAGTAGTTATGCCTGGCCTTAGCGTGTCTAATAGATGTGTGTATTTAGATTTGTCTTACTTCATGAGTATATTCGATATATTATTCCATATATATTCGACAGAGAACAAGATATCTCGTAGGAGTACCTTGATTTATTTTACATCCCTTTTTCTCCCATGCCCAATCGATGCCTAACAGTTAGATACAGGGCTTTATGGAGCTCGCCTGGTCTAGTTATATTTATCTCTTTGCTGTTAATATATATATGAATATTCATATTGCGCTGGGGAATAATGGACTTCCTGTACTATAAATTTCAGTTGAACTATCTCTGAATTGTTTATTAAATCCCGGACCAGTGGTATAGTTCTCTAAATTGCAACAAGATAGTGATGTAGTGAAGAGCAGAGACAATGTAGGCACTGAATCGCTTTACCATAAATAGAATATGCCACTATTTCTAGTAAAAAGTAAAGAATAAAAAATTTGTTGTTGTGGGTTATCCCTTAGAGATAGGCCTATACCATCGCGGACTTTATTGTAGACCTTTCTAAGGTGTACAATACTGCAGTACATTATTTTGATCAATCTCGTAGGGTTCAGCCAGCGTTTAAAAAATATGTTTATTTACGACATCACATTAGAAACCTCTAAAACTATCAGTGTTTCTTTTTTTCTATTCTAATATGCTTGTTATGTACATATAAACCTTTCTCTTGAATCATTCTATCTACTAAAAAAACCAGCATCAAAATCCGTTTCGTAGTTTTAAAGCTCTAAGCATACATAAAAACAGAGAGACAGCGGGAATCGACGTTGTATTATACTATGTAGTGAAGGATGTAAATTTTTTTATGAGAACTTTTTTTTTTCAGACGTCCGTTTTTGAAACAAGTATGGACTGCATAGACCCGTCATCAGATACGCCATGTACGTACGTAAAACGTTATGGTTAAATTCGCGTGGAATATATCTTGGTGACCGATCACTAGGGCAGCGCGTGCCCTACGCAGCAGTTCACGACCAATCTACGTCAACTGTCACGTCTCTGCCTTTATCATTTCCCATCTCAAATTCAATTATGAGCCTCTTTCTTCTCGACTATGACGTCAGAAAGTGTGACGTCATGCATTCAGGCAGGTGTTTTTCGGGTAAATGGCTTTTCATAACATCAACGTTCTAAAATAAATACGATGTGAAGTTAGACATTTCTTGTCAATCGGTAGAGCTTACACCTCGTTTCCACCAAGTATAATACACTGTATGATACAGTGATATAGTATGGATTTGACAGTATAAGACAATGTATTATACTTGGTGGAAACGAGGTGTAATATCTGGTGTATGTATGTAGCCTTACACGATTTGATGTCTATTTTAATCGAGATTGTTTGCGAACGAGTAATTCAATCGAAACGAATACTATTTACATGCCGATTCTCTATGCACCTACTATAAATAATATGTAATTTGCATCACAACGTTATCAAACACGAATAAAGCCTATAGCTGTGTACAAGTTGTCGGTTTGTTCAAGAATACACAACTTACCCTGTCACCTGTCACTTGCTCCCTGTAGAGGTTTATTTATAAAACACAAAGTGTTGACGGTGATATTCCCTTCCCTATACATACTTTTAGTAGCAACATGTATACATAAGACTAAAAATTACTTTATAACAGTTGGACAAAAGCAAAATTATTCTTTGAGGCATAATTACAAATTAAAAACAACTACACCTAGTTACAATCATTATTACAATAGTAAAGTAGGGAAATCACTGACAGTAATAATATAAATACATTCCAAAGGAAACTAAAAGAGTATTTACTGAGTAATCCTTATTATTCAATCAGAGAATTTTTTGACATATAATATTGTAAATAATTTTATCGTGAATAGTTTTATTGTAAATAATTTTATTAATGTCGTGATAGCCCAGAACGCAACGAACCTGTCTCAAATTTATAAGGCCATGGTTCGAATCCGGGCGTGTACCAATGAGTTTTTCTGACTTAAGTGCACAATATCACTGACACCGTGCTTCGGAGGGCACGTTATGCAGTCGGTCCCGGACGCTGTCAATAGATGGCGGTCGTTACAGTTCCCAACCCGCAGTGGAGCAGCGTGGTGGACTTAAGCTCCAAGCCCTCACCCTAGGGGAGGCCTAAGCCCCTGCAGTGGGGTAAAAAATGGACTGATGATGATGATGATGAAATAATTTTATTTTAAAAATAGTATTCATTGTGTTCTGTACCTATTTAAATTTTGTATACCTAAATGGTGTTATTGACAAAATAAATTATTATTACCGGCAACAAAACTCGCTCAGGTTTGCTTAAGGTCATTTATTCGTAACTCGCTCGTACTTGGGATTCTCGCGTCAACATTCATCGTATTCGCTCCGGGATCGCTGACTTGCAAGTCATGTTTACAACCATGCTTCGAAGTGTAGATAAACACCATGTTTGGCTGAATACCTATAATCCAAAAAATTAGAGCACGCAGAGTTTATGGAACTAAATAAAAAAATTCAAGTAGGTGGCGGTAACTAACGGTTACCGAGAAAAAATTTTAACTACACGGTCTATATAAATGTTTGGTCACCTATGTTATATGTAACATATGTAATATTTTTTTTGAAACAGGTGGTCAGCAAGTTAGTTACGCTAATGTCAAATGATTTTGATACAGAAACGATATAGAAATCAACCAATAGCGCGACAGCATACGTGACTATGCTGTCACGCTATTGGTTGGTTTCTATATCGTTTCTGTATTAATATCATTTTCCATTAGCATACTGACCCGCTGTTATATGTGTCGTCAGTTCGACGTTTTCGATTATCTTTTTACATAACACTTATTTCATATTTTCTATTTAATGTAACACTATAAAACTCGGTCATTGATTTTGTCAGCTTTTTCACCACTAGTGTTTGTCAAAATTTACAATTTGCGGGACAGTCTAGTGGAATTTTATTAAGGTGGCAAATGCACCTACTTTTAAAAATACGCAATACCTACTTTCATTTTGTTTAAGTATTTGAGCTGCTAGATAAGATCTATTAGCTATTTTCTTGGATTATGTTTAACCGAAGCCGAACGCTGTGTATATCCGACTAGACACAAGCTGTCGCTTATTCTTCGTCGTGCTCGTACCACCAACTCGTTTCACAGAGGAAAGAGCAAAAATTTTATTTATTTACTGCTCTTACTATTGGTCGAAGTTCCAGTAAACTGTGCTTCACTACTGACAATAACGAAAAAATAAACGAATATCATAGAAAATCTCCGAGATTAACAAATGAACTTAAAGTTTTAGATGAGGTCGCAAACTACGTGAATCAGGTTTTATAAGTTAAACTAAATAATAATGAAAAAAAAAAACTATTCCAATTAGTAAATTTCGTGATTTATCAATTACACTTAGGTTTTTAAAACAAATTAACTTTTATTGTATATAGTGTCTGTCTGCCATGATATATTGGTAAAATTTGAACAGACTGAGTTTCAAATGATGGATAGAGCAGCTTTGTCATTGGAACGTTATTTACACTAAAAGCCTTGTTAGTAAATATTACCATCCCAGGCTTCTATTCGTATAGTGGTATTATGCACCATTCGTTTAAACACTTTTGATTTTTAATACAACACAAAACATATTTTTATAGAATTTTTTATTTGGATAGGTCCGAACCATTGGTCCGACCATTCTTTTTGCAGCCAATTTCCAGACAATCCAATCATCTCTCGCGCCAATACAGGTTAAACACTACAAAAACCTACAATTAGTTAAACAGTTCGAATTACCTCTTTCGTTAATATTAGTATTTTTCAGTTTTAAGTAATTTTGTTATTTAGCAATAGAACATAAAAAAATTGTCAAGCAATTTCGATCAGTAACATCAATAGGATTTAAAATTCGTGTTCGTGTCACCAGTGGAACTAGTTAATGACACTAAAAAAATTAAGTACAAATAGCAGAACGGTATTCTGCTTTACAATGGGCCCTAATCTAAATGAACCCAAGTTATGCAGCCAATAAACACAACAGTATTGTAGCTAAACACAGCATCTTTGATTTAAAATTCAGACGTATTGACTAAGAGTTTTAGTCAATAAAAACTTAAAGTAAATAAATATCACAACCCCATCGATATCCTCAACCAACCCGTACAGGTTCAGCGTGATAGGCTTACGGCCTGAACTCCTTAACTCAATGTTAAAATGAATCGTACTCCAGTAGCAAAGGCATGGAAGCCTGACGATGATGATTAACCTTGAAAATTTACTTGGAACTTCAAAAATTAAAATAAAGAATAATAACCACACAATTATATTATATATTGTATACTTTATGTTATTATTTTTCTGCACCAAAGTAGTTACTTTTTGGAACAACTTTATTACTAAATCGATTTAACAGTCAAATTCTAACCGGCAGTCACGTGTTAAGTTTTGATTCACAAGGCAATCCGTGCAATGTGTTAGTGGACCGGAAATGGGCTCTAAGGCACCCAAATACACCGTCACGTCCTTTCGGCCCGCATAAATCAAGTCCCCAAGTATCTCTCCCAGGCTTCTGCACGATTCCAACTTCTCACCTCGAAAGAAACTGATTTATCTACCAGCTGGCTAGTATCGAATTGCAAAACTTATATAGATATTGTCATAAGTTTTATAAGATTTTAAGTATTAATAACTTGTCCTTAGAAATGACGATATTTTTGGTCTAAAATATATATTATGAGATGGGATTAAGATTAATTAATCCAGATATATTTGGTCTTCATATTAGTACTAACCGATCGGACCGTGGACCGTGTGTGGTGCCGAGCCTTGGGAGAGGACTATATCCTGCAGTGGAGAGATACAGGCTGATGATGATGATTATTATTACTAAAGCTTTACCGCTTAAGCTTAACCTTTCGTTGAGGAAATATAGTTATCGCGGGAAAGACCAACGTTAACCGGTTTATCTTTTAAAATGGCATTCGATATGAGTTAAACTTGGCATTGCATAATTTATGTGTACATAATAATAAACGTTTTTTAATAGACCGTATAAAGTTTTACAATTATATACTTTGCTTATCTATAAACTCCAAGCGTCAAATAGCCGAGTCTTGAATGCAGTTTTTATTTGTTTATCGATACACTGTCATCGGTATCAATATGGTCCTTCAGTAAAAAATCTGCCTGTGTGTACTTATGCCGATGCTGTCAAGCACTCGTCTTATTCCTAACTGTTCTAATAATAAAGGTTATGTGTATTTTCGTAGACAATCGTTTTAGAATTTTAATATGAACTAATTGTATGTTTCAGTCAAGCAAAACGCTACACGACATACATCACGCAATGACGTCATTACATAACTTCTATTATTAGCTTTACGGAACTGTACATACGAATCGTAGCATGTAAAGGATGTTATTCGCGCATATTATTTCCAGTGCGCAGATGCACAAATCTGTTTCGACGTAGGTATGTCAAATCGGTACTTGTATTTGTACGGAGGTATAAACTTTTAAGTTTATTTGTCGAAATGATCGAAAAAGGATGCGGAACGTCATACTCAGTGATTGGACAGACCCTACGGCAATATCATTATTTTAATTTTTTTTAAGTAGACATGGAATGTAAGTTCAGAAGCTTTATTTTTCTTTCCCAGTACGAATTTTACATGCGGCTCATACGAAATTCTCGTGAAAGGCCCGTGGTCCTACTGATTTGACCTACTGGTAGGACTATGGTATACCACTATGTACCCGTAGTCCTGTTGGCCTACGGGCGATCAAAGTATCGACATTTTTCTGTATTTTTTTAAAGCAAATAACAATAATTCAATTTTTTTTCCATTTAAAATAAAACTCACTTTGAAGCCGAACACATTCGAAATCATTTAATTCTCAGGTTAAGGTGCAGTAGGACTATGGCCAAATAATGGTATGCCGTGGTCCTACCAGTAGGTCGAATCGGCGAGACCGCGGGTCCTTCACAGAAACTTTACTTCATTGTGAATATTTCAAAACATTAAAATGTCTTATATTTGATTGAATAATAATAATAATAATAATACACACAATCATAACAACGTCTAGGTCCCAAACTAAGCATTTGCTTGTATTTTGGGTACCAAGAGAAGACACCACATACATATAACAACCAAGACCCGGTGCCAGAAATAATATTCATCATATAAATACTGACCCGACCTGGGATTCGAACCCGGGACCTCCAGCTTCGCAGGCAGGGTCGCTGCCCACTAGGCTAAGCGGTCGTTTACGCGCATAGAGTGAATTTTTACAGTAACGTACATTTTTCTCACATTTTTTGTAGTCACAACCAGGTGCTTCTATGTACATCCATGGTTAATACGTTAATTTTATTTGTTATCATATTATCAGAACCTAGACCCTAAACCAGGGGTGGGCAATTTTTTGAGATGGAAGAGCCAAGAGTTACAATTTACAAAATTTCCAAGTTTTTAAAGAGCCATTAAAAATTTTCATTTCAATAGCATTTGCTTCTAATATTATATATTTCATTTTAGATTTAAAATAAACTACGTTAAATAAGAAATAGTGTTTATTCATACAAAAATATACAAACGATTTTTAGTTTAAAATATTTTAGCCAGAATAATAAAATAATTAATACAATAATACAACTACAGTTATTGAATAAGAGACAGTCCCATCAATGGGTGCATTAGTTTTGCATACATTCTGAAATCTTGATTAAATGTGGCTCATAACTTGTTGCTTTAAATTTCAAGCACGATACTTCAAATTTTCATTTGTTAGTTCGCTTTTTACTTTACTTTTTATTGTATTCATGGAAAAACGCTTGAGTGGGTGAGAGATAGACATAGTACTCATTCATGGATCGATGTCACGATTTTTAATGTATCTGATAATAAAATAATTAGTTTTGTGTACGGAACTGCAGAGCCGCAACTTTACACCAAAAGAGCCGCATGCGGCTCGCGAGCCGCGGGTTGCCGACCCCTGCCCTAAACGATTTATTAATGCAAGATACATCTGCCCAGATATTATAGATTACTCATAGGAATTGACTACACGGACCGGTTTGAAGTGTGGTACGAGCAATCGCTCGATTTACAAAAGAAGTCCTAAAACCAAAATATAGGCCAAACATTTTTACATTACCTATAGCAGTTTTTGTAAGGAACATTATAAATGGCTGTCCAAAATTGGAATCTTCGATATTTATCCCGATTCCTGTGTGGAAAGGTTACGTCGTTTCCCCATTTTATAAGTAATTAGTTTTAATTAAGAATTTCACGAGAAGTAACAGCAGAGGGAACGCGACCCGGTTCGCCCACCAATCCTTGTTAAACGCGTTACTGTTGTACGTGAACGAAACTTCTTGAGGCTTAGTTAAATAATTCATTTAAATATGCAACAGCTCTTAATGAATTAACCGAGAACTTATTTCTTTCTTTTTTTCTACATTCTCTCTCATTTTCACCTACCGTACCGTAATCTAACTGCCGTAATTGTTTTCAAGTTCAATGTCGTTTTTATTTATAGTATCAATAGAGGGAAATTCAATTCGAAAGTCTGATTAAAGTACTACGATTATGTTAACTGTTCAACTTCGAATCTCTTTAACTCCGAATGAGTTTAGAGGCGACATCTATTTAGAAGTTTTGTTTATTACATTGTCCTGTATTGAAATTACAATGCTGGGTTAAAGGCCGCAAAAAAGAAGCCATTCTGAGAATTTATCCATCTATTGTTATCATGAGTATACATATATCTACAGTGCTAGAATATATATTTATTTCTGACATTTTTTAGTAATTCCATAATACGAGTACAATGTTGTTGGAAATGTATATGTCGTGGCCAGATCATAGAATTTAATATTTCATAATGTATCCGTTTTCGGTTTTATTCGAAATTCGGCCAAGATAGGTTGATGGTCCACCATTTCTACCATTGATAGATTAGGTTAGGTTTTTTTATATAAATGGAAAAAGCGAAGCGGAGTGGAGCGACAAGTCAGCTAGTATTTGAACATTAACAATACAAAAACCACTTGCTGTACGTGTGATTAAAAATATATGAAGTTAGGTTTGGCATTAAAAAAAAATTATTTAGTTATAGCATAATTTAAAAAGAAAGATTTAAATTATTAACATGAATAAGTTAAAACGTACTTTATACTGCCAAAACATAGTGAAATCTTTCTTTGATTGTTTGATTTCTTACATGTTGTTACATTTCTTTTACCATCTCAACAAGAAAAGGGTATCATAGAATTGTTGTTAAGTTTATAAAACTTTATTATTCATAACACGAAGAAATTCTTTTGATTTTAAAATTTGTGATTTTCGAATCAGTTAGGTATGTATGTGTGTGTGAGCGTGTTTTTAAAAAAATGATATCAAAGCTGTTTTGACAGCTTTATATTTTATTTTATATAACTTTTATGTAACATTTTATATAACAAAGTGTAGTTTCTTATTACGTCGTAGCTAGATTAAACGCGATTGAACATAGAGTTGAATTTGTAGATAATTTTTCATTGAAGCGATTTTGGTACCATTTTTATATATTAGATTTCGTTAGAGATACTAGTTGAAATCTCATTATAGTCGACGGGAAACAGCTAAATATATATGTAGTTTTCTTTAAATAATCTATTTTATAATTTTTTAAGAATTTATCTACAAATGTATTGTACTAAATATTTCAAATTCCCCCGACGGTTGACAATATCGGAGCGGAGGCTTATAACCAATACAAGACGATAAATTTTTCCGATATGAAAAGCAACTATTTTCAGTGAACTGCTACAAAATTGAAATGGAATCATGATGGGAAGTGCATTTTCGAATATTCTCGTATGTAATTTTTAAACTTGAAAGTTCAATTCGATGGTTAGAAAATGTGGAGTTCATATTTAAATTTGAAATAAAAAAAATTTAAATAGTATGTACTTGAAATAATTAAAACTTTTCTTAAAATGCATATAGTAATGACTCGTAGTAACAAGAAGTGATCAGTATTGTCGTTAGAGTTTTGATCATTCAACTGTACGTTATTTTTCAGGATTAAAGACTTTTTAAAAATACAAAGTTTCCATAGTGAATCCAATCCAAATAAACAGGAAGCTACGTCGATGCAGTAATGGATTTCTTCCAGCTCCTCGCAGCACAATGTCGGGCCCCCAGATTCGGAACGGAAATTTTCTATTTTCAGATATAACATCAGCCTACCCGCTCGACAGATGCTATCGAGAATTCGAGATAGTATACTGTTATGAAGAAACGGTTCCACGGACTCTGTATTTCAGAAAATATCCGAATTACCCATCACCTAAATTGATAAAAACCTAATTATAAATACGTAGTCATGCCTAAAGTTTATATATTGAAGGTTCAATAAGTAATTTCTTTTGGAAACGAAACGAAAATCTTACGCACATCGTTGTCGTGGCTTTCGAACCATCGTTTATTAGCAAGAAAGACGCAACACTCCAGGTCGTTCCGAGACCTTCTAGAAAATTCTAAAACTTTGTATTTTTCCGTCGTAGGCAATTTAAAATTTTTGACTTAGGGTAAAGAGCAGCTATCTCCCAGGAGCCGTGCATGTTTCTGAAATGAAAATCATCCTGTGTGTTATCCTAATCCATAAGACACCTCGCTACTAAATTTTTTCAAAATTAATAATAATAAAGATTTAAACTTTATAGCTTATTATTTTTCAAAACCCAAGGTAACTAAAAATATCAAAAATATTCCTATAAAAGTAATTTAAACTTTTGATGAAACATAAAATAATGTAGATACTACATGTATATAGTACCTACTTACCATCACCTAACATTGTTTAACTGTTATGATTAAATCATGCACAATAACCGTTTTATGATCAAATTAGTCAATCACGATTGTCAAACACGATTCTCCAATTCGAATGATACGAATGTCATCCATCACCTTTTGTTTATACAAAAGCAAGATTGATTAAGTATATGTAAATTCCTCTTTGTAGTATTCGAATTGGACCTTCCCTTTAAAAGTTACGACGGGTATGAAGATCGGGTTAGATAATAAGAAATTGTTGTTATCTTATATTTGTCAAAATTACTAATTTAAAATACTAATTTATCTTTCTAGCTAGCTATCATTGCGAAGCCGGGACGTTTCGCTAGTACGTTGTATAACAGTACGGTTTCCTCGGAATGCAAGTCGGACTCGCACTTGGCCGGTTTTTGTGGCCACAGCAATACAAAGAACAATAATAATTGAGCGGAGTTTCACAAAATAACATATAGCGGTCCGATGGACTATGGTGCACATACATTTTTTTCTCATGGCACAAGGTTCAATTTTTTTATTCTTTTAAACTAAGACAATAGATTCATAAATAGTCAATGTTTTTTTTAAATACTTATCTTATATCTATAGACTTTTAGACGTTTTTTATTTTTGGCATTATTAAATACCCTCTATATCTCGTTTTAATCCAACTGCAAAGACAAATACAGACCAAATCGCAATGTATATCTAGTATTAAAAATACAAGGTGAAATTTTAACAAGCATCCAAATTTTAATGTAATATAATTTTTACTTTTGGTAAAAAACCGATGATTGTTTTGTTCCCTTTTAGTATCGTTCAATAGAAAATTATTGAGATATTATTACACAAACCTTTCCCAAAAAAACCAATAACTCTTGTCACCATTCAGGGCCGCTGTACGCTCCGTCCCGTGTCGGGCTAGAGGCTTCGGGCGCGTCATCACAAAGAAGGCAACCAAACGTTATAAAATAACACTGCAGAAAAAATAATTTATTATGAAAATGTAACCTATATTTATTATTTACGTAATGAGGCCTATTGGTCATACCTAACATCTAAATTTTTTTTTGGATGGTTGTTAAAATTTCATCCAGTATAGTTGGAATCTAACACAAATCTTTCAACGGTTCATTAAAAATTCTATTCTGTTACAGATTTTTTTAATAAAGTGCCACGATTAATAGAAAAGCTGCCGAGCTTGCAACTAAATTGAAGAGATTTTAAATGGCGAAGTATAAATGGTGGTGTTTATTTTAAAGTGGATGTCATGCTAGTGGTGTCTCATGACCGGCGAACGCTCGTTTGAAACAAGTCGCAAACTAACAAATTGCTGTCTCAACAAAAATCTCTTGCGGCACATCAAAATAAATGTCCGTGTTATAATTGAAAATTGACTATTCCAGTCACGAGGTCGTCGTTTTAATATAAAACATAAAAGACGATTCGTTTTTTACAACAGTCATAAACATAGGAACGATACAAAATATGTTCGCAAAGAAAAAAGAAACAGTAATTTAAAAATATAGACCCATCTGCTGCAACAAGATAATTTATATGATTTCGGTTGAGGCAACGTAGAATGCATTATGCAATATTTTTTTCTTCGATACCTACTTAAGCAATTAATTGAATAGACTATTATATAAATATGACGAATGTTATATAATTCCATTCCATTCCAGCAGCCCTTTTTAGACCCCACTTAGGCCTCAAGATGAGGGGACTTGGAGCGAAAATCCAGCACGCTGCTCCAATGTGGGTTGGCGGATTGTAACGACAGCCATCTATTGACAGCAACCGGGACCGACTGCTTAACGTGCTTTCCGAGGCAGTGATAGTTAAGGTACTTACGACAGAAAAAAACTCATACGTACACGCCCGGATTCGAGCCACGGCCACATGGCCTTATAGATTTGATACAGATTCGCTGCGTTCGGGCTATAACGATGTTATATAATAACAGGGAGTAATTATTTTTTATTCTCGCTCTCATTTTGCATTCTCAGACGCCATACATAAATATTTTATATCTATGTAACTCCTACAATTAAGACGAATCTAATGACGCCTCATATCGACGGTCCCTACGTACAAAGCGACATGTCAAAAGCTAAGGTTCACAGGAGAGTGTAATAAAGGTTCAAGTTGCTCTAGAAATAATTCTAATTACAATTATAAATATATCTTTTCTATAGTGTTTTGCTATCTTTAAGAAGTTTAAAGTAGTATTTATTCATATTTAATTTTTTCACATTTCTGGTTAAAACTGCTAGATAACTGGTTCTACGCTGTCATTTAAAGAAATCCATGTCGGACAAATCTAAGATACCTGTTTATATACGTCGGAAAGAACAAAACAATGTTTATATATATCAAATATAAGTAAAATAATTTACTTAAATTATATAATTTAAGTTAATGTTTTATGAAACCTTGAATTGTGTTATTATATTCAAAATACCTTAATGGTGACATATATCTCTTTATTCATGGTTAATTAATGTTTAAAAAAAAACATAATATTAAAATTATATAATATTTATATTAAAAACTAAAAAAACACACCACGAAACTGTATTACAACTACAACAACATTCAACCGCGCGAACGGACACCAACATGTTTAATGGTAGAATCTCGCGTAAAAGACGTTAAGTTTGACAAGACCGCGGCGTTCACATCGAGTGCCGCGCTTTTTAAAACGCAGAACAAACCGACATCTCTAAGATGTCCGGATTTACGCCACCAATTTTTTGTAATTATTATACTTGTTCCCTTATACGATTTGTGTATTTAGTTAAACAGTTGATATTTGTAAAAAAATCATATATGGGTATGAGCGTTTAGACAATCTAAAGCATTTTATGCATTTAAAAAAATAAGTAGTTTTTGACAAGTCTTTATGTACGTAGGGACCGTCGATATGTGATAACCTATCACGGCGTTTAGGCTACAGAGTGTGCTAAAAAACAGACATACAAACACCCTCCACAGTCGGACAAAAATAAAAGCGACAAATTAGAGACAAAGAAAATAAAGTATAGAAGTGATAAGTGCGTATTGGGCGAGAGGTGTTCTTAATGTGATGAAAGAAAACTTCTTTCTTGGATAAGCTGACAATGTGCTCGCTAAAATGGAAATTTTGTGACCAAAAGTAAATGTTATTTTTTAAGTAAAAAGTGTGACGTCATAAAATAAAGATTTAAGCGAACAAAGTATAATTAAACAATAAAACAGGCAAGATTCTAGTCAGACTCGCGCCCTATTTAGCATACCTGAATTAAATAGAAAACTTTGATAGCCTTTTCTTAGTAATGCCTACTTTATGAAAGGAATTTTTGTACTAAAATTCGAATTTCAATAGACGCAACAGTTTGGGCGGTGTGTTGATGTACGAACTTCAGCAGTAAATATTTATGTCATTATTTATTATATTATTTTGGAAAATGCTTCCTTTTAGATCCTTTTCCTTAGACCCAGCAGTTCAGAGTGTGTTTTTACATTTCAGTCTTTCAGTGTAAACTTTGACACCCGTTGTTATTACACACACATATTTAGGATCGCCAACTCTAGACATGAGTTTTTCAGGATGGTGACAGGAATACATTACAGGTAGTGAAACAATTATTTGTCTAAAATAAAATTGTATTTGATTATGAACCACACACATTGATTTTTTAATTTTAAGAGAATATGTATTTTAGGATTTACTACAATTATAAAAATTTTAAATCGGGACAATCAGCGTTCCGCGAGTCCTGTTGTCGGGACGCAGGATATAGTGGCTTGAAGTCGGAACAGTTGGCAACCCTACACAAATTAGTTACCCTTTTCACCCTTGATTGTTTTAGTTTCCAATAATTAGGCGATTTTATATACACTTACGTTCCGAGTTTTTTTCAACAGCACCTTAAAATATTTTTTCTGCTCCTCCATCTTTCATGTCTCAAGTTGAAACTTGATTGATTTACTGACATGATACATAGCTTCTTTTATTCGCGATGATTTCTTTTTGTGTATCAAATCTTATGAAAATCAGTTGAGCCGTTGCACGTTAGCGAGTTAGAAAAACACATAGAGACAATCGGGGAAACAGACAAACGAACACACAAAAGTCTTAGTAAAATCGGAAATATGTGACCAATGGATCATAAAATAGATATTCGCATAAAAACCTAAAAAAAAATAATATGTACCAACAGGTAAAATAAGATTTATAATGGTATAGATATTAGTATCTTACTATTAGAACTTCGTACCACCTCAGATTTAAATGATGTTTTAAAGTTCATAAACTAAAAATTTACAGAAAACAAAAAAATAAAATTAAAATACGCAAAGACATTCTCCACGACAAAAGGCAGCCAATTTTCACGGTGATCGATTAAACGGTATTGTAATGAAAAGGCGGGACCAATTCTGGTGAATTTTACTTTTCCTCCAGCACAACAGATTCCCTGATCCATAACTCGTTCCATTCTGAGTGTATCCACTTTATTTTCAGTCCCTCTAGAACGCAATTCTAACATACCAATACGACAAAATATCATTTTTTGTGTCTCGCTGCTCATCAGTGCGGTTAGCACGCAAATAGAATATATATAGAAATAAAATAAAAGAGGTACATATATATGTAGGACAGGTACGAACAGTTTGTATAAAAAAAAAAAATTGTTGTCCTTCCTTGCAATTTCTTCATATTTTCTCACCTTTTAAACCTCCCTTTTCTACAAACGTTTGAAAACCAAAAGTAACCAAATAGATCCAGCCGTTCTCGAGTTTTAGTGAGACCACAACATGAGACTAACAAACGTCAATTCATTTTATACAGGATGAGGTTTTAATGACCAGCCAAATTTTAATATAATGATCTTTGGTTGAAAACCGATAGCCAAACGTTATTAAATACTAGCGACCGCCTGCAGCTTCGCTTGCGTAGACTACAAATTCCTGTTATAAGTACTATTAACGTTCGAGATGGTTTATACGTACTTTTTGCTGGAACCAATTTTGGTTACACCAATTCAAACTTTCAATCTTCATTCCCCTCCCACCCTTTAAAAAAACCGATATAATTTTTCACCTCCCGTTTCCCACCCTTAAAATGTAGAAATCTAAAAACCCTGAAACACGTCATTATTTAAGTCTCTCCATTCCCACCCTTAAGTTTGAATTTCAAAAAAAGCCTTTCTTAACTTAATACTCACGTTATAAAATAAACCTATGTTTCAAATTTAAGCTTCCAAGATTTTGTAGTTAGTTTCGGCTGTGCGTTGATAGATCAGTGAGGACAAACGACTGACAGATAGACAGCCAGACAAACACAAAAAGTATAGCTTATGATACTCTTGACAACCTTTTTTCACGTCTGCAAAGTTTCATTAAAATCTTTTCAGCCGTTTTGGAAATTAGCTCGAATAGACACATAGACGTACAGACAGACGGACAAAAAGTAGCTTATGTCACTCTTGACAACCTTCTTTCCCGTCTACAAAGTTTTCTTGAAATCTGTTTAGCCGTTTAGGAGATTAGCTCGAATAGACAGATACACGTACAGACAGACATACAAAATGTTGCGTTTGTCACTTTTGACTACATCTTTTCCACGTGTGTAAAGTTTCATCAAAATCGGTTAAGTCGTTTTGGCGATTTGCTCGAATAGACAGACAGTTTGATTTTATATATATATATATATCCTATAACCCTCTGCTAGATTTAGGCTATCAAAGTCAAAAAGAATTTGTCAAATCTGACTGGTAGTTTCAGAGATTAGCGCGTTCAAACAAACTCTTCAGCTTTATAATATTAGTATAGAAGACTGTAGATAAAATAATTTATTATGAAAATGTAACCCATATTTTTGTTTTACGCAATGAGGTCTATTGGTGATACCTAACATCTAGAAAAATTTTGGCCGGTTACTAAAATCTCACCTTATATATATATATATAAATAAGACATTAAACACAATATTTGTCTGCTAATGAAGATTTACCAATTGTGGTGTTATTGTGTCGTAAAAATTCGTGTTTAATATATTGTATTTAGGTATTAGTATTTAGGTAATAATATAGTGTATATATTATACTGTATAAAATTAAATTGGACGTATATCGGAGCGTCAAGGCGTTATCAATTACTAAATTGGAGCCCTTAATTCGAGCGACGGCTGATAAAATCAATTATGATAATTGAATCATTTACATTCTAATGGGTTGTAATCTTGCTATTCTAAAGAACGAATCGGGAATGTTCAATTAACAATTATCTGCATTTCCATTTAAATAGAGCCTTCGTGAAAAATTCGTAATTCTATTTACTTTTCCCATTCGACATTCATAGACATCTTCTTTTAATACTGAATAAAATTCTGTAGCGTATTCGATAGAAGTATAATAATCAGGTTAAGGAAATTCGATTTCTAAGTCAAATATGCACATTATGGCGGTCTTACACCATCGCCGAATCTAGATCGTTCGAAAAAAACCCATACGAAGTATTTTTTTCTATTTTCAAGAAATAATTTGGCTTCCGTATTCCAAATAATGCAAGCAGCATCAGATAGTAAGCGTCGAGTCCTTATAAATGTACACATAAAATAAAATAGGAATTTCAAAAGACATAATTTATGGCGGACCGCAGTGGAGCAGCGTGGTGGACTTAAGCTCCAAGCCCCCCTCCTCACCCTGGGGGAGGCCTAAGCCCCTGCAGTGGGGTAAAAATGGGCTGATGATGATGATGATGATGGCGGACCGATTGGTCGAGTAGTTTAGACAACCTAATAGCAGAACCAAAGGTCGCGGGTTCGATTCCCGCTGGGAAACATACTTGTGTGTATGAACATGTCTATGTGTTCCTTGTCCGGGTGTAAAATATTTATATGTGCATGTGTAATAAAATATCTATGTATGTGAGTTGTCTATTACCCTACCTCTTGGGAGACTATACAATAATATTAATAATAATTTTGTCTGGGACACCCCACACAGTGCCATCTAGTCCCAAAGTAAGCAAGTATTATGCTTGCATTATGGGGTACAAGACAACTGATATATTTACTTAAATATTCTTTTTTTAAAATATATACATATATAGATACTTTTAAACCCAGACACGGAACAAATAGACATGTTTATGCACATAAATATTTGTCCCGGGCGAGAATCGAACCCGTGATCCTCAGCTCCGCAGTTTGAGTAGTCATTGTTGTCATGGTCAGTCATATAGTTGGTCGTGTATGACATGGTCCAGTTATTATTATATCTATGATAACAGCCGTAGACGAAACGTAATAATTAGGTGGACACAATTTGAAAACGACTGCATTACATTAAAAATTACAGACGCGATTTGCTTATCACGAAATATAAATTCCTACAATGAAGCGACTCAAATTCACGAACCCTAACAAGATCTAATGTGCCTACAGTGTTTAACAATTTCCAACGAATAGTTTACGCAAATTTCCAACTAACCCGTTGTGCCGCAGTGAAAATGAGCGGTCTAGTGAAATAATTCGAGGCCCACTGTCGAGCCTCAGCATTAATAAATGTAGAGCCTCGAGCTTAAATTCGACGACATGAATCAGAGGAGACGAACCGAGATGACGAAGGCGCATTCCACGGAAACTTAACACGGGTCGCCCAAGTCGCTCGCAGTACTTGCCTTGTTATTGTCCTTTAAACTATATATCAAATTATACTATATAAACAGCTATAGATTAAATTATATAGTTGGCGGTTGCAGGATTAGGAATACTAAAGTGCCCTTAAAGTATTCGGACTTACATTTGTTCCTATAGTTACAGGCCGCGGCACATTTTAAGGCATATGGCCTTGACATGCGCAGTAGTTCATTTTAGTATCCGTTTTGCGGCTGAAAAGATAGTGCAACAAGCAAAGGTCGAACAGGTCAAGTCACAGCCTATCCTTATCAATTGCGCTGTGTTACTGCATTCTCTTTTAGCTTTGTTTTAGTACACTCTTAGGTATCGTCGGTGTGAACGGTGGTATAGTTCGCCTCAAACTTTATGGCGGATCGGAATACAACGCTATAAGCGTGTTTGCGCAGGTACACTCATATAGTCCTCGCTCCACTGCGTCCCGCAATACCTAAAACTCGTTATTGCGACGAGATTTGGACCTATGTTCGGATCCGCTTGATTTTATTGATTGATTTGAGGTTTGATTGGAAATGTACGCTTAAAGCGTTGTATTTCCGATCCGCCATAAAGTTTGAGGCGAACTATAACTGTAATAAACCGCAAACTCGCATTCTCCTCGTGTTCAGATTGGACATACAGTTTGGCTCGATCGTACTAAATGTCAGCCTCCGCGGCGTTCGGGTGCGATAAAACGAACCACCGTCGTGTGTTAAAACGAGACAGCTATTATAAAACGTCATGATTCAGAGGTGAATTAAACTATCTTCGAAATCACCAAGTGATGCCTCACAGAACTTATTCCACGGTCGCTCCGCTCTGTGGCGCACGAAACAGCTCAGATTTTTGGAACTGAATGAGTTTTATTAACTGAATGATGATTATTGAGTTGCTAATCATTTATTTAATCACTAGCGACCGCCCGCAGCTTCGCTTGCGTAGACTACGAATTCCTGTTATAGGTACTATCAACGTTCGAGATGGTTTATACGTACTTTTTGCTGGAACCAATTTTGGTCACACCCATTCAAACTTTCAATCTTCATTCCCTTTCCACCCTTTAAAAAACCGATACAATTTTTCATCTCTCGTTTCCCACTCTTAAAACGTGAAAATCTAAAAACCCTGAAACACGTCATTATTTAAGTCCCTCCATTCCCATTCTTAAGTTTGAAATTTCTAAAAAAGCCTTTTTTAACTTTATAGTGCTCACGTTATAAAATAAACTTATGTTCCAAATTTAAGCTTCCTAGACTTAGTCCTTTCGGCTGTACGTTGCTAGATCAGTGAGGACAAACGACAGACAGATAGACAGACAGACAAACACAAAAAGTAGCTTATGACACTCTTGACAACCTTCTTTCACGTCTGCAAAGTTTCATTAAAATCTGTTCAGTCGTATTGGAAATTAGCTCGAATAGATAAAATTGAATTGAATATACGTACAGACAAACAGACGGACAAAGAGTAGCTAATGTCAATTATCTTGACAACCTTCTTTCCCGTCTGCAAAGTTTCCTTAAAATCTGTTTAGCCGTTTTGGAGATTAGCTTAAATAGACAGATACACGTACAGACAGACAGACGGACAAAAAGGAACATTTGTTAGTTTTAACGACCTTCTTTTCATATTCATTGATGTTTCATTTAAATAGGTTTAGACATATGGACTTACAGACAGACATACAAAAAGTTCTGTATGTCACATATGGAAAGGGTGTAGTCAAAAGATTACATCCTGTTATATGTGTAAAGTTTCATCAAAATCGGTTAAGCCGTTTTGGCCGAAGCCGATTTGCTCGAATAGACCGACAGTTCGTTTTCATGTATATAGCCTATAACTCTCCGCTAGAATCAGGCTATCAAAGGCAAAAAGAATTTTTCAAATCCGACTGATAGTTTCAGAGATTAACAAATTCAAACAAACAAACAAACGAACAAACCAACCAACCAACCAACAAACAAACAAACAAACAAAGAAACAACAATCAATCAATCATTCAATCAATCGATCATCAAATCAACGACGAACGCGCGACGGAAGCTCTCAAAAGGAATATTTTTTCCCGTTTTGCAACATTTTTCATTGATGCTCCACTCCTATTGGTCGTAGCGTGATGTAGTATAACCTATAGCCTTCCTCGATAAATGGACTATCCAACACAAAAATAATTTTTCAGTTTGAACCAGTAGTTCCTGAGATTTGCGCGTTTAAACAAACAAACGAACGAACCAACCAACCAACCAACCAACCAACTAACAAACAAACAAACAAACAAACAAACAAACAAACAAACAAACAAACAATCAATCAATCAATCAAACAATCAATCTATCAAACAAACAAACAAACTCTTCAGCTTTATAATAAGAATTTCTATTATATAGATTAATAGATTATAAGATAATAAGAAAATAAGATATTACTAAAAACCGTATCAAAGTCTATTGGTTTGGAAGTAAAAAGTTAACGAACAGAGGCAGACAGCGAATTTATTTTCTCCCGCTATAGTTTTTAAATTTCAATAAAAACTGTTAAGATATTAATTTAAATTGTATGATGTAAAGGATAATTATAATATGCGAAAAATGCTTAAGAAAACTAACGTATTTAATTTGATAAGGATTAATATCACGTTTAAAAAACATCTTCGCAATTAGTACATTATGTTGAACAAATTCGATTGTCATAAAAAAGGTTATAGTAAGTTAACCTTAAAAGATACACATATGCTGTCGCGGACTTTTGGTTAGAACTTTTAAAGGGGTACAATTCCGTAATACATGATTTTTCCTTAACATCAACTGTTTACGCAGCGCGCGCGATGGAAGCTCTCAAAAGGAATATTTTTTCCCGTTTTTGCAACATTTTTCATTGATGCTCCACTCCTATTGGTCGTAGCGTGATATAGTGTAGCCTATAGCCTTCCTCGATAAATGAACTATCCAACAAAAAAATAATTTTTCAATTCGAACCAGTAGTTCCTGAGATTTGCGCGTTCAAACAAACAAACAAACAAACAAACAAACAAACTCTTCAGCTTTATAATATTAGTATAGATAAGCGTAGGTACGCAACCTCATTTATTTATTTAAGCATTTCGGGCATAGTACTCGTACTCAGATATTAAGATGACCATAGATATATGCATTTATTGTATTTTCAATTTTAACACGTTGAATGCTCGAATTTCGAAGGAGCCGTGTAACTCGTATTAGGGTATGTACCGATAGCAACTTCTGAGTACTGGCGAGCGCCTACGAATCAATTTGTGTTTTCTTTTTTCCTCTTTCACTCAGTTTAATGTTATATGTTTTCTAAATCTGCACCATACACATAGAAAATCCAAATTTCATTATCTGTAGGCGATTTTTGCAACTGAAAAGAAAAATTCACCCGAGAAACGCTATCGCGTGAGCATACCTAATAAAAGACGCAAGGAACCTAGATATATGTACGCTATTTGTCCTGGGAAAACTCGCTGTTTGTGTCGAGCTACGTTTTTATCGACTTAATGAAAAGTTTGGTGATGAACTTTTTTTTTGTTTTTTTTTTTATTTAGTATTTAATTGTTTATCTTATTGAATCGTTGATGTTAGAAGTAAGATTTGTTTTTTTTTCGTACCTACCTAACTTTTTTCTTTATGCTAAAGTTCCTAAAAAATGTTATAAGATAAGGTTACTTTCTATTTAAATCTTGTTATATTTGAGTTGCCCAAGCTCCCATTTCAGTTACCATTACACTTTAATCGGCACAGTCCACTGAAGTCCTTTTACATACATGTGACCTTTTAATAAACCAGGATTAATTTATGACTTAACTAGTAGGTGGCACTCAATATGTTGAACTAAGTTGCAGGCTAGTAATTTTTTCGGTTACAACAATAGGCCAATAAATATTCTTATATTAGAATATAAATGTTAGGGTGATTGGTTAAATTAATTAAATTAATCAATCTAATCAATTTAATTCGCGGCCTTATCAATTTAATTCGCGGTCTCTAATCAAATTAATTCACGGCCTTATCAAATTGACTCGCGACTGCGGTTTATGATTCACAAATGGAGCTGCGTTGGTCCGTGTGATAACATGTTTTTACATGTTCGGTATATTATCCACGATATCAAAGTAATTGATGCTTCGATTCGCGGCCCGTTGTGTGATCGTGCAGTCAGCAAAAAAATATCAATAACAGGTACAAACTTGTCGGGTTCTTTTGTATAAAAATGTATTCATTGGCCGGCCGTCCGCCTTTTTTCGCCGCTGAGTTTTTCTATGTAATACGCATTCAAAAGGTATTGTTATCTGAACTTATTACGTTCCAATATAATAGCTCACGGTTTATTCGTGGGCTTGATACGATTGGTAGGTATTTTTGATTTAGAAATCTGATGAGCGTTGATTAATTAAACCGTGGTACAGTTCCAATCAACCTTTATGGCACAAGTCGCGTCGCAGTAACCAGTTTTAAGTGTAGCGGGACGCAGTGGAGCGAGGGGGCATATGACTGAACCTGCGCAAGCATGCTTAAAGCGGTTGTATTCCGATCCGCCATAAAGTTTGATTGGAACTATTATATTTATCAATCAATTGAACCTCGTATTCCGTGTGATTTACTTCACATCGAATTCGCGTCCACGATTTTGATATGTATTATTAATTAAACAACGATTATTTGTCAATAAAACCGCAACGTATCGGTATGTTGTGATTTTGTATAGGACAATTATATCTAAAAATTTCCTTTGCGTGTGGTCTTTTAAACGTGTTTCAGCTTGCACTCGCCTTGCGTTCACGTAACGATTTTATTTGATTTATATGCAAGCTCTTCAAATAACTACTCGCTGTCGAAACTATTGCAATACAAAGCCAAAAACTTGTCGCAGCGTGTCTCATGAGATAAATCTTACATTGAATTGACGTTACAATGCAAAGCAAAAACTGCGTGTGTGGTTGAAATTTATTTTTGATTATGTATACACAATACACACCCTACATGGATCTTTTTTGAGCTTTAAATGCTGCGTACCAAATCTACGAGACCATATCGGCTTCGAATTCGAGCTTCCGGGAGACCTGAGGTCGAGTGGTCCAGAACTCCCAATAACCACTACTTGCATGCACACAAATATTTGTCAATTTGTCACGGACGGGAAGCGAATCCTCGACCCTTGGCTCCTCAGTTAGGATCTCTAACCACTCGGCCAACCCGTCATCCGGAAACTATTTAGTTGTGACGTATAATACACAAAGAACCAGACACAACACAATTTTAGGTAACCAATCACGTGAGCCATACGTACGTCCCGCCCATCTCCATTACTCCTCTATTAAAATAATTCGAAGCTCGGTTAGTTTTTACCCTTTATAATTATAGAACTCCGCATTTTAAACATATTTCGAATAATCATGATGCATGTGCTCCCTCAGTCGCTGCTATTACAAAACTAAATCAACTGACCACAAATAAGAGTAATTGACTGCCTCTGTAACTGTACGATATTTACCGCTTTATCTATATTATTATTATTAATAATAATAATAATAATACTGTACGATATTTACCGCTCTATCTATATAATTATTATTAATAATAATAATAATACTGTACGATATTTACCGCTTTATCTATATAATTATTAATAATAATAATAATACTGTACGATATTTACCGCTTTATCTATATTATTATTAATAATAATAATAATAATAATACTGTACGATATTTACCGCTTTATCTATATAATTATTAATAATAATAATAATACTGTACGATATTTACCGCTTTATCTATATTATTATTAATAATAATAATAATACTGTACGATATTTACCGCTTTATCTATATTATTATTAATAATAATAATAATAATAATACTGTACGATATTTACCGCTTTATCTATATTATTATTAATAATAATAATAATAATAATACTGTACGATATTTACCGCTTTATCTATATTATTATTAATAATAATAATAATAATAATAATACTGTACGATATTTACCGCTTTATCTATATTATTATTAATAATAATAATAATAATAATACTGTACGATATTTACCGCTTTATCTATATTATTATTATTAATAATAATAATATAGATAAAGCGGTAAATATCGTACAGTTACAGAGGCAGTCAATTACTCTTATTTGTGGTCAGTTGATTTAGTTTTATAATAGCAGCGACTGAGTGAGCACATGCATCATAATATGCATAATAATAATAATAACAATACCTCAAACATCCTACACAGCGCCGTCTACACTCCTTTGAGAGTGACAAGTGTGACAATATGTGACAAGTTCTAAAAGAAGAAGTGAAAAGCTATATGCCGTAGAGCGGTATATTTACTTTTTGTGCGCCAATCAAAGTAGCTGTTGTCAAACCTTCGTCACATATCGAACTATTTCCTGCTGTTCATGTACCCGCGCCAGTTCACTGCTCGTATTATTCGATGAGACATTCGTATATTCAAAATTAATCAAACGTCATATATTTAAAATTTCTTTTTACTTCTTTTATTTGACTCGCTCTAGCAAAATTTATAGAAGTATTTATAATTGATTTCCTTAGAAATTTGTAGAAATTACTGACAATTTTTCAATGAGTTTATTTTCAGTTGACAATTTGATTTATATTACAATCAGTAATTATTAAAATCATAATTGTTTGTTTTTGGATAATTAACAATAGTAATTCTGTTGTTAATAGTATATTTACGAATATAATAATGTTGTATCAAACTACACGCAATTCACTGTTATCACATTTCAGTAGGTTGATAATACGAGTTGTAGTAGATGGTAACAAAGGGAGGCGTAAACCCGATTCCTATATCGCGTATTGTTGATGTTGTATTGGATTCATGTAGCAACGCGACCCGACATACACCTACCGCGTTTCGGCCTCATTACACCTTGGAGATTGCTTTGGGACTGTTACAAACAGAAGGCGTTCAAAATCATGTAATACAGACGCTCCGTTACCCATTCCATTCCTTATGATATAATGTGTACTGTGACAACTAATAATTAACTTCGGTGAAAGGTTTTACATATATAAGTATATGGTTAAACGGAAGAAATATATATTACCTACGTTAAGCTTCATGTTCATGCGCAAATTGTAAATTAATATTAAATGAATATTAAATGAAGTTTTGACTCTGTTCGTTTATTTGAAATAATTCTCATAAAATACAGAACCGTAGAGGCGAAGGTCGCGGGTTTGGTTCCTGCCCAAGACAAATATTTATGTGTATGAACATGTCATGTAGTATTTGTTGTCGTGGCCAGATCATAGAATTTTCGTTCCATGATGCTTTCCTTTTCGGATTTATTCGTAATTCGGACAAGATAGATAAAATAGGTTAGGTTTCTATACATTAATGCGAAGATCGAAGCGGAGAGAGCGACGAGTCACCCAGAAAATTAACATTGGAAAATCGAACGTAATCCAATTTAATGATCTGGCCACGATACAAAGGCGAACACATTATGAAATGATCAATTCTAAGATATGGCCACGATATAGTATACATATATGATGAAAATATATCTAAGAATGTAAACCAGACCAGACCAAGACTAGGCTTTCCCTAGTTAGAACTAGATGGTCGTATGTGAGATGTATCTTTGTCCCAAGTATATTTATTATACAATTAAGTGTGCTTTTTTGCTACTGCCAAATTAATACGTATAAAAATTCAATATGATTACACACGTTGTAACGGCATTTCCCTATCATTCGAATAAAAACCTAATGTTTGGTTTATTTTAATACATATCCAAATTTTCCTTTTTATCACATGCAATCAAATCATATCGACGCTACGTGATACCTAAATTAAATGTTCACAGAAGGTCACTGGCCGCAAAACACATCTGATTATTAATACCGGTGAAAATGTGTTAATTTTAGATAAATTACTATTAATTTATTTTATTTCGAAATATATTATCTTTATTATTACATTTGGGCTTATAATGATACTTGGTAACCCACATCAAGCTGGCAGGTCGTTTAAAAAACTCAGTATAGTGTTGCCATTGTGATTTCCGTTAGGTCCGTCAGCAGTGATGTGGCATATTCAGTATTTATTAGATACTAGCGACCCACCCCAGCTTCGCACGGGTAGCAAAGCATATACGCCGTAATGTTTTTTCTGTCGTAGTGTCATATCAGCTTGTTGTCGAACATGTGAATTGGATTTAATTACCTTTAAATATGACGTAAGTTCATCCTACTTGGAGTATTTTTAAAGTATTTTATTTCTAATTCTATAAATATATGAAAAAGTAAAGAATAATTACATATAACCTAACCGAACCTAAAAACGCGTGTCGCGTCGTCCCGTATGGCCGCCTGGCTGGTCGCGCGATATATATATTTCGCGATAGCTACTAAGATATTAATTTTTATTGTATAGTGTAAAAGGCAATCATAATGTGCATAAAGTGCTGAAGATAAATAATGTAATTAATTTGATAAGGATTCATACTGTATCCGTATAAATTGCTTTCAAATTACCTCAGCATATGACATCATTTTTTTAAACATAAAAATAGGTATAGTAGGCTATCCATGAAAGATAGACATATGCCATCGCGGACTTTTTTTTACTCCTATATAAGATACACAAAGCTTCCGTACATTATTTTGTTACATCTCAAAAGAATTAGGCAGCGTTTTCGATGAAAGATCCCAGTCGGCTTGACTTTTTTCCGACTTCTTCAACAATAATCGTCATATTTCAACTAATTTGCACAAAAAATTGATAAATTATACACGTAAACCTTCCTCTTGAATCACTCCGTCAATTAGTGGCAAAAATATGCCAACCCGTTCGGTAATTTTTGAGTTTATCGCGTTCAGACAGACAGACAGACAGACGCGGCGGGGGACTTTATTTTATAATATGTAGTGACAATATTACAATTTTTATTAACACGTCATAGGTACAAACAATTGCACTAACAACTCATAAGACAACTTTTTAGTAGGCACCGGCTGAGTTAGGATCGACCTAAGGTGTTTAATTTCCTGGCACCAATGCTTTATTCACACTAGGTAATGACCTAGTGAGTGCAAGGCATTCCTAAGCAAAAGGCTCTCCTCTTGCTCTCCTCAGCTAGCGCCTACTAAAGAGTTGCTTTGTTAAGTCGCTTTCTATGATTTTTATTCATACAGTTGTATGTTTGTCTATTTTGACAGTTCAAACCGTCTAGACGTATTTTGTCTAACACACGTCATGTCCAATACGCGTTTTGTCCAATTTTATTACGTAATATCGTCTCGACAATATCTCCATGGTGTCGACCTAGGGTCGCGACGTCTGCAACGTTATTTGTCATCAGATGATGTGGCAGTATGCCAAACTTAAAAGTAAAAATTTACTAACAAGGCTATGTCGCGTTCGACTTAAGCGAGTTTAAATCGTTAATAATATTTAGAAAATTAATGAATTGTACGCAATGCGAACTCGTTACGTCTAACTACGTCATTTTCATGTGACGTAATTGAACGCATTGTTCACTGAAATAATTTCACATTGATAAGAAATGGTTAGTAACACGGAAACCACGTAAACACTAAGGTAACTAATAAACGGGGAACTGAATGGAGCCATCTTCGAAATTTAGGCGACTGGTAGCTATAATGCAACCAACCCATTTTTGGTTTTAGATCTCACCAATGTCATTCTTGCGTCTTACCTAAAATTAGACAATTCTTAAAGCGTTGCCTCATATGAGTGTGACTGGCTGATAGTTACGGTTCAGTTCAGATGATAAACCTAAGCAACGCCACTTTCTTCACAAGCCGACTGAGTAGACAAAAAATAAATTTGTAATAGGATAAAAAGAGGTCATCATCTTTATATACTTTTTTTTGCTTGAAATCGATTACTTCTAGATAACTAAAACGCGAACTTTCTACTTAAATCTTTTTCAAAGTGAAATAAACGTCTAATATATATAATAATATTTACTTCTTTTTAGAAACTGAGGGAACTTAAAAAGAAAGTGAGAAGTATTGTAATGCGAAAGTAATAAAATTCTGCGTAAACAAAATCCAAAACAATAAGCAAACAAATGATGTAAACAATGAATAACACAAAAAATCGTTACTAAATAAAACATTGTCTTCAACTAACTAAGAAGTATCTGGCAAACCCTTACAATGATCTTCATAATTCCAGAACATTTTCTTAATATTAGTTTCAAATAATAATTATTAATTTTAATTTATTTTTAACAAGTAGAACTAACCAGAAAGCATTAAATCTCGACCACTATACAGTAATTACATGATAACAAAATGAAATTTATTAAAATTTATCATGAAGATTTGGATAAATTTAATATTATTCGTTTAATAAAGTTCGATGTGAAAGGACTGTCCCCATAGGATTCTGAGAAGCGTCAGTAGTGTAAGGATTACATTTACATTTTCTATTTTCCTTGTTCTATAAAATGGCAATCGGTAAATAGTGTTGTGACTATTCTATCGATAATCTAACAATTTTAGTGCATAATAAAATAAGACCATACATCTAAAAGTAATTTTTCTTTAATAAACTTCTTTGTTTGATATAATCCTTTCAGGTTCAAACAGATTGCGGCAAATTAATATCGTCTTCTTCTTCTTGATCGCTTCCTCAGGTTGAGAATCGTGACCTCGCCGACGCATTCTGTCCACAATTCTCCTCCACTTGTTTCGGTCTACCGCGTAGTGGAGGGCTTTGCTGATCGGAACATCCAGATGCTCGGTCACCTGATCCGCCCACCGTTTCGGACTCCACCCCCTCGGTCTTTTCCCTTTCATTCTTCCGGTCACAACCAGCTTCTCCAGGTTATCGCTACTTTTCCTGGCTATGTGCCCAAAAAACTGGAGCATTCGTCGCAAGCAGACTGTCGAGAGTCTCTGCTCTTTCTCTATGTTAAGCTCGTTTAGTATCGAAGCGTTAGTCCGATGGGCCGTCCAGGAGATCCGCAGCAATCGCCGCCAGCAGCACATCTCGAACGCATCGATCCTTTTTCTATTCGCGGATTTTAGGGTCCATGCTTCCGCACCGTAAAGGAAAATGGAGAAAACAAGCGTGCGAACAATGCTGGTCTTAGTTCGCTTCGAGATGTTGCTGTCTCTCCATATCTTGCCCAGTTGCCCAGTTAATATCGTCTAAGTATGGTTTATTTATTTATTTAGTTTGCAAATTCTTAATAATGTTATTCTTATCAACCTTTGCAATATGATTATTAATCTAGAAAAAAAAAATCATTCGTATTAATTCACAAGTATTACCTATATCATCAAAATTGGCTCATGTATTTTCGTAAAAAGTCCTTACCTACTTTTATACTTATTGTTAACAAAACTGATTAATGCCTTGAAACATGCTACTATATTTCATACAAAGAAATTAACATATTGTCTTCTTTACTTGTATACTAATTACTTAATTGTAAAATACATATGTTATATTATACTAAATAAAATTCACCCCAATATACATCTATAAAAAAAAATGAAATTAAAAATAATTCTAAACTAACCTAAAATTGTTATATAATCCAAAAATATTTCCTCTGTGGTTTATGTTTTCTACTTTTTTTGTGTGTCAGGCAGTTGCAGTCTGGATTGGTTATTGACGATAATATTTGAAGAAGTCGTTCTTTTCATAAACTTTTCTCAGAAATAAATAACAAACAATCGAAGTCGACACGCGTTGAAGTTTTAGCCGTAGTTTTTTTTCTCTTTTTAAACGACTTCAAAAAAGAAGGAGGTTTCTCGATTCGACCGTATATATGTTTTTATCGTATAAATATTTACAAAAGAGACACAAAAACAGTACAACATGAACTGTATATAGTTTTTCCGTATACTGTTCTTCGTAAGTTAATTTTTTTTTCCATTTCTGTCACTTTGCTGTCGCGGCGTGTGTAGGTACAATCCATAAAAGTAGGAATTGACTAGAAGCCGTCTTATGCGTTTACCGTCTGACCACTCATACTATAGCTAGCCGGTGTAAGATAACGAGTTTCAGTCCGAGTTTCAGTGCGCATGGTGCCCGCGCGCTGGTCTCTTCCCTGCGAAATCCTCGCGCGCCGGTCTTCAACCCTGCGTAATTGCGTAATGTCACTTCGATACTGGGAAGTGATATTTATGACTCTATTAAAACCAAACGCTGCTGTCATATTAATTAACTCAATGGTACAATCTTTTGATGGTGTGAGGGGCGTGACTTGTTCACAAGTAATGAGTGGCGATAGGTATATACTGTCTCCTCTTTTATACATTAAGTACTTAATGTTAGTTTCATATTAATGTAAAAAGGATTAGTAAATAGATTGAAAACAACTATTACACATAGGTTTGGATATTATAATAAGCTTTCCCTTTTTATGCCATAAGGTTCTATAAAACCCTAGATTTTATAATTATATATTATATTTGTGCAGACAGATATATTGTTTATTTATACATTTGTCTGCAAATTGTTGAAATAATATAATTTTAATTCATGTTATAAGTTTGTTTTATTAATGTTATTTTTAATTTTGGTCGGTTTAATTAAATGATTCCTGTGGTTTCTACAATTCTATATAATTTAATAAAAACCATACGGTTAGCTCGGCTGTCGGAGAAAATGGTATGCTTTGCATTTCTTGAGCTATCGACGTGCTAAAATATTTTTAGCCTGTTACTACAACTGCAGAAAGCGCCTTGAAATCCTTGGGATAAAGCGACCGACCCGCCGCACGCCGCCGCCGCGCTGCGGCATCTCGTCGAACAAATCTGTTGGTTACGATGAGACATCAAATAATACGTCTAGCAAAGCACGTTACAGAAGCTTTAGTAAATTTATCATAATGCGAACAAACATGTTTGTATGAGAAGAAAATTAAACCTTTTTGTTTTAACTTTTATTGTACATACCCCGGGAATTCATATTTTATCACTATTTTATGTTTGTAATATTCTGTTCTTCCATTTCATAGGCCGTTTATCATCCCTCTCGTGGGTTGGGGGTCTAACTTCGCTAGGTACAAAAAAAGTCGTCTTACACAAATTTTTGTGTCCTTTGGCGAGTTATTGATGACTGTACTTATTGCTAATCTGTATAGAAATACGGATTCTAAACCTTTTGGCTTCTTAGAACAAAAAAAACTAAAATTTTTAGGTCGACAGAAATTTAAAGTTGTCAGGCTTGAGTACTTTTGAGAATAGTGTACTTTTAAGTTTAAAAATTGTAATTCATGCCGAGATTGAACGGTGAGAAAAATCATTTAAAGATGAAATCGTAACATTTTAATTGATTCCCTTGATTATAGTGATTCCATCATCAGATCCTGTCTTTGTTACTATATGACTACTTAGAGTGTATACAATTACAAACAAAAAAAAAATTACGTAAAAATAGTTACTAATCTAAATACAGGTAAATAAATAAAAATAAAGTAACTAAATAAATTTTTCTATTAGACTTTTACCGGAAAATAGCTTTGTAACCAGCTCATGTTATGGGGTATTTTTATCCAGGTCAAAGAATAAGGATACAAAACCAATCGAGATCCCAAATTGCTAACAAAGTTTGGGTTCTAAGAAAAAGCATGATTGGTAGTAAAAGCCAGAGAACAAGTACAGGTACAAAATGGGAACGGGGCAAAACAAGTTTATTGAAACGGGAAGCTACCTAGTAACTGAAATGTCATTTCTTTGCCTCGCCTAATGTCATTTATATATAAAAAAAACATATTTCTTATATAGAGTAAGCTTTGACAAGCACTTGCACAGTCCCGCCGAGCTCTATAGAGTCCGCGCCACCAAAGAAGTCCCGTAGCCGCAGTGCTGTCTGCGTATTGCATAAACTCTTTCATCTTGAAAATTATTTCTCGGGTCGCACTTCGTAGGGCTTTAGACTTTAAACCACTTTTTAAACTTTTATAGACAATTAAATTCACATTCGACGAAATTCTTATACGCTCGAACACAGACAACCAAACACTTCAAATATAATTCTTTTTTTTTCTCGGGACTTCTTTCGTGGTGCGGACTCTGTCATTTTTATCTATGGCAAAGTTTTAAATGTCACTCAGAACCATTATAAGGTCAGCTTCCGTTCGTCTGTCTATCTCAGATACAGAAGCACAGGTTTTCCTAGTTCAGACACAGAGGTCCTCATTCTTCTTTTCACTCCTGTTAGGTACTAACCTTGGATTATTTTTTTATTATAGAGTAAAACTTTGTAAAATGTTGTAAAACTTTGTAAAAAATTGTAAAACTTTGTAGAACTTTGAGTGAATAAATACTCATTATATATGTGTTTTGTATTTATAATATATTTTTTCATGATTGTAGGTTGGCCTTAAAAATTTTCATATACTCAAAACCCTTAGTATTACATATAATTTGAAAGGGCTACTTGTAACGATTTGAAAAATATTTGTCCCAAATTTTTTTTCGTAGGTTTCTCATAGTTATATCTTAGAATGTGAAAAAAAAATAGTGACCCTTTGTTTTTAAAGCTAAAATTTTTATATTGTTAAGGTCAATTCATAGATAAGAGTAAAATTGTCTATTTTGCTGTGAGTTTCAAGTTATACGAGATTTTTATAATTGGGTTTAATATTTTTAGAAATAATGACTATAAAATAACTAATATGTACTTATACTTAACTTTACACAATATAGCAGCAATATAGACAGCGCACTTGGCTGATTTTTAGTGACATATTGCTCGAACAAAGTGAATAGATATGAGAACGTTGTAGTCGCTTCTTCGGAATATAAGTCTCAATGTACTTAATCAACGTATGTATGTATGTCAGCCGAAATCCCTACCTAAAAAGTACGTACATGGATTTCGTTGAGGAATCGAAGTTATTGCGTTACGCACCCTCCATTACGCATCGCACATATATTCAATTGCAAATGTCCTATTTATTGAATGCAGCGCGTTCACGGCACACACGGGATATTGAAAATGTTTTGTAATTTCCGTTGTAAAAAATCAAAGCGTCCTGTTTTGTACGCCACCATGACATGATTTCGATGCTTATTGAAGATTTTTTTTTCATGTTTAGATATTACTTGTGTAACTGAAAAGGTCGTGATAGCCTAAAGCACAACGAACCTGTTTCAAATTTATAAGGCCCCATAGGGCCATGGTTCGAATCCGGGCGTGTACCAATGAGTTTTTCTGACTTAAGTACACAATATCACTGACTCCGTGCTTCGGAGGGCACGTTAAGCAGTCGATCCCGGACGCTGTCAATAGATGGCGGTCGTTACAGTCCCCAACCCGCAGTGGAGCAGCGTGGTGGATTTAAGCTCCAAGGCCCCTTCCTCACCCTGGGGGAGGCCTAAGCCCCTGCAGTGGGGTAAAAATGGGCTGATGATAATGATGAACTGAAAAGGTATGAGCGTTCACGGTATTTTCTTAAAAATAACATATCTATTTGTAGTCTGTTTAAAATTTAATTATGTTTGTACCCGAGTTGATAATATAATAATAACATTATATATTTTAAATTTTTATTTGCATAAAATAAATATAACAGTATATTACAGTCTCCGTATAAGCAACAAATGCCTGTATTACATGGAGTAAATTAATTTGACAGCAGCGTTTGGTTTTAATAGAGTCCTAAATGTCACTTTACAGTATCGAAAATGTCAATTGCAATTTTGCGGGTTTGAAGATCGGCGCGCGAGTTCGCGAGTGAGTTCGCGAGGGTGAAAACCGACGCGCAGGGACCTCAGGCACTAAAACTAGAACTGAAACTCGACATCTTACACGAGCTAGCTAGAGTATGAGTGGTTAGACGGTAAACACAGAAGATTGCTTCTAGTCAATTCGTACTTTTATACTATACAAGGATAGATCATTCCTGTAGTCTATGTAACGGAACAAGGACATATCGACTTTTAAACGAGATATGACATATGTGGTTTAACTTTGGCAATCAAAAGGTTAATAAATACTAATGAACATAATCTGTCTACGGAACGGTATTATGACGCCACAAATATCTTTATATACCCATTTTGCATAAGCATTAGCTCACATAAGAATCCTTTATTGCGCATATCAGTGACGCTTTATTAAATTGTCGAGAAGAAGCACTCGTAATAGGTTGTGCGATGGCACATAATGAGATTCCACTTAAAATGTGTTCCTTCCATGGCAATGGATGTATTACACTCCAAAAATATATGTGGGCAATTTGTCTGGGCGGGAGGGAATTTGTAAAAGCCCATCTTTGATAATTTCAGTCTCTCTAATCCAATAACACAATTACAATGTTCAAATAAACAAAGCATTGTCAACAAATTATTCAAATGTTTATAATTTACAGTATTGTTATTAAAAACATAATTAAAAGGACGGAAACACTAATACTTAATGTGGTACCGGTACAAATACTTACGCACATCTGCACTAAGCTCTTAGTGTACGAATCATCTGAATAAAAATACAGATCAACTTACGACCGCGACAATAATAACGGTATAATATTTATTTTACCAGTACAGATACGCCGGCACCTGAAATTTGCTACTGCAACGCTATACGATACGACGATATGTTGGTTTGTATGGAAACGTCGCACTACGGCGGCAATTTCAATAATCGAAATGTAAGTACTGTTTCCAACTGAGTTACGCCTCGTGTTTTCACGCAGTCGATGCAATAGTTTGAATTATAACACTGTGGATTGCAGAGCCATGTTAACTTACGAAAGGCTTACAGTAAGTACAAGGCGACTACATAATTTAGACGGTTATACGCTAGGCGATTGAAAATATAGTACGACCAAACTATGTAGGCGCCTAGTAATCTGATATTTTACTGAGTTAACATGGCTATGTCATTTGATAGTATTATAATTCGAACGATGTCCTCGACGATACTATGTATGTGTGAGTGTTGTCATTTTCATGATTGCGCATATAGTGACCATTTTTATATAGAATGCTCAATTATTAATTAAATTATTAAAAAAAAGGTTTAATTATTTTATTATTATATTAAAGAGGTTTATTAAAGGTTTAATCTCGAAAGTTTTATTCAATGGAAACTTACCTAAGTCATAAATAACTTTTAGTCTAAATTCCATCTAAATTAATTTCATCTCTGAATCATGCAAGACTAACAAACGAATGCATATGGACACGTACATTGTTTCGTTTTTGTATACTTGTAGGTATGGATAAGGATTTATCTAGGGGCTGAAAGTAATTACGTGGTGTATGTAAATATAATGTTGATATTATACAGGTTGCATATCGCGGCCCGGTTGAAATATACCGGGCGAAACGCGGGCCGCTGGCGGTGTCCCCCGTGAATCAGAAATGGATTCAACAGAGTTTCCGACGAATATTCCCAAACGAGACCAGAATATCAAAAGATTTTCTACCCAATTTTCCTGTAAATTGCTAAGAAATAGGACCGCGGAACGTCAGATATTTGCATAACGCTATGCTCACTTGAAATTTGTAAAAAGTAAAGTGAAACTTGAGCTAGTAACAGGTGGCATTGATACCGGTAACCTTGCCCTGATCACTTTCGATTATGAGTTTCATCTTAACAGAGAGTAATGTAAAAGAAATCTTTGTAATAAAAAAATAATTTTAGTTGTTCCTAAAAATTCAACTGTTTCAATTAATAATATATATAATAATAATATATCACAACAACGTCTAGGCCCCAAACTAAGCATTAGCTTGTGTTTTGGGTACCAAGCGAAGACACCTCATACATATAACAACCAAGACTCGGTACCAGTATCAATAATCATCATGTAAATACTCACCCGACTTGGAATTCGAACCTCCAGCTTTGTAAGCAAGGTCGCTACCTACTAGGCCAGGCGGTCGTCAAAATGATCTAAAATGTGAATCAAATATTAGGTTAAAACAGAACCTTTATGGTTCTCTTTGTTCGTGTACCCATCTCTGTCACAGTCGTCTTTTCCTGAACTAAATGATAATCTTAAATAGAAGTTGAAATCTTACATATATAGGTATATAGAAATACTATAATTGACATGCCATATATTTCATAAATCCGACACAAAAAATATTTTTTCCTATATTTTAAATAATAATTAGGGAAAATCCCGTGATTTAATAGCAAAATTTCTTAGCTTGAAAAGTTATTGTCTGTAATGTAGTATTATTTCTTATAGAAGCTTTTTTTAAACCACTTAATACCATATCATAACCATATGTAGTTTCCCCTCAACATTGGGGGAAATATGTGGGAAAAAACTGATACGATTTTCTTAACACGTACATTTTCCAAGATATTTGCAATAAATGTTGTTGCGAAATGACTTTTCGTATATGGGAACTTTCAGTGCGTAAGTCAGCGTGTGCTATACGGTTTTTCTTACACGTCTGTAGTAAGTAAAAGCTTTAATACCCAAGAGTTAAATATTATTTGTTTTAAACATATTTATAATCATATTTTGCAGTACTAGGAAAAATTTACCAACAAATCAAAAGATAAAGCCTGGTACAGTACTCGATTTTGGCTGCATGTCAACTTCTAATCTTCAAACGCGAGCAAAAAATGTGCGCTTTATACAACGTCAAAGATTTTTCAAATTTTTCCAATAGCCATTATATACCCACAAATTAAACATATTATGTACCCATTAATTGAACATTATTAAATAGATACCCAGTAATTAAACAAAGTTAATTTTGATGTGTCGTGGGAAATACGAACGCGAACAAAATGGCGAATATTAGGGTAATATTAATATAGCTGAACTTCTTAATAATTTAATTTTAACTGTTCATTTTCATATACTATTTATATTGAAATATTTATCAGAAAAATCATTTTTGTAAATATTTCATGAATAAAAGTGAACCTTCCTTGTACTCTCATTGCCAACAGTTTGATGTATAAATATTAACAAATATATCAGTTTCTAATTTATGAAACGCTTTGATTCTGTTTAATGAGGAGGTTTCAGGAACTTCAAGAGTTAGATGTTATTTCTCCAACATAATTTTTAAACCATTAACAAGCGTTAAGTAAATGTAATTTATGTGCAGACCGATTACAGTGTAGGCGAGTCAGTATAAATTTACGGATTGAAAAATTTGTTTAAATAGTTAATCAAATCCATTTCAGCGAGTACTCGCTCGGTTAATATACTACACTTGACTTAAGAACCTCCTCCTTTTTGAATGTGATTCTTAACACGGCTAACCTAGACACATTCTGACTAACTGAAGACTGAAGACAAACTGAAGGCACCAAACACATCTATTCATACTACGAATATTAATACAATATTTCAATTTCGTTATTTTTTTACTAAATGCGAAATATTTTCTTTATACTATTTCGTCATTTAATTTTTTTTTAACAATTCCTGAGTCCTCCGAACCCGTATTGTGTTATTTATAGACTGTGTATAGACTATAGACATAGTATGGATTAGCTCGTTAGGCGTCCCTTTCGGTTGGTAGCGAAACTGAACTGTGGATTCCGTCAGAGGGCGCGAAAGTGCGGTGAAGCAGAAAACTGACAGCTGCTAATTGTAGTTCCGGTTAAAGTTGGTCGCGAGCGGCATTGACTCGACTCAGCTGCTCCTTTTCTGATGAGACTCATTAATTAGTTTTTAAAAGCTCCTCGATCTAATTTTTGCGGAAATTCGTACGGGAAAATTGCTAGGTAGTAGTTTTCATAAAGATATTCGTAGTCAACATTTTCAAGTTAATATAGAGGAAAAAACGTTAAAACAGTATTTTAAAGTGATTGTTAATATTAATTATTTTCATTATACGTTTCTTTAATAAAAAAATATTATTATCTATATTAATAAAATTGAAGTGTCTGTCTGTCTGTCTGTCTGTCTGTCTGTCTGTTTGTTCCGGCTAATCTCCGAAACGGCTGAACCGATTTCAATGAAACTTGGCGGACGTGTAGATGGCATTACCGCGGGTGACATAGGATACTTTTTGTCTGTCTGTTTGTCCGTCTGTCTGTCTGTTTGAGTTGACCTCCGAAACGGCCAAACCGATTTCAATGAAACTTGGCAGACGTGCGGAGGGTATTGTTGGGAGTGACATAGGTTTCTTTTTGTCTGTCTGTCTGTCCATCTGTCTGTCTGTTTGAGCTGATCTCAGAAACAGCTTAACCGATTTCAATGAAACTTGGCAGACGTGCAGAGGGTATTATCAGAAGTGACATAGGCTGCTTTTTCTTTGTCTGTCCGTCTGTCTGTTCGTCTGACTGTCTGTTGCGGCTAATCTCCGATACGACTAAACCGATTTTAATGAAACTTTGCACACGTATCTATGTGACCACGTGACCAAATTATTAAATGCATATATTTTCGAAACCATCACTCGTAGGCCTATCGTGTTAGTACTCAAACTTGATGTTTTGGCGAGATCTATGCAACAATATGACCAAATTTATAAAAGCTTATATTTTCGAAAACATCAATCGCAGACGTATCGTGTTAGTACTCAAACTTGATGTTTTGACGAGATCTATGTGACCACGTGATCAAATTTTTAAAACCTTATATTTTAAAAACCATCAATCGCGGACCTATCGTGTTGGTACTCAAACTTGATGTTTTGACGAGATCTATGTGACCACGTGATCAAATTTTTAAAACCTTATATTTTCAAAACCATCAATCGCGGACCTATCGTGTTGGTACTCAAACTTGATGTTTTGACGAGATCTATGTGACCACATGACCAAATTTTTAAATGCTTATATTTTTGAACCCATCAATCGCAGTCCTATCGTGTTGGTACTCAAACTTGATTTTTTGACGAGGTCTATGTGACCGCATGACCACATTTTTAAATGCTTATATTTTTGAAACCATCAATCGTAGACCTATCGTGTTGGTACTCAAACTTGATGTTTTGACGAGATCTATGTAAGGAGGTTATCAGGAGTGACACAAATTGGTTTTTGTCTATGTGTTTGTCTGTCTGTTTGTTAGGACTAATAGTCGAAACAGCTGATCCGATTTTACTGAAATTTTGCCTAAAATGGCTAAATGGATTTTTATGAAATTAGGTATAGAAATTTCTTAGGCAGTTAAGTTTCAGAATGTTCTAGAAAATGTTACAATGTTCTGGAGCGTCGCGTTCTTTCAACTGTCCCAGTACAACTGTGGTCAACGCGAGCGAAGCCCGCGGGCGGAAAGCTAGTAAACTATATTTTTGTATAACACAAATTTTGTAAGTAAATTTTAAAATGTCTAATATTTATTTGTTAAATAAACATTCAATACATATAATATTTTTCAAAGTTTGTTAAAATTAAGCCAATATTTAAATATTTATTTTTTAATTTTAACTTGTTGCTTTGTTTTGGACAATTAAATGGTCATGTATTTTAGAATAATATTATTTAAACTTTAAAGAAGTTGCATCAAATTTTCATACCATAAATCTTAAAATAATATTAAAGTCAGAAAAAAAGGCAAAGTAATATAAAAACCAACCAAATACACGTGAATAAAGCTATCTGTTTGACATAAACACCATAAATGTCATATAGTAGGTAGGTATACTCATAGAAAGAAGCGCACTGTCTTTTGCTGATTTCGAACTTATTACAGGGAAATATAACACCCTTGTCAGTTTTATGAAGTAATTCAAAATAAAATTACGAGTCACGTAACAGTCAAGGTATTTTATACAGTTTTATTCCTAATTCTCACTTGAATGCTTACAACAAATAATCAATCTATAAAGCGCTTTAAATTAAAATATATATGTATATAATATGAAAATTAGTCAAAAGTAGATTAAAAATATTATAATCGTCTCACACTTCGTACTCCACTCGGCGTTTCACCGCATTCCCTCCTATAATACCCCAGTACATGTCCCGAGGCCGAGTTATGTTTGCCTTAAATCTCAACAACAGACATCCACAGTGAACACTCCGTGTGAAATATCTAACCAAAAGAAATCACTATCGCTACGTTCGCCGTCGGCTTATAGATTGTCTATACTAACGTAATAACTCAGTTAGTAAGATTTAACTGTGTTTTCTATTACTTGTTAATAACAATTTATTGTAATTTTCTCTATAATGCTATGAAGAGTTAATACAGTTTAATCTTATTCACCGATGTGATAGGTTGTACCAAAACCCAGTTTTGCAAGCAATCCTTCACCAACAACCTTTATTACGTTTTTCAAGGTCTATGTAACGATACGCCGGATAGGGTAAGCATTTTTTTCGTCTCTTAGTTCAAAGTATTTTTACGGGCTATCGCTCCTGATATATAGGATGCACTAAAACACTGATTTGATTGAACTTTATTTTATTATAAAACCCAATCACAAACTGGTATAATAACAATTTACACAGATCACAAATTAAACCGTTGTCGCACTTCACACTTCGCGGTTAGTCGCACTTGACTTATTAGTAAATTGACTGTCCGACGTCACGTCTTCGTCCTTTTTATACCCTCAGAAATAGAAATTGCCCCACCAACAGACATCTCGAACATTCCATCCTCTAATATTCTATCACAAGGTTATAATCCTATTTTAGCGTGGGAATTTTCTGGCGCCGGCGCTAGTCTTTGTATGGTAACCGAAATGCGTCTCATTTTTTAAATTATCGAGAACGCAATGCCTTTCTCGAAAGCCGCCTTCAAAATGAATTAATAAATTCGTGGAATTTATTTTTTGTCTTGTTGTTTCTGTATTTATGAATAGCCGTGTGAACTTTTCGAGCACTTTCCAAAACACATCGACGTGCTTCTATACATAGACGTCACAGTATGAAAAGTCATCCCTAAATAATCCCGTTTTCATAATTAGTCTACATGATTGTATGACGGTATATAAAATATCTGTCGGAGATATGAGCCTGTGGCATACGAATAGAGAATAGGATGAATTCATAAGGGTTTTATTTTTGGCATTTGTCGACGGAACGGAAATTTGCACTAAAAACTTCTAAAAGGGTTGATCGACAAGCGAGCTTTACCGCGGTTTTACGACTCCTTAGCATTGAAGCAGGAAAAATTTAGTTGTTCGACTTAGGACAAGCGCCTATTCAATTGGATTTTCTGCTTGTTCTGGTCTTAGTATTATTCCTACTTCTATGCCTATGAGTCATAAAACCGCGGCAAAGCTCACTGGTCGCTCACCCCCTTAAAATAATAGTCGTACGAGCAACGTTCTAATTCGAGGGAATTATTAATCGAATTTCAGTGACGACTTAAAATATATTAAAACCGTTGACGGGCGGCCATGTCCGAAAAATTCCATTTTTCATTTCCGTCCACATAAAGGTGACAGTTATTAAAGGTCGCGCCAACGTGATTGGCCTGCTCAATTGTGTCTACGATCATGGTTGGGACAATTTATCATGTTCTGAATGTATTGGAAGGGTGCGTTAGTTTTTATTATCATCATAGATATATAGGTATTTATTTCGATCATATTGCGTTAACACATCTACTATACACAAGAGATATGATCAGACAAAAAAAATATATATTTATATATCGTTTATTTTTATCAGAATATTAATCTGGTATTACATAATTATAATAGTCGGTACATTTTGGCGAGACGTCGTTTTTGTTAAAATCGTTAATGTGTATTCAAAATTACCTGACTTAACTGAACGGTTGGTTGAATCTAACTGCGCAGCCAAGGGTCGCAGGTTCGATTTCCGCCCGGGAAAAATATTTATGTGCATGAACATGTCTATTTGTTCCGTTTCTGGGTGTAAAATATTTATATATGTGTATATTATAAAAAAAAAGGATATAAATATATATCAAATTGTCTAGTAACCCATAACACAAACAGAAATACTTGAGGCTGCAGTTGGTAGCAGCAAGCGGAGAATCGCATCGCGTGGCGTGCTATGGAGGAGGCTTATGTTCAGTGGACAGACAAAGGCTGAACTTATGATGATGATGACTTTGGCACTAGATGGAACTGTGGGGGATGTCCCATGTATTATTATTATTATTAAAACCCTAGAATTTGCAAAAAAAAAATATTTACGCGACCATTCAATCGTCAAGGTGTAACCGGAATGTCTGAGTTAACAATTAAAGACTAAAATAAATACACGAGTCGATGTTTTGAAATATTTGCTATCAAGTCGAATTTCGTGTGACCCACATGTAAAATTAATAAAGAAAAAGATAATGAAGATTCTGAAATTACATTTCATGTCTTATTTAACGAAATGCTTGCTTTGAAACTATGACAATGGCTAATGGTCTGTCTGTTATGTGTATGTTTATGATCTAATCACTGCGCCTGACATTTTGCTCAAGTTTTCGATCGTTCCGAAACATGAGGCTCTTCAGTGATTATTATAGCTATAAATTTTATAAATATTTTTTTAAATTACAATATTTATGGTATCCATTTTTATTAGATTAATTTTAGATTAATTGTATGATTCGTTGTTTCAGAACAAAACATACTCGTCGCGATATTTTGCAACGGCCAATCTATTTACAACAGTACCATAAAGTTATTTTTCTGCCCCGCCATCATCTTGAGCATTCGTTATAAGATTTCTAGTCAAAGATTTTCTTCATATAGAATTGATCATAAGAAAACTCTTTTAACCCTTCAACTTTAATCAAGCACTTATTTGTTTCTTCTTCACTTCACTTCATCAGCCCATTTTTACCCCACTGCAGGGGCTTAGGCCTCCCCCAGGATGAGGAGGGGGGCTTGGAGCTTAAATCCACCACGCTGCTCCTCTGCGGGTTGGGGACTGTAACGACCGCCATCTATTGACAGCGTCCGGGACCGACTGCTTAACGTGCCCTCCGAAGCACGGAGTCAGTGATAGTTGTGTATTTAAGTCAGAAAAACTCATTGGTACGCGCCCGTATTCGAACCATGGCCCTATGGGGCCTTATAAATTTGAGACAGGTTCGTTGCGCTTTGGGCTATCACGACATTGTTTTGTTTCTTCACGCAGTCCTATTTGAAAGAACATTTTCTTTCATCTCTAATTTTGCATATATCCTTACCTATGGTATACTTAGTAATATGGGTTTTGATATATTTTATAATGTTTACCAGCCATAAACCCTCTACATATGGACGAACAGACGGACAACAAAATTAAAAAGGTGAAAAGTAATTTAATAAAAATGTCATACTGATGTCGTAGACTAGTTAAGAAAACAAAACAGACTTTTTCAAAAATCTTAAGGCGATTCCGGAAACGCGTATGAATGGTAATTCGGAAAAAAAATTCACTATAATCTTAGCTATGGGAAAATTGCGAAAATTCGGTTGTCTTTCATGAATGGCGAGCGCTAACAGGCTACTTTGAAACAGAAATATTGACAGCTTCGCTCGTTGGCTATTAAGGGAAAAGTATGAAAACGAGAAATTCCATTCTTTGTGATTACAATACAATTCTAATGTAATCAGATATGTAACGGCGCGCGGTGTTTCCGTAAATTATTGAATATAGGTATTGACCAACTTGATCAAGACATATAAATCGATATTAAAGCAACCAATCGAGACTCGTGATGTCATTCGTCCGAAAATAAACTTGGATTTTGCAATCGTCCTGAAAATAGCCAAAATGTATGCGATATTCTTCGCTGAGATTTTCGTAAATATACGCTTTTTCTAATTACCTTACCACGTATATATTTATAAGAAATTATACATATATTCACTACAATACCTTATAATATATTATATATAAATCTTAGGTGACAATTTAATTCAAATTTAATTTGCGTCAAAATGTCTCCGAATTTTATCAAGGGTCCTCTTCCTTGTTTGAATATCATTTCATGTCCGTCGTTTGATCGTCAGAATAAACACATCGCAGAAAATCTCGTCACCCGATGAGTGTCAAAGTTGTGTAACGCCCAAAAATTGTGAACAGTTTCCGTCCAATTAAAGCACTATATTTATATAATACGCGTACACAGTCTTTGGTTTGCCTGAGATCATTTTCTATACACCAATATCTGTTCCCGTGAACTTAGAAACAACAGTGTTTTATTATTATTATCATAGTAAGTCTAGGCTGTGAAGTTGCATACTCACGCGGCCGCCATTGCACTGCTTCATTAGCTGTTCGGTGATAGGGAGTCTAGTTGAGTTTTTATTACGTGTCTGTGTTGCTATTTAAGTTTGACAGTTTTAAAACAACACCTCATTGAGCAAATAGAAATCTAATTTGAAAAATATTTGGAAATATATTCGGGCATGTGAACATTATTCTAGCTTCTTTTCAATTCAATGCATACGAGTGTCGCAACATATTGACAAACAAACCTTCTCTACGGGTTTTTGATATACGACAATTCAAAGCTCCGAAGTTGCTAGCTGATCTTTATTTGACGTTCACAATGAATGAGTTATTTACAACAATCACAATGTACACGTCAAAACTGCCAAAACCGACTCTGGATAGCTATTGTAAAACTATAATGCATTTATTCAGAAATCAGAAAATGTCTTTTCAAATATATTTAGTCATTGGTTTCTGATATAACAAACTAGAATGACATAGGGTGAAAATTTTGGACCCGTAGTGTGACATGTCGGCGGTATGCATGTAAACGTAGACAGGCTACATCGAAGCATATTTCCTACACTAGCAGCTTATTAAAATATTGCCGTGTGAAGCTGTACAACAAAAAATCTGACTGCTTAAAAAATAATTAACTGAAAATCGAAAAATAAGCTTTACAATCTATAAAATTTTGTTTTAGCTGAATGTGGAATGCACTATGTAATTATTTTTTCTTTCGTTCAATACAAATATCTACCTGTAAGCAAATCATAAAGTATACAAACAAAAACTACAAAAAGTATTCGATTTAAAAATAAAAATAGATTTTCATTAAACAAAAATCACTAAAATTGTTTTGGTTATTAGTCTTTCCCCGTCTGCAATATGTTAAAAAATCAAGTTAAATTTATTTTATTTATTTATAAACATAGCATGGCGTATTCTACACTGCGAAAACAAAATTCTATAGATCATAATACTTGTTTTTCACTTTCCGGTTAATTATTTTTACACAGTCGAATTCTTTAATTTATTTTCAATACATTTGCTATTAATACGGTTTTTATGACATCAAAACTTGTATTATAATGTTGTATTTTGCAGTACTAGGCCTTTTTACTTTACACCAATCACAGACGAAGATTCTGTTTGTAACGCATGCGTAAACCGCGAAAAGAAACCCGCTCGCGCTGTTAATTTCCGCCATTATTACATTTGAAGTATTATTTTAATTATTTTAATCGCAAATGTATTGAAAAACGTCGTATGCTATAGTTTAGGTTTATTATACGCACTCGGCTTTGCGTCGTGCCTATAAACACCTTAACTATAATATGCAGCTTACCGTACTTGCATCATAATTTACGACTATAATACGGTTTTTTTCTTCAAACTAGAAAACTAAACTTTTGTACAGTTAATGGCTACATAACCTGACACTATCAAAGATATGTGAGATATGCGATTGTGGGAAAAAAAAATAGAGTATCAAGTCAGATAAAAGAACATATCTGACAAAAAAAAAATAGAATAAGTAGAATAAGTTGTTTAATCGGCAAACTCACCACAATTAAAACGGAGTGGAGGCAAATAGATAAGAAAATTGGCTCGAATAAAATTAAATAAATAAATATATCAAGGGCACGGACGAACGTCTGTGGATTGTACAATTATTCGGAAAAAAAAAGATATGTGAGCTAAAATCCTCAACAAAACGTTCCACTCCTTACGTTAGACGTATTTTTTTTTTTAATTTTTGCAAACATGGTAGCTTTATACGCGTATAAAACCTTTGGTATTGGCTATTTACTGTCTTTTGTTTGAAGAGTTAGAATTTTCAAAATAGGAAAATATATTTCTTATTCCATCACTCTTTAAGTGATTCGCAAACGCCTTATATTTATTTATTTATTTTATTTATTTATTCGAAGTAAACTTACAGCTACACAATCGAGACTTAAAGTCTTTTGTTTATATAATTTAAGTTTATTTATTATAATTATAATTATAATTATATATATATATATAATTAAAACTAAGTTTATATAACTATTATGTACCCGTTTTCACTCTCGCCATTATGAAAAATCTATCGACACCTTAAATGTTAAAATCCACCAAGCCGTTGAGCCTACAAGGGTGTCAGAGATAGACATACAAACAAACATACATACATACAACATTACCCTCCGCTGCGTTACGGTGCGATCTCAGTCCAGCATCTCCTTTGACAAATTTTGACAAATGACAATATTTTCACTCGAACTTATAACATTTCTTCCATGTTTTGCTATCGTGTATTTATCAAGAACTTCTGAAGAAACGCCAGAGTGCACTCTTCGATTTTAATAATATTTATTTATTCAGGTTTGGAGATATATACTATATTATATATATGTACGTATTATATCGAAATTGCATTCCCTAGCAGGTTCTTAACCCAATACACATATATGTATTGATATAATGTAATCTAAATTTGCATCCTTAACCATAATTGATGAAAAGAAGCCCAGGTATGTGATAAGACCGTTTTATTAACCGTTGTTGAATTTCATCACTTTTTACTTGTGTCGTGATAGCCCGAACGCAGCGAACTTGTTTCAAGTCTATAACGCCAGGTAGCCGTGGTTCAAATCCGGGCGTGTATCAATGAGTTTTTGTGACTTAAGTACCTACATTAACTATCATTGTCTCTGTGCCTCGGAGAGCCCGTTAAGCAGTCGGTCCCGGTTGCTCCGTCCGCTCCTCCGCCAACCCGCACTGGATCAGCGTGGTGGATTTAAGCTCCTAAACCCCCTTATCTTGAGGGGAGGCCTAATTCCCTGCAGTGAGGTATAAAAAGGGCTGATGGAATGGAATAGAACTTTTTCAGAGTTTAATCGTCCATTAATCACCAAAGACGTGTTTTTTACATTTTGATGAATAGTCTGATTCTCAAATTTCATACTTTCAACTGTAATCATTCTAGAAATAAGAATATCGCAAAACAAAACTATTTAACTTTTTTTTTTACCCCAAGTGAGAACATTTTTCATTTTCATATTTAGTCAAAACTGTCTAGTCTAGACTAGGCGCTGTATGATAAAAAAGTGGGGAATTAAATTTGCATAAATAAATAATTTTTTTTTCTGGAAAATGATAGGAATAAACATCAATGTTAAAAAGAAACCTATTATTTGTCTAAGATAATATCATAACGGCTGGTAACCTATAAATCAACTAGCAAGAAATTCAAGAAAGTTACAACCCTTTTCGACCTCTTATAATTTGATAGGGGTGAAAAAATGAAATTTTAAAAATATCTTCCAAAGTTGCGAGACGTTATCTGTTCAAAACAATTTATCTCATAGCAATTAAACTCTGGTAAATTTTCTTAAATTGCTAGAACGCTTTAATTAAGTTACCCCTTAATAACGAGTTGAAGCTCAACTCCGTAAAACATGCGAAATTGCGTGAAATTTCTTTAATATATTTATCAACTCTAATTTATTGTAAAAAAAAAGAAAAGGGCGAGATGATATGCACTAGAAAGTTTCGTATTACATAAATTGCCTTTTAACTGCAATAATTAGTAAACCATAATGACGCAGCGAACCTATTTCAAATTGATAAGGCCATGTGGCCATGGTTCAAATCCGGGCGTGTACCAATGAGTTTTTGTGACGTGAGTACATTAACTATCACTGACTCTGTGCCTCGGAGAGCACGGTAAGCAGTCGGTCCCGGTTGCTGTCAATAGATGGCTGTCGTTACAATCTGCCAACCCGCATTGGAGCTGCGTGGTGGATTTAAGCTCTAAGCCCTCTCATCTTGAGGGGAGGCCTAAGCCCCTGCAGTGGGGTACAAAAAGGGCTGATGATAAAATGGAAACATGTTGGAACTTACTATTATTTACTGTATTATTGAAGTTTGTCATTGCTCATTATGTTTTTTTAGTCATAAAAGAAAAGTATTTTTTTTATCGACGTTTGCAGTTTCTTAGTTACAGTGGTAGAAGGGAAATTTGTTTTCGTGCTGCATATATAGAAAAATCTTAGCATATGAAGCTGTACAAAAAGCTATTATTCATATTATTCATTTTTGGGAGCACACTACGTAAACAACGCTACCCGAAGCTTTATTCCAAATGCAACAAATACCCAAGCCGCATACTGCATAATGCAGATAATCAATAACAGACATCCAAAAGCAACATCGATTTTCGCAAGAAACATTAGCTTCAATATGTTCCAGTTAAATTGCTATAGCGGCGCTATCTCGCTAACGGAGCAAACCGTGATTTACGGCGTATAGACGTCGCGCGCGCAGGTTAGATATCTTTGTCGCAAGAACCACCTTGATACTAGAGCAGATACCTTTTAGCGCACCTGTTAGTTGGCTTACTGCCAGTTTACTATTAAATGAATAGTGTTCGGATATATAATTAATAGGTATACTATTCTCGTTAAGTACGATTCGAGTACTATGAAATTGTGGTTCTTCTGAAATGTTTACATATTCTCTTCTAATTTCAATTAATTCAATTTCAATCAAATCAAATTTCATATGAAATTCATTTCAATTTTAATCAAAGTTATAATAGGTTCGGACCATAAATTTATTAGTTGTGCTCGTGGTAATTAAAATCACAAGGAGTAAAGTTCTAGAACCTCCAAAAATATCCATATTTTTTACTTACGATTTTACCAGATATTTATGAAAAATTATCAGACTCGAATCAGATCGAAATGAGTCTCTATTTCAAATGAATTTGTCATCCTTGTGAGTTAACAATGTAACTTTATTTAGCCTTAAATTATGCAAATAATAAAGATCTGTCCAGATGCCATCACAGAGATACTTTATCAATCATAAACTAATTTTTTTCCTAAGGAAGGTATAGATCGATTTATATTTATGGAAAAAATATATATAAGAAAAGCCTAGACCATTAATTAAAATAAGCTAAAAATATTTATTATTATTTTTATATATAATCGTTGTATACATTAACACTGTTTTTTCGATAATTACTGCATATATATATTATACATTGTTTTTTTTTTCATCCAGGTTTCTCGTATAACAAACAGCCAATTGTATTTTATATGAATATATAACATAACGCCTGAAAAAAGTTCATAACTGTTTCATGGCACAAAGTACTCCTCACATAATCTACATATAGGATATGCTTACTTTGTTATTTTAGTATAAGCTTTTGTTTTGTCAACTTGTTCTTTGATACTGATTTAAACAGGGTAACTATTGAATTGCTTGTCGTTTTTCTCAGTAGAATATAGGCTCAGTTCAATAAAAATATTTGTATATGATTCGATTCGGTAAGCATTCCGTTTGTAAAATGGAAGCTTTAAAAAGTGTAAATGAAGAGGTGTGAAGCTTTCCGAATATTCGAAAGTTAGTCGCCTCTTTGATCGCCCTTAAGTTCAGGTTTGAATATCACTTCTGAAAGTAATTATGTAAGAACTCGTAATTTATAATAAATTGGCCCTGAGATTTGATTAGAGACGGAATTTTTCCAATGATATTATGGAAGAAGTGTTGTAAAAAATGACGAGTTTTAGTAAAATCAGTCAAATACTTAGTATAAATTCGTATATTTCCATATTAATTAGAGGACGCAATATCTATGAGTTAGGATCAAACTTTATTATAATAAGAATGGTTTCAAGGACCAATACTTTAAATGATAAAAACAAACGTAATGAACTCACAGATTTACCAATGTAAGGCCGTCCCACTTATTTCATCCACGAGGTGCGGGAGAAGCATGCACGTGTACGTATGTATGTCCTTTTTCTGTAGTTATTTTGGTCTTACATCGTCTTGTATAATCCGCCCAAATTATTGGGGGCGAATTATGAATTATATTTTTTGATATTTTCTTTCTTTTTATAGTATAGGAAATATTCACTTTTTTCCCCATTTTTTTTCGACGTCTCTAGCTCAAAACCAGCTACTCTTTCAGCTAATACATATTTTTGCCTAAACAAAAAATATTCTTTCCAATCAAGTACACGAATACCTTGATGTCAGAGAGAAAATAAAAATATTATAAATTAATATTAATGCAAGAAAGCGCACGCTATTGCTTTGGGTATGGTATTACTGTGAGATTCGTCAACTGGATCCGGTCTTCATACTTGACGGGAATAAAAAGTCGGCTTTACCGTTCCATTTCCAAACTCTCAATTTTCAATTTCCCTCTATGTTTTGTCAATCACTAAATTCACTAAAGTATAAGAAGTTTCAGGTCGCTACATGTTCGCAATATAATTTTAGGCATCACATTTTGAACAGCAAATAATAATCTTTAGTTCATTATTTTCCATTTTAACATAATATTCATTAATTTCCTTAACTTCCCGTCGAGTGATTTGTAACATTGCAAGCATAGATATCATTATGTTATGGATGAGCGTCTCATATTTGGAACCGATCGAAAACGTGAATAAAATGTCAGACATTGTGCCAAGCCATGCGTCATTTTATCATTGTTACAGATGAAATTTAATTTGAAAATCTTTATTTTCTTTTCCACCACGAATGTCTTACGTGGGTCACACAAAATTTTACTTTACAGCAAATGCTGATGCTTATTTTACAGCGGCGATGTAAATTTGGTCTAAGAAGTATATTTTTTTGTCACATTTTTGATGTAACGACGCAGTGTATCTATAGTTACAAAGAAAATCGCCAAATACGTAACTCAATGTTTTGTTCGAATGCGTTTTGTGAATTAAAGAAAACGATCCTAAATCAACAGTGAATACAGATATGCTGACACTGAACCAGCGTACACCCCGACCTACAGATCAATCCAAACATTTCTTCGAAATATTTTTTTTCTGCCAATATTAAAAAAAAAATCGCTTTGAGAAATCCATTTAAATTTCGCAGTAGAAATGAATACAGACTATTTATTGCCTGTGCTATTGCCATAAGTTCACGTATAAAAATATATGTGCACATAAGTCACGCCACCAACGGGGAACCCGTCACTTAACCTGAGCCTCAGATTTACGGACGAGACGTGGTAGAAACGTCACAGCCAAAATATAAGATTACAATTTACTCTATAACTTCGTAATAAATATTTCGAACTGTGCCGTTTTGCTTCGTAGAAAACAAAGAGATTGGATCCTTTGTAGCTTAACGAGCTGATGAGCCGTCCCCGCACGTCTCACTATCTCTCCTACACAAGTACACACCAGACATTTATAAAATAAGTCCGCTCAAAGACACGGAGCGGTTGTCTGGGCCACGAGTAGGATTTTTAAATCTTTTTCCCATTTTAAATTTAACACGAAGAAAAATGTCCTTTTACGAGATAATCAAACAAAGCTCTCGCTCGTGATTTCGTACCGTGAAATGGAACGTAGTTTATTACGTCTGTGTTATACATCGATTCTGCGACAATTTATTAATTTAATTTATTTTATAACCGGCCTTAGTATTCAGATTATTTTTTTATAATGTACCAGAAATAATTGTTTAAACTGTGGTATACTACACTGCTTATTGTAAGCTTTGCTAGTGTAATCGACAATTATTGTTTTGCCCAAATAATGTTTTTCAATTATTTTACGTGATTTATTTTTAATTTATTAAAGAAGAAACCAAATTATAGCTAAATTATATAAAAAGTAAAACTAAAAGTATTTACAAATTAAAAAATACTATGTAAATTATGATAAATGACCAAATTTTCAATTATTGGTATGTATCCAAGTCTGGGTTCTAGATATTTCTGTGACACGCTTGCGAATCACAAAAGAGAATAAAAACAATTTATTTGTTATTACATCCATATGGATATGAAATAAAAAGAATAAATAGTCCATTTCAAATAATATATGTTATACTTTTATGCTACCATTTTCACGTAAACTAAAAAACATAAACTAAAAAGGTGTTCTTCATACAAGTATACCAAAACAACTTCGTTTTTCACTATTCCGCACCAACAGTTAAACAAAAATCTTGCTTGATTGTTCGTTTCACAAACACGTGCAGGATTTTCAGTGGTCCAGTAATAATTGTCTTTCAGAACTTAACACTTCTAGGCTCTGAAACATTATCAAGAAACGGCTTAATCGCTATCCACGGACCAAACTGCGAAAAATGGTTCAAAACCTAGGACCTAGGTGTAAGTTGTTTGAAGTTGCAACGTATTCTCGCTAATGACCGCAAATTGAAGGCATACCTACGTAAACTACGTAAAGCACTACTTCTTGAAGACAAAGCTCAAAAGTTTGCCTCGACAGATTTCGTTTAGTTAAGCAGCGCGCCACTATTAAAAAATGGGTAATAATATTTTTTTTTCAGGTGAAAAACTGGCCCATAGTCACCAAAATGACAGAATTTATTCTCCTAGTCATCCTGGAGCTGTTGCAGTTATTCCACAGCGCCATAAACCGAAATCAGTTAATGGTTTGGGGTGTCACTTGTTTGTAAATTCTATCACACAATGCTCTTCGTTATTTGTACATTAAACACAGTATAGGCATATTAAGCCCGCGTCATACCAATGGATAAGGCGCGTGTGTCCGATTTTTATCTGTCATACCTTATCGGCGTCTAAGTTTGAGAGGAGCAGGGTGGCGTGAGGTTCCCATTAGACGCGCAATTTGTTTCGGTACCTTCGGGTAATCATTTAATCTTCACGTCACAGGCTGTGCGCGTCGCTCGTTCTACGCCGCTACCATTGTTTTGACATTTTATTGCCTTTGGACCAGTTTTCGTTAGCAAGTCGATTTGTTTAATTTTATTGTGACCATGTGCTTTTTCAATATTTAAAAATGGAAAAACCTACGGTGTATGTCGATCGTACGAAATATATATTTTATAGTATATTAGTAATGTATTAGATATAATAATACTGTGTCAAATAAATGAAAATGTTAAACTATAAATACAGACATCTGATATGCTTAAATTTATTTTTATCGTATTAAAAAGAATCGTGACAATCGGACCAGTAATTCTCGGTTTAATCGGTTAAGCGCACAAACGAACAGACAGGAAGACAGATAAACGTTGTGTTTCATAATATGTATGGATGCTATAATTGTAGAAACAATAGTGACGAACAGGACAGACGGACAAATATATAGTACATATTTTTATTTTTATTATATACATATATAATACATATTTTTGCTCTTAGCTTTTTGCTTTTAGTTTGTTAATAACAAAAGTAATTATTAATATTAAAACATTTTTTTTTCGGAATGTCTTTCCGATTCGAATGAGATATTTATTATTTCAAAGAAACGCACTTCTCGACGTATTTTTTGCAAGATTATGGCGTCGCAAAACTCCGTGTTTGATATTAATTTCGATTTCGATGCCTATAGAGAGAATAGTGGCTCCGGAGAAAAAGGATGTTGACAGACAGACAGATATACGGATAACAAGGCGATCCTGCAGAGCACCGTCTAAGAAAAATACTAAAGTTCTCACATACTCAAACGTTACAGAGTTATCCACATTTTTTTTAAACTTTAAGTTCACAAAATGTCATAAAATAACGGGTGTGAAGTTAGCATATAGACGTGTAGGTTTTTGCGAGGATAGCATATTGATTTTTACGAATATTTCTAATGACATTTTTCGTAGAATCAATTATACGTTAGTTGTTACCACTTTTCCTGTAAAATGTGATAATAGAAATGTAATATTTATTACATGGTTAGAGATACCGACCGCAAAGCGACCACTAAAAACGTAAGCACAAAAAATATACGCCACACAATATTTTGTCACAGCACTGTGAAGTTGAATTTAGTGTGATCATATGTAAAAATCGTACTGAAAAACAAATACAATTCTGAAATTACAATACATTTCGCTTGGGATAGGGCAAGGGTCCATGAAAACAATAGCATCCCTTACTAAATTTCGTGAAAATTGTGACTTGTTGTGACTTGTGTTCTTTCTCGGATAGCCATCTTAGTTAATTTTTACAACTTGATGTTGATTTGTGATTTGTAGTTTGTTTTAATTTTGACTGTTATATTATGTTACTAATATTTAGGTTGTAATGTAGGTGTTTTACTAACAAACGAGTCTTTGTTACTTGGTATGAAATAATAAATAAATAAATATGTAATTTGGGAAAATGTTTAAAACAGTCATAAGGACGTACTTCTAGTCTGTCTAATTTCTGCCTGTTATTTCGCTCGGGTTTTTTGATCGTTTCGAAGTATGGGACGCTTCAACTTGATCATTCTACTATCTAAAGTATTATTTTGTTCCAATAAGTTGAGTTTCTTGAAATGAATGTATATTTACGTAACGATGCTAGCGTATGTATGGTATGTACCTGTCGGGATAATTAATTCGTTAATTAAATGAAATTAATGTTCCTTTTTATCACGAGGAAATCTATAAACATATAGTCGGTCACTTTGGTTTGGTTTTGTTTTCGCACTGCTTCACCTTGAATATTTTTAAACTATTCATTTTCACAATAAGCGAACTGAGAAATGAACAGTACCTAGTGACAAATTTTTTTTTTGTAACTATACAAAGAAACTTGAAATTTATCCATTATAGGATCAGTATATGCCATCAGCGGAATAATGAGAAAGATCTCCATTACTGGTAGATTGATGAGGAGGAAAAATTTGTTCAGTGAAGTCTGATGGTGGTTTCGAGCAGAGAATTCAAGTGAACGGAAAGTCCATGAGAATAGAGCCGTGGGTGCAGCTCAACAACAAATTAAAAGTATTTAAAAAAATCACTTCAATTATTTTCGTTACTTTTATATAAATACAATTAATGATATTTCAATAAATAACTTTTATTTCACAGATAGGAACAAATAAAAGAAATGGCTGTGAAATATTGAAATGTGCACAGTATGAAATCAGGCTTTTACTGGCAGGTTACAAATGGAGACAATTCGTTTGTACGTGCAACACATCAATAAAATGGTTTCCCGCAGAGAGATCTCCTGAGACACTCTCGGAGACTGCTGAAACGCTTTCGGAAAACGCTGTCAATAAGAAAGGAATACTGATAACACTATTAAAATGATGAAATGTCTACTGTTTGAGAATATATTATTAATCACAATATATTCTAAATTCATAAAATTTGAAGCAATTACAGAATTAGGTACATAATTTAGTAACAAGTAACATTGTGTTACAGTTTTTTGGAATTTTGATGTGCAAGTAAACTGAGAGAAACTTATTCTAGTATTTATTGATAAATACCATATCAATGGAAGATCGAAAAAAAAAATTATCTTATTCGATATAGGACAACTCATTTAATGTCTTTCCCCAAGTTACAAAATATACCTTTAACAAATTTTATAATAAAAACTCACTTTGACATTTTTGTATTAATATGAAAATAGATTTTACAGAATAATAATCTGAATATGAATATCTGTATAAACCAGTTAAATGTGGGAAAAGCGTGAGTAATGAGTTGGTAACTTTTCTTGAGACCCTCGAGATTGATAAGCAAACGAGTATAGATAGCAATATAGGTACCAAATACGGTGATTGTAACTCGAAACTCGTAGATTACGCGTAATTCTAAACTCAAAGACGTCACTTTGCGTTAGGGCGCGGGACCAGAGTTATGCTCGTAATTAATATTCGTGTCGCAGGGCAGCTCGGGCCGGCGTTATGCGGGCCCTTTGTTATTTTATCCCGCACCGTACTAAACTTTCACACAAAAGTTCAATTAGCTCGCCGGAAATTTTCCACGCGTCGACACCGTCATCCAATTTTTTTATTTTTATTTTGTTAAAAATTTGAATAATGGTTGTACGAGTACATAACTAATTGGAGTTTTTAGTTTCGTTTAGGGTACAGAAATGAAATTGTATGACGATAATAAAATTATTACATATTAATATAGTCGTGATAGTCCAGAGCGCAACGAACCTGTCTCAAATTTATAAGGCTATAAGGCCATGGTTCGAATCCGGGCGTATACCAATGAGTTTTTCTGACTTAAGTACATTAACTATCACTGACTCTCTGTCTCGGAGAGCACGGTACGCAGTCGGTCCCGGTTGCTGTTAATAGATGGCTGTTACAATCTGCCAACCCGCAGTGGAGTAGCGTTGATTTAAGCTCCAAACCCCTTCCTCACCCTGGGGGAGGCCTAAGCCCCTGCAGTGGGGTAAAATGGGCTGATGATAATGAATAAAATTTAAATTATAGAGAATGCTTATATTTATAAAATTTCGTAAGTTCGACGCATGGTTTTAGTTGTACATTATCGCATGATTTACAAAAAAATTGCAATTTATACAAAACGATGCACGAAATATTTAATTTATTTATTGCAGTTTGAACCAAAGCCGAAAATGTTTACCGAATTGTTATTTATTTTCTCTAAATAATGTTATTTTAATTATAAATTACACCTTCTACTAAATGATTATTTTCCGTTCTCATGACGGAAAAAAGTTACGGGCATGTGATACCCATGTTTAACATAGACAAAGTGTACCTATTGTTGAATTTCACAACGGATTTTTTAGCCTCGGCGAATAGGTTTTTTGTGGTTCCCGTTGCACCAGCTGGCTACTAGTGGATCGTGTGGGCGCAGTTACTGGGCGGGCAGGAATCACTAGAACTGGGAGTAAAGCGCGAGCGATTTCACAACCATTCTATGATTTTTCGACATCAATCGCCTAAGCCTGCAATTGTTTCTCGCCGGCTTTTCTAGCGTCAGTCTGTAGCAGAGGGTTCTTATAATTATTCACATCTCGGATGCTCGGAACCCTAAAAACGTTAAAAGAGAAAATTATTTGTTTCATATTGAAGGGATTTATCTACGAGAATATAATAATAATAATGATGATAATAATAATGATAATAATGATGATAATCTATATATATATATATATATATATATAAATATTTTTTTTTTACAAAGACACCACATACATCGTTGGCAGGGTTATTATAAATTGATTTACGAAACAACGAGTATGTAAGTTAATCGTTTGCCCAGTCACGTCATGATTTGCCAAATTTTATAACTTTAGAAGCGACATATCTAACATTCTACAGCTTTTGTCCTCGACCTTTGCAAAATAAGATGTCAAATACTTGAGATGGATGATCAGCCTGATTGTGTTTGTTTCATTATCTTCATAATAGAAAATACGTTCACTATTATTCAGACCAGACGACACCCAAACGACTGTCATAGTGAAAACCTCAACGTGAAATACAATATGCTTTTATTAAAAGAAAGCCAATATCTTACGTTATATGTAGACAAAAAAGTGTATTCGGAGCCATCACATGTCTAAGATACGTCTTGGAGTTAAGTCGAGTTAGTTTAGTTATATACAGTGCGTTCAACTCCTTCCTTCACCATTGCTAATACCATGCTTGACTGTTTCAAACAACCGATGCTAATTTCAAAGTAAATAATTAGGTATAGAAGTTCGTGAATTAAAAGCAATTGATTTTATCCCACGCAGCGCCATTTAGTTCCAAACTAAGCAAAGCTTGTACTATGGATACCAGACAACTGCTATAAATACTTTAATCTTTATAACATTTACATATATAGATTTTTTCACATGTTCATGCGCACAAATATTTGTCCCGGGCGGGAATCGAACCCGCGACCCTTGGCTCCGCAGTGAGGCTCACTAACCACTCGGCCAACCGGTCATCGAGTATATTAATACGAAAATTTACAATTAACGGGAACGCTATGTAATTACACTAAGAAATAAGGTGTGGTTTAGGCGTTGAACTGTCACAATTAAAGGCACCCATTTGTGAAGACGGTCACTTCAAAGTCGCGCCAAAGAAGTCATTTCCGAACTTTTCCAGAGAGTTTTCTGCCAATTTCACTTTGATCTGCATCTCTTGATCTACGAAAAGATAATCTCATTAATATAGTTTTTACTATATAATATAAAAATTAAACCTTTAGGAGTTTCTTGCCGCAACACCACTTAGTGGCATTTACGACCCAGTGATACATTTTAATGTAACTTTCAATAACTGTAGTGTAATATTGCACCTTATTTTAAAAAAGGTTATTTTACTGGCTACACGGTTAAAACATTTTACTTTATTTTACTTTATTACACATATTTACTTTATGTGTAATATTTTTATGTTTTGACACTGTGTATTAAATAATAAAATACAAGCGTAAAACAATAATTATACCGATGGTATTTACTATACCAAACTTATATTACAATAAAATATTTTTGTTAATCTTAGCTGGAGTAAGAGAAATTTATTGTCATACAATTTGTTTACACCGTAAAAAAATGTTTACTCAATAATTCTTCATGTAGTTGCAACAAAAAATATATTATACAAAAAGAAAAATAAGACTGTCGACTTGTGTATTTTGGGGAAACTTTCGAATAAGTTTTCTAAAATAGACATTATGTCTGGCATAGCTTAATTATTAGTTAACAACAATAATTATTCAAAAAAATATTGCACTGACACTACGTATACTTAAAGCGAATATGGAGGCTTTGTATACCTTACAAATTGATGTTATTGTGTTGTGTGACAAAGTTACACAAGCGTAGCGAAGCATGTCGCTGACTTAGCGCTATATATCGGTAACTCCTCCTAGTGTAATTGTTCCCCAAGTTTATCCTACACCAAGTTCGTGTCGAGGAAGTACGTAGAGGAATTCATTAGAGTTGTATGCAATTAACCTCGACGGCTATGGCACGGAAGACATAGGGGACGACACTCTATGTATATATGTGGGTGGTGATATTGTCCGACCCTGATAATACTCAATTATAAAAGTGCATATCGAGAGCACAGTATCTGAGTGTCGCTAGTCCAGCTGCGGCGCCGTTATGGACGAAGTTACAAGTTTTGAATGAAAAGTTCAACTCTGATGAGAATGAACCTGCATTCGTTGGACGGATTATTAGCTAGAGCGCCACTCAAATAATCGTAATAGGTGATTGACTGTATTAAAATAAATTATTAAATTTTACTAATACATTGATTAATGAAAAAAATATATAAAATTTATCAGTTTTAATTCATTCATCATTTCACTATTGATTTATTAAATTTTTTGACAGCTTTATCGACAGATATACAAAAAGATAACGTGAGACATTAATGTTACGTAATTACCAGTGGTGGATAATATAGCATAAAGCATTATTTAAAACGCGTTATTTAAGCCCAACGGATTTAGCATATTATATTGGTTGACTCTTGGTGCTATTAAATTGCACGACGCGATCCCACAGTCTCCCCTTACCGATAGAGCGATGCGATCAGCACAACGAACCACGTCCTACAACGAACGCGAATGCGCGCTGACTGATTAACAAATTTAGCAATTTAGCATTAGCATGGCATTAGCGCAGCTGTCGGTCGACAGCATGTGACCGCCGCCCAACACAACGAACGATTCTCGCGCTAAGCATTCCCGCGTGTTATGCTAAAGCATAGCATATTAATAAACATGCTAAAATAATAGTTTATAGTCTGAAGCATGTTTTTAAAATATAGCAGATTTTTACACCACTGATAATTACTAATCGTACAGGCAGTGGTCGACGGCCATACAAACAATTCAATATGTATAGCATATAGTAAATAAATTTCACAGAAGCGTTTATGTAAAGCATCAAAGCTATAATTAATAGCAGTGACGCCATCAGCTAACAATTTTATTTTACAATCGATTTTTGCTTGGAAATTAACACATAAAATAAAAAAAATAAAATTAAAATACTCCAGATTGTCTATATTTTTGTAAAAAAGTTTTCAAATGCAATACGAAAAATTTCAATCAGTATACCTACCTATATATTGAATTTGAATATATGACTTCCATGCCGTAATTACAAATATTTATGTACCTACATGCTAAATAACCCTATAGCACTAATAATGTGAGAATGTAATGACAACGACATACAGACAGACAGATTGGTAGGCGACTAAAAACTCTTATTTATACTATTGTTTGGGGCATTTTATTTCCCAAGACGTATATTTTGTACGCATTCGAATGCACCGTTTATTGTAATAGGTAATAATTTATTATTAAAATTTATATATCAATGAAGATCATTATTATCAATTTATATAATAATTATTAAACAACCCGTCCAGTTAAATATAGTAACGACCCTATTGTGATCATCTAAAATTATCTAGTGAGTACCAATTTCGGTAATTTTGTTGGAAGTCTGCGGCTTTGGCGGTGATGAGGCTTTGCTGCGCTAACCAATAGTTAGTAACTAACTCCATCCGGCATCGTTTTGTTGTCAGACTAATTGTATACGAACTGAGTCTAGAATAAACTTATACGGAAATGAAACTTGTTTCAATTTTAACTCACTCTAGTTGGCTCGTATTGCAAACGAAACATGAAAAGCATAGAATTTACGGCTCCTGTGAATCAAAGAGAATTAATTCACTTGTCACGCGCGCCTCTAATAGAGAAAACATCTTAATTTGGGTTATGTAAATTTATATAAATTAATTAACACACAGTTAGCCCAATTAGCACACAGGCTCTAGAAGCCTCTGACAGCTGTACAATGTACATAATTTGTAGAGATAGATAGCCAGGAACCGTAAAATTGCTCTACAACAGATACATAACTCCATTTGAGTACAACTTACGCTGCCTTTAGTAATAACAGCGTTCAGTAGCTGCAGAAAATACAAAGAGTTATAAAGTGTAATGTAAAGGAAGGAGTTAGCGTATGCTAAGTATGAGAAAATAATCTAGATAACTCAAAAAAAAAAACAATATGAGGTACAAGTTTTCAATGTCGTACATTTTTACACTTTAGACTTTTATAGAAGTTTTAAGGAATATCATTTTCGAGAATCAAACGTATTCGAGAACGGTATATAGTTTATTTATCTTTCAAATATCACAAACGTTTTATCTGCTACTTGCCTGATATACTTGGTGATACCCTATGATTTTTTTGCTTGCTTTTTTAAGCTCAACTTACAATGGGAAGACTTGTCTAATGAGGTCAGACTTTTACCATTTCTATTAAGTTTATCAAAGTGATAGAAGTCAAAGTGGCAAGTCGTGCCCTATGAGTCTCAATTAGGCTAAATTCGTATTCGTTTAATACCATTACATATATATATTTGTTTGTATATATTTTCGACAGATTAGTGGTCCCACAAATAACGTCCCACCGTATTCGTGGCCCCACTCGTTTTCGGGCTCTCGGTTCCATTATTGCCTCCCACTGATAAAAACAACTGCAACCTAGGCTATTTTTATTTAAATACATTAAGCAGTGCAAAAGTTACGATAGATTAAATGAAGTAATTTATAACATGACCGACAAGGCTAAAAGATTTGTATCTCTATACAGAGTCAGCAGACAACCTATGTTTTCTCAGAGAGAAAGTTTATTAACACAATCAAATGATGTATGGGGTCCACTGAGTCCGCTTATATTTTGCTGTTGTAGAAAGTGCAGGATTATTTAGAGCGAGAACTAAAAATCCAGGAATGTGACGAATTGTCTTCAAAATTCTGGAACTTTGTAGAATAAACTGGACCATTCGCATTGAAAATTCCATAACATTACACATTTTCTAATATTTCTCGCAGCAGGGCAACCACCACCGTAGCGCGCAATGGGAGACTTCAAGCGAGTAGCTCAAAGCTAGTAGTTTCGAGTCTCTCATTCGCCGTATCTTTCACAAACACCAGTCGTCTGCGCTGGATAGTTATGTAGGCAGAGTGAATTATTTTATACTTAATAGGTAGTGATGTAATTATTGCATAATGTTTTACTATTTTGTTTAATTAATGCGATCATCAGGTTTAAAATTTGAAAAGGAAATTAATTAGCAATATTGTAGGTAAATAAAAACGGCTGGTCTGGCATTCCCTATGTGGCAGGATTAAAAAAAAATTATCATTGAAAAAAAATTGCTGTCGTTATGTTTGGAAGACTTGATCTAAAGAAAATAAACTGTTAGTTTCGCCATACCTATTCTTGTTTGAAGTGTCTGCCAGACCGGATCTGTTAAAGAAAACTAAAATGTATCAGAGTTTCTTATGAATTATGAATAGAATTATCCATAACATTATTTCATAGAATTATACAACTATAACTATTCTCAATTACAAAGTTGGATTGTCATAATGCTAATTCAATGCGAAAGAGCAAAATATTAATAAGATAAGTAATGATCAGCAATTTCCTAGAATACACAAAATATACATTAAAATATTTAAATAAGTAAATGAGTTTTAAAAGAAAAAATATAACTTATTTTCATTTGAACGCAAATTGAAATCGACTGAAGCTACGTGAAACGAATTAATTCAAATTCATGCTCTTGATTTACGAAAAGAGATGTTAACTCAATAATTGCAATCGGTTAGGATAACACGTTATTTTCCTTATAAGTTTTTAGTACACTTTGGTGGAATACTCATTAATATTTTTTAATTCACGTAATACAGCAAAGAAGAAAAAGAAGACCATTTCGGAGATTCAAAAAAGACTAAAATTGTATAAATTTTCTTTAATATGCTAATATATCTGTTTTATCTACTGTGACTCATGTCCTGGCAACATACAAATTACAAAAAAATAATTTAAGTAGAAATAAAAATGAAAACGGTCAGTGTATTTTTTTTTTATTTTGGTACACGACATATATAGCGTACATATAAAAAATTGGCGATATCGAATTACCCACACAACTGATAACTGTTTAAATTCGACACAAATTTAAAAAGTTAATGGTAATTTTAGATCAAGCATAACGTTTTCTTTGGTTTGAGACGACAAGGCGTGTTTACATCATACCTGTTTACAGTTAAAACATCGCGTATATCAGGTAGTTTGTTTACTGAGTTTGAACAAAGGCAACTTGAGTATTTAAAATATTATGTTAATTAATTTAGTTTATATTGAACTATAATAAATATAAAATTTTAAATATAAGATTTTTTGCTACAATTGCTTATAACATTAACTATTTATTTCACTTATTGTTTTGAAGGTTAAATACGGCGAATTTACCAAGTAGCTCTAATGTTCGCCCGCTGTCAAGTCTCAACTTGACGGGTCATAGTTGGTATAAAATGAGGCTGAAGATTTACAAATTGAGAACACTTATATGTCAACGAATAATAATAAGATAGAAAAGGTGATAGAAAGGTATGGAGATGTGCGAGCATATGGCGTAAAAGAAGATCGAAGGGTTTATCGGATGCAATATTATGGAAAGAAAACATTTGCAAAACATAAACCAAAGCCTGTGAGAATGGAAGGGCAAGATTATGTTGAACATAGAAAAAAATATATTGAAAAACAAAGAAATTTGTAAGAGTGTATAGTTGAACAGGAATAAATAAGTTCGTGTAGAACTTTTTAATTCGGACTTTAAAGGCCTAAATTGAAACCTGAAAATAAATTTAAAAGAAGGACTGGTAATTTAAGAAATACATTAGAAAGTTTTTTAAAACGAATATAATAATTCATCTATAATGAATAAATATATTATTTTTGTTTAATTCCTATTTATTCTAAATTTTATGATTAGTTCTTTCATAGTTAATTTTGTACAAGTAGTCTTAAGTGCTTACTTACGTATTAATGAAAATATATTTTTAAATTACTACGTGCTTTACAGGTATTCTACATGATGATTTCCTGAAAATATTTTCAAAAGAATGCCGTGGAAATCTTGAAATTAACACAAAAGGACGAAAATTGTACGATAATTTACCTAAACGTGTTTTCTACCTCTCCTGGAAATTCAATAAAAATAATTTGCGCGCTGTTGGCCTACGATATTAGAGAAAAGCCATGTGGACTAATAATCAAGCGTGATTGAACGAATTCTGAGCGTAATGACATGTCATTTGCTCATTTCGCTATTCAAATTGTGGACATACAATGGTTTTTGGATACTGAATTATGATTCATTAATTTTTTTATTTGTGCAGAGATGCTTCTAAGAATGTTTAGCATAAATACACGCAGCCAGACAAAAAAAAAACGACTAAAAATAATAAACATCACATATTTTATTTACATAAAAGACTTATACTAGAGTTCCAAAGGCAGGTGCAATATTTCCTACAAAGTTAGTCCTTTATTTCGAGTTACGTTGGCCCTAACGCGCAAGGCTCATGCATAAAGCAAAAGTAGAGAGGTGTACGGACGGTGAGTGTCCTTGAAGCTACCCTGTGCCCTTTTTGCGGTACTATACGCCCCCTAGAAGCTTTGTGATACGAACTTAAAACACCTTATCACTCGAATATCGGGATATGGGACTAAGTGAAATTACCACTTTGGACATATGATGGGATTTGGACATAGACGATTATATTTTTTGTAATATGCATTTAATATGTATAAAAATATATTACTAAATGGTTAAACGATTTTCATCTACCATATCTAACGGTGAATAAAATGTATGGTATTCTCGTATAGCAAATAAAAAAGTTGAAGTGTCGGTCCAATGATTAAATTGATATTTTCAGCATTTAAATAAAATTTTAGCTATTTATTGTGTTATTTATCATTTAATAATTAATTATTTAAATGAAATAGCGTTGTAGCGCATTAACATTGCTAAATACAAGTCTATTGTTACTGTAAAAGCACGGCACTCTCGCTTTGTATTATATGAGAAATGCTTTGTATACGAGCATCACCGTTGTGTTACTCGCCCATCATTTCATCCTCTAACTTGTACAGATAGATACTGGATAAGCTTACGTTGCAGGCAGGCGTCACCGTTTTTTTACATATATAATAGTTTCCTTTATGAACTGTCCAGTAAGTCTAAAGGAGCTTCAGTTCATTAAGAATAGAATTTGCAAAGTTTTTTTAGTGTCATGCCATCAGCTCATTATACCCCACTGCAGGGGCTTAGGCCACCCTCCAGGGTGAGGGGACTTGAAGCTTAAATTCTCCAGCTCCAATGCAGGTAGGCGGATTGTAACGACCGCCATCTATTGACAGCTACCGGGACCGACTGCTTAACGTGCTCTCTGAGGCACGGAGTCAGTGATTCGTACATGCCCGGATTCGAACCACGGCCACATGGCTCTGTAAATTTAAAACAGGTTCGTTACGCTCGGGCTATCACGACAATTTTTTCAATAGTGTACAATAATGTACAAGTTAAATAGTAGAGAATTCATACCTATGTCTAATCACGTGATTCAAACATTGCATTCCACTCATCTCAGCTCACACAAGAAACTTTAAAGTGGCCGTACGATGAAATAAAACTTGTACCGCCGCCAAAGACTCGCGAGATTTCTTCCACGTCTAAAACTTTCAAGACGACCAGCCGGCAAAGTCTTCAAGTATCTATTCTTAAAAGGAGGAGACCCTTTTACGTTTTCTGCCAAATTCTATTGCTAATAGAAAAACAAGTAAGCTGCAGTTTTGTATGGAATAATCAGTAGCATTTTATATGACTTATGACCACTGTATGACGCTCATCAAAATGCGTACCAAGTTCTTTACATTTTTATTTCGCTGCTACAACCTAAATAAATCCGCTAATATCGACCTCACTTTCATACCCACTGATGACACATTTATTTCTTTTCCTACATTTTGACGTTCACTTCATTGTCATCGCTCGACTGATTCTAATCTAAAATCTGACACGCCGCTTTGTCAAACGCGTGTTACGTATACCTAGGTAGACCTACGACGTACTCGGTTGAACGTGGTCCAAACTTACAGAGCATGTAGAACTTATCTAACTAAATAAAACTTTGGAAAATAAGATAAGGGATAAAAATGAAAATTGATACATGTTTTTCTCGGTAACCGTTAGTTTGCGCCACCTGCTCACTTGAAACTTTTTGTTTAGTTTGGCAAGCTCTACGCGCTCTGTAACTTTGGATTACGTTTAAATGAATATGGTGTATGTGTTCAATGGTTATAATGTTTTCGCGCTTTGTTAATAATTCTATTGCATTAAATTTTACGTCACATGCTCTCCACCATATTTTCTGGAACAAAACCAGCGATGGGAAGCATCAATGTCGAGGATGTACCGTGCATATAACTTTATTACTACAAGTTTCATATATATGAAACTTGTAGTAACGACTATATAGTCGTTCCATTATGTTAACATTACCTACGTTTTTGTTTTTCTTCGGAATCCTGAAATGTGTAATGAACGCGGCCAGCCCTCTGAAGTAAGGATAAGTATACCATTTACTACTGGGACTGTCGGTAGGATCATCATCATCAGCCCATTTTTACCCCACTGCAGGGGCTTAGGCCTCCCCCACGGTGAGGAGGGGGGCTTGGAGCTTAAGTCCACCACGCTGCTCGACTGCGGGTTGGGAACTGTAACTACCGCCATCTATTGACAGCGTCCGGGACCGACTGCTTAACGTGCCCTCCGAAGCACCGTGTCAGTGATATTGTGTACTTAAGTCAGAAAACTCATTGATACACGCCCGGATTCGAACCATGGCCTTATAAATTTGAGACAGGTTCGTTGCGCTCTGGGCTATCACGACATACACACACACGTCGGTAGGATACTTGACTTAAACTCTCACCGATAAGAAGAGTTCCTGAATTTAGATAGAACAACTTCTCTTATTGACACGTTAGTTAAAATTGCAAAAAATTAATGTGGTTTTTTGGGGATTAAAGCATAAAACTGTTTATTATTTTTAACCTTATTAGCAAATCTACCAACGACAGGCGTATTAATGCTTGGATCATGTAATAATTTCTGCATTATCAAATGCCCTATATAACTGGCACGCCTCATTTAAATAAAAAATCTCTATTACAAGAAACTCTTATAAATTCGTCATGTCCGCCTGCTCTGCGTATTTATAAATTACCTTTTAATGCTTTTTTGATTGTTTTTTATATTTATTTTTTAATAATCTTAATTAACAAGAATTACGAGTAAGTACTGTATGTACGTAGTACAAAGTAAAGTGCCTAATCAACTAAACTTAAACTAAAATTAAATGGTTGTACAAAAATTGCATAAATTAATACAAAGCGTGGCCTCCTCTGTTATGGAGAACTTGCTGGCATAGATTATTCATAGAATCGATGAGACTGTTAATGTTATCCTGCGGCAATCGCTCCCAATGAAATTTTAGTAAGTCCATCAGTTGTTGGGTTGTTGTCACTCCATTCAAGTCCTTTAAAACACGTTTCTGGAGCATGTCCCATGCATGCTCGGTAGGGATGAGGTCTGGCGATTGTGCAGGCCAAGGCAATACCAGGATGTTTTCCCTTTTCAAGTACTCCCGTGTGTGCAAAGCTGTATGCGAAGGCGCATTGTCATGCATCAACGTGAAATCTGAGCCAAGCGTTTGTACGAACGGACGAACATAGGGATTTAGAACATCCTCAACGTAATTTACAGCGTTCATGTTACCATTTACAAAAACGAGCTCAGTTTGTCTGTTCTTCATAATACCCGCCCATACCATAACTGTTGAGCCGTTGTATGGATGCGCTTCCTGAACGCACCTCAGTCTTTCAGTATTTCCAGGACGACGGTACACTCTTACCCTTCTAGAATTAGGCTTGAACCCAAATCAAAACTCATCGCAAAATAAAATTTTATCCCATTGTTCCCGGGTCCATGTAATGTGTTCCCTACACCATTCATTTCGACGAGCGCGATTCCCGTGACGTATCAGTGGGCACCTAATTGGCCGTCGTGCTCGTAGGCCATACTCATGCAGTCGATTTCGCACAATTTGGCAGCTAACAACAACACCACTTGAATTTTGTAGCCCTAAACCTATCTCTCGGGCGGTTAACATCGGCTGGCGTCTTGCAGTCAGTTGTATGGATCGATCTTGCCGTGTGGTTGTACACCTTCCTCGACCTAGGTGCTGCTCAGCAGGATCTCCCGTGTTAGTGTAACGCTGATGAAGACGGCAAATAACGCTTCTGTTGACACCAAAATACCGAGATACCTGAGATTGACTTCTTCCCGCTTGCAACATCCCTACAGCTCTTTACATTTCATCTGCGTTCAAATGACGTCGCTCTATGACGTAAAAAATGTCTCAAAATCCAAATTTGTTCAAAACTTTTTTCAAATTATTGTTTAAATCATAAAATTGATGCAGAATACTAAATTTTAATAAGCAAATAAAACGCTATAAAATTCGAACAAATGCATTCGCTATTGAATTTGTGAAAAAAAAACAAATGATACTCGATTTTTTTTTACAACCAGCCAGTATGTCTTCTAGATCAAAAAAGTTTACATAGGTATTACCTACTTGGTAAGAAATGATATAATAATTGATTAGTAACTTGAAATATTATGTGTTGCTTAGACTTTTTTGATGTGTGTATTTGGCAGCAAAGAGAGCGCATCACCGGAAACCGCCAACAGTACTTTAATTAATGTATGACCGCTGCTAGAATGACAACAATGTCGGTAATTACACGCTGAATACTAAAAAAGTTTTTTTGTCAACATGAATGGTTTTGAAGGGACCACGCGCGAAGTTGAATTGAACTTTTTTTTTTGGACCTCGTTTCTGTTCAATTTTTACCTTAACTTACGTACTTGCTTTCTAATAAATTATTTCGCATACAAATTTCATTTATTTCAAAGCGCTATCGTCTCACAAAGCATACCCGTGACCGTGACGGTGAGTACAAATATTTTACAAAGGCGATTGATCCTATATCATTTCCATTTTTTTATGGACATAAAAAAAAGGTAGGAAAGAAAGCTTTATCATTCCGATCCCGGACCTTGAAGTTTCCGCTGGAAATGTTCGCTGCGGTCTTTCTTTTAACTTCCGCCCTTCGGCCGCGCTCTTTAAAAAGGAACCACCTTTTTCAGTGGCCAACTTCAAAGTATTTTTACCGGAGAAGCACTGAATTTTATTGATCGAATTCGGATTGAGCGTATGATTTATTGGCTATATTGGGATCGATGAAAGTAACTTCGGATTTACGTATACATTGTATTAAATATGCTTGTAAAACTTTGAATTAACATTCGTGTATGTGTGTTTACGTGTGTGTATGTGCGGTATGTATTAGTACGTAATGAAGAAATATTATTGCAAAACATTTTATTATTTATAAGATTGAGATTATTTTTTATCATTTACCTATTTATACTTACCTTTATTAACGTGGCTGATAAAGACATACTGATAGTTTTTTTTTTTGTTAAATATTTTATGCCTTAAGGAAATTCGTATACTTTGAACCATAAATAAATATATCAGCGTTTGGTCTTTGAACAAAGAAATTGAGAATTTCGTAAATTCTTTACATACTACATTTCACAAAATTCTCGTAAATAATATTACACATTAGACGTGCCCGCTTATGCCAGATTAAAAAGAAAATTACGCTTTCCTCCATTTTGCTGTACAACGACATAGAAAAGTGCCAAACATAATTTGTCATCCAAAAAAAAAAATTGGCCGCAGTTCCTGACTGGATGGAACTGTACATCAACTTATCATTCTAATATATTTATACACTACCCTGAAAGTCAAAGGTGATTGATTCAATGAAACAAAATATTTACATTTCATTTATCTATTTCGGTGTAACAAACATCGTTCAATTCTTGGAATTGTCTATTAAAAGTAGTCCGCTTACACTAACTTGCACTATTTACATCTACAACACTAAGTTAGGGTTGAACCGTGGTTGAACCATTGTCCGCATATTTATACCATACAGTTGATGCATTAATCTACACCTAGTTGAACGGCATTTATCCATCCATGTCAATAATAAAGTTACATTGCGACGAACAAACAATATCGAACTAGATACGTAGGTATATTTTAGACGGACACGATACACCAACACCAGTACGAGCGGGGATAGCTTTCAAATTGTGTGTTTCGAATATATGAATAGAAATATTTCTCGAAATTGTTGGATACAATACAATACAAAAATAAATACTACAATTTTCCACAGCAAATTTTCTATAAAATTCTTAAAAGAAAAAAAAATATAGTAAAATTTATATTCCCCTTTTATGTGAAGTCAAAAAAAAATATGTTTACTAAAATAACTCGTCTAATGACATATTTGGTTTTAAATATCATAAGTTACAGATGCCAGAAAAATAATTCTTTTTTGCCTAATGTTCATCTAATTCGAAAAAATATATCCGATGCACACATTTTGAAAGTTGCCCTCCTCTTAATTTTCTATTATTTATTATTTTTATCATAAACAATAGTGATGTGCCCAATAAATCTGTACTAAATTATTTAGCCCGTGCACAGACAAGACTACGCCTATGTCTTACAAGTCTCGGCACTTAGAGGTACTCATCGAATTAAATCATGAAGCACAATTAGCGCTGTGTGTATGTTTCTCTGAAATTTGTACGTATTTTGTTAGCTACACTTCAAGGTACTAACTATCACAACGCTACTAGGCGTAACACATATAAATACAGATCAAAACAATACACGCATTGTTATTAATGTGAAAGTTTTCGTCATATCTACAAAGGATTTATCTTGTTAAATAGATCATTGGAGCTAGATCTTCAGATCTACTATTTTTATATGGTGTATAATTTATTCAAGTGTTAGGGTGAATACATAAATAATTTATCAAGATTTTAAAAACTCTACATCTATATTAAATGTAGCTCACATCATGACTAAAAAATAAAACAAAGTCTATATGAGTTTAAGGTAAATAATGAAGACTAAAATGCTCACTAATACTTTTTTTTTTACATTAGGTCTCATTCATAATTTCTTGAAAAATTCAGTTTTAAAATATTATACATACCAGAAAATACGTACACCGCTTTCGAGATGAAAGAATTTTGTGACTCAAAGTACGGTAAGGATATATTTTCAGAATGAAATCTATTTCAATATTTATTAAAACTATGTTCTGTATTTAACTGTAGTTTGCTGTCATCCACATTCTTAGAAACGAAAAATATCTGCAGTTAGAGTTATAACGATTTAACCTGTGTATGTACACAGTTTTGAAAATATACATATGGAGTGCAAAGTCTTCAATCGCGACTTTCGTATCTCGTCTGTGCGCGGCCTAATGGACCATGTTTGAACTAGAAGCAACTTAATATATTCATATATATGAGCCGTTTTAGTATTACAGTTATTGACTATTCAGACTATACTTGTTACTGATTAATTTTCACTAATAAAAAATTAAAATTATAAAACCACAGAGGGGAGATCATTGTAACATTGAATATAACTTGCACGATTAAAATATATTCTTAACAAATAGATTCTAACAGATACATATCAAATGCGATACAAACGGATAAAATTATCCTATATAAAAGCATAACAATCTCAATACATGTACATTATAATACAAAATTGCTAATAATGTAAATGGAGATAATATATCTATGACCATTGAGTTGTGTTAGAATTTAACATTTTCGTAGACAGAAATCTCGAATTTATATAACCTAGACCGTCAATATCGATTTAATACGATACGAAAAATTCTTTTCAATAAATAAGTTTGTATAGTTGTGGATCCGTGGCGACAGAGACATTACCATAAATTATTTTTTAGCTTTTAAAAGGTTAAGACGTATTTTATTTTTGACTTGTGATAAAGTAATAAAAGTAAGTGCTCAAAGTGTGCTCACTTCTACAGGAAATCACATGTCAAATTATCTTCAATGGACAAGTTGATGAAAGCTCTCCCTGACAAGACTTTGTTACAGTTTGACGTATAAGAGCATAAAAAATAAATAACTTAACGACGGATTTTCCTCATCGTATTATTAGCTCAAAAATATACTTTAAGCAACTATAGTCAATTGTCAAAAAAAAAAACATCATAGTATACATAGGCCTATAGGCTGCATTAAACACTTTATTCAAAGAGTCAAACTCACTCATTCAAAAGATCTTAAATGTATTAAAGCGCAGATTTTTTACTATATTTCTGTGTAATTAAAATCGATTTATAGATACAATTAGAATTACAAAGTCCGCCACCTCCCACTCTACTAGTACAAGAAATAACAAAATAAGGTCAACTGTATGAAAGAAAGTGATCCATCGCGTGTTAGCGCGCTGGAGAACTTGGTACATTTACAATGGGATTATATGTATATATTAGTAACAGTTATTTTAAATTTATACCTGCTATTATTCACAAATTTCTTCCTTTCTAAAAGTAGAATTAGTTTTTTGTCGGTTTATAACTAAAAGAAATATTAAACGAATATGCACTAATATTTTTCTAGATATGTTGTTGTTTCTTATACGCTCGCTTCTGTTATTTATGGTTGGGAAGTGGACGGCGGGCTTCGTAATTCTATGATACAACATTATCTTTTTTAGATTAAGTAATTTTAAAATGGCCGCGTGTTTTCCGTTTTACATAACGACGTTTATTTAATTGACTAAAACACATTGTGCCACTTAGAATAATCATCGGCACAAAAGCATAAACGCTTGATGTAGATATCTTTCATCGAAATAGATGTCTTTACTTATTTGCGAATTTAAATGTGAATTTTTGCTGTATTGCTAAAAATTTTAGTGTTGCAGTGAGCTCAATATGAACCTTCTCTTATATGATTTGTTACCAAAAAACAAAGAAATATTTATTTTATATTCAAAGTAAAGACCAGTATAATACTCGTAGATTATTTATATCGATGAAACATACAAGTTTTAAATGAAAATTCTGTTTATTAATAATCTTGCATTTATGCTTTCGTACGTTATCGGGTGGACGTTTCCATGCAATACGCAAACATAGAAAATTTACATACATATATTTATGCGAAGTACAACATTCAACACATCTCTTCTATAATCCACTATTGTATCAGTCAGAAGTCAAAGCATGGGAAACCTTCGTTTTAAGTTACAACTATTTAAGTTTAAGTTTTCAATGTCGAAATCGATTATGCGAAACCACTTTAGAGAACAAAGGTCTTAGAGTTGATGTACAACGCACCGTATTGAACTGTCTTACAGCCGTGTGCCGTTCACTTTACATGCACTCCATGTGCCTCACTTAATTTTAATTTTTCACCACACCACCGTTTGTTATTACGTACGTTTTTGATTGATTTTTATTACCACCATGTTTAATATCAGGAATAGATAATTTGAACTCCAGCTGGGACCTTTTGAGGCGGCAGGCGCTGGTGTCGGCGGACCCAATCGCGTATTAGCTCGGACAACTTGGGACCGCCAACGGACAGTGTAGAGTGGCTGTTGCCTTGATAACGCCACCAATCTGTTGACAAACGACAAAATATAAATGTCTAGAAACTAAAGTTATAATTAATATTTACGGATGATATTTTCATTGATTAGGTTTTTATAGGGTCGATTAGCGTAGCAATTATAGGGATCGTCCAACTTTATTTTATAGTCCTTGAGGAAAACCTGGAAATTGAATAAAATCACTTCTGAGTTTGAACCATAGGTAACGTTTAAAACTGATGTGGCTATTAGATATTTTCCCAAACGATTTTTGACCTTAAGAACGTGTTGCAACTCCTGGATTTTTTTATCTATTCTTTGGACGTCTTTCTTTGATTGGTAATAAACGGATGGAGTTAGTAACATAGTAACTGTTTATCCCGGATGTAGTTCCCATAGGATACCCATATCAGCCCATTATGCGTCACTGCAGGAACTTAGGCTTCCCCTCGGGATGAGGACGCTTGGAGCTTGATCCACCACACTGTTCCAGAGCGGGTTAGTGGAGTATTCCAATTGGATACACTGTGTTTCCCTTCTGCACCTCGTAACGGAGCAACGAAACGATATAACTAGTTTATGGACTCAAATTACCTTGTATGAAGAATAAATAGAATAATACTGAATAATACTGAATAATATTAGGCGGTTATCATATTCTCAATACCATGAAGTTAAAAGTTAAATTTTGGTATACGTGGCATAGTTATGTTCTAAGGGAGTGTCTAAAAGAAAATATACTATTGGAAAGAGTTTACATATAGGGGAAGTCCTTGTACCTCGGACACTTTTTTTCGAAAGCTTATATTTAAATCAGTATTTATATAATACCATAAATCAGTGTCACTTTCCATTAATACCTAATAATATCACAATATATAGGTGCAACAAACTACATATTAACAGAACTATAAGTTATGAACAAACGTCAAAAAAGTTATTAAGGATATTTGTCCCAAGGTACAAGCGCGTGTTGTACTTTATGACATTGTTTATTGTAGTTCGGGACATTAATGTAAAAAGTAGTATAGAATTGACAACAATAAATTATCATCAAAATCACAATGTTTATAAGCACGCGAATATTTTTTTAGCATTTAATTATTCATTTTTGTTTTCATATCGCATTTTTAACAATGATTCTTAAAGGAACTGTAATTTTCGTGAATCTAGTAATAGCCCGTGACTTATTGTATTCAGTTCTCTGCGCTTGAGGTTTTTACCACAACCTACACAAATATTTTCGTCATAACCAATACCTTAAAAACTATCTTTTTGATACGCTAAAACTTTCTCTTGATTTTCGTATGGATATGTGTTTTTTGATGACTGTTTCAAAGTTATTTTTTAGATTGTCCTGATTTGGTTCAAGCTGAGCAATTTTATTTTTGTATAGCGGCATCTAAAACGAGAATATTGAATGAATAATAAAAGAAAAAAAAAAATTACAAAACATTATGAAATCTTTATTTTGTACCTTGGGACTGTCTAAAAGTACAAAAAATCTAATGCTCCTCCTAGGTTTAATTAGCAACGTGTTTATAATAAACTAAAAATAAAATTTTATAACGAACAAGTACAACGATTCTTGTTAAAATATTTAATTATATACGAGTACACATACATACATCAAAATATTTGAAGTACAGCGGAGATTCAAACGGATTACCAAAAATAAGTTACACCTGCAAATGTCGACTACTAACTACAATGGCGACACGACACAAAATCGCACACTTTACTGCATATATACTAAATGTTAAACCCGAGAAGATAATAGTTGGCGCTACTTGTAGTTTCTCTTAGCAATATTATCAAATAATTGAGCTTGTCCTAAGTTACAACGTGTCCCAAGGTACAAGGACCTCCTCTATGATGGATACGGTATTGCACCGTACCACTTTTTTGAATAACTGAACCTAAGCCTTAAAAGTTTTAAATTTTGAACGATTAAAACAATTCAATCAATCAATTCGTTCAACCTTCAGTCAGACGCAATGCCTGAAAGAGACAAGTCCCGATACACCGAAGGGAACGTAAATAAAAGTCGGAGTGTAGGTTATAGTCTGGCTTGTGAGTGAGGGAAATGAGAGCCAGCCGGTATTCGTGCAACCTTTAGCCAGAAAAGGGAGCCAGGAGAGGTGATAGATATTATAGTGTATGAATAAAATTTCAAAACGGTGCAAAGGCAAACAAACCTCTTTATTATCTATTTTGAGTATAAATATATTAATAACTAATATTTATTGTGGCAAGTCATTTTGTTATTGAATTGAAAACAATACCACGATTGAACGGCGAAGACGGACAAAAAAATCTGTTCAGGGTTACATCACAACAGCGTTCATGTTACAGCGTTATAATGTTCTCGAAAAGGGTGTAAAATCAAAATTCGGGGACAAATCAGTACAGCTACTTATAGTGAATTAAATTCTGCTCTGCACATGACTAGTAACATATATCCAAAATTCAACTCGCAGAGTACCGAGACGTCGACTTTCAGGGCGGTGCGAGTTGCTTTGTGGCGAACGGCGGCGCGACTCAACAAAACGGTGCGCGCGCTACGCCTTATAAGTGGCGCGTAACATACTTTTCAATACATTTGCTATTAATACGGTCTTTATGACATCGAAACTTATACCGTAATGTTGTATTTTACAGTACTAGGCCTTTTTACTTTACACCAATCACAAACGAGCATTCTGTTTGTAACGCATGCCTAAACCGTGAAAAGGAGCCAGATCCCGCCCTTATTGCATTTGAAGTATCTCCCTAATTTTATTCGCAAATGTATTGAAAAACGTCGTATTATGCTCGTACTCAGTAAGCTGGCTATTATAGTCGTCGGTTTATAGTAGGCACGAGGCGAAGCCGATTTTTTATCACTTACAACAACAGGAAACTTAATAAAAGTACTTTAATAATAATAATAATAAAATCGACATTTATTCACTTTCTTGTAGAAAAAGAGACTTAACCTAATATGATTTCAAGGTAATGTAATAAAGACACAAAACTATCCTTAGGTTAACGGTGGCAACTGTGATAGTATTAAACTGGGCTACAACTGCCACACTTTGACATATATCTATGTGCAAAGATCTATGAAGAGAAAAATCGTACATTTTCCAATAGTTCAAATAAATTTCTCCGATGCTTGACCGCAATTTTCATTTCAATACTTTAATCACAAAAGAAGGGAAAATATATCAGCAGCACTCACGATTTTATTTTAATCATTTAAAATATTACTGTCAACAATTATCTTATACGTAATATTTATTAAGATTTAAACGGATTTCTTTGACAAATCAGCAATGTTTTCTGGCCCTTGCACGTAATTAAAAATACGGCACCCTTTTTTAATAGGCAATTCGATACACACTTGACAAGTTTTTATTCTCAGCCTCTGCTTGGAACACTTGCCACGTAATACGAAGCGTTTCATCTAATATGCACAAAGGAAAAGACTTTTGTACCGGGAAAACGAATAAACGCAGGGCCATTCGCGTATTTGGCACATTCAGTGGCATCCTTGAGTTGGGGGCCTTCGTAAATAATTTAGCGGAATGAAGCGAATAAAAGCGTTTGTCGGCCTTTAGAAATTAAAAAAAAAAACTTTAATTAAAAAAAAAAACAAGTGGCGTGAACAATTTCTTTTGCCTAGCTGTATTATTAAGACTATAGAGACATTCTAAAACTAAGCGAAATCAAAAACACTTGTGTTAAAATAACAGAAAGGTAATGGTATCTAATTAAAAACATTTTCTTTAATATACGGCCTATTCACTAGGTGGCTATGCTAAACAAGTCTATTGGTTCCAGTTAGAAGACAGCACCGTTTTAAGACCGTGTTACGAGTTAAAAGCCGTCGGAATATTCACAAAACTAGAAAACCTTGGAAGGTGTACGTAAGCTGTTAATTTTCTCCCATTCTACCATTTTGTTAATTATTTTGTCATGGTAAGTATGGAACTGGCTATTATTTTATCATCGGGTTCTATTTGAAGCGCTCGGTAAAACACACGGCAAGTTTTTACCGGTTTATTTTATTAAATGACATCTCACAATGAAACTAACCCCGTAATATTCACATCTATAAAATACATGACAATTTATTTATTCTATCTCTTAATTTTGCACCTTCGTTGTTAACCCTCGACTGTTATTCCAAATCTGACACTTTGCTTGTCAAATGAGTAGCCTTATTGATTCGAAGGATCGGATGTTTTAGTATTTACCACAAAACTTCCGCCAAAATAAATTGATCGTCATTTGTTTTTTACCGAATTTTTTTAAAACATAACTACTGATTGAAAAATGTCGAGTCGATAATAGACACTGATCAATCGATAAAAGGCAAAAATCACCAAATACCTGAAATGGCTAGTGAACTTGATGCCTTATAACCAAAAACTATAGTACTGACATCAAAAAGAAATTTGATTCATTGTCACGTAATTAACGTTTTTTAAAAGTATTTAAAACTATTTTATGAAAGGAATAAATAGCATTTCCAAAAAAATATGCATCAGTTTGAAATAAGTTTACTGAAAATCAATTAGACGAAAAAGGCGTGAAACACTTCGCTCTTGTTCCTCTGCAATGTTGTATCGAGTTTTGCGCAATCGCCGGTAAGGTTAGTTGTGGAAAAGCGCTATTTTTTCCTTTGTGAAATATCATGAAAAACGCTTGATCTGGGTCAGCAGATGTTTGTTTGAAGCTACATTGATTACATTACATTAGTTACAGTAATTTACATATGCTATGTTTTTGAAAAAACATTTTATAAAGGATAATTAACATTATTAAATTTTATGTCTACTTCGTTTTCTGTTTGTTGTTAAATAACCAATTACTAAATCGTCGTAAACATTATCGTAATATCTATTACGATACGATTGATCGTTAACGTTATCGTTACCGACCACCGTAATCATATTAGCGTTTATTGTACTCTGAACACTCATTCTTCGAAAAAGACGCTTGATATAAGCACTGTGCATAGATAAAATTATATAAAGAAGCGTCATAGACGGGGCGGTGGAAAGTAATTTGTCACTGTTTTATTACACTCTAAACTTGTTTCGACGTTGTCGCTCAGTCGCGACGCACCTACACGTTCCAGCTGTTTTATTATGAAAAAGACAATATTTCACTGCGGTAATAAAAGTCAACTTGTTCCTTGATGTACTTTTAAAGCTCATGTGATACGTCTTTGCGTGATGAGAGGTTGTAAAAAGTTAGGTATTAAAAATATTAATAAAACCCAAGTTGATTAAAGTTTAAATTTTAGAGGGAGTAACAATAATTTTATTATTTTTCGGACTAACAATCATTTTATCACATAATTAAATCTATGTCAAAAACCATAGTTATAAAATGATAGTGAAATGAAAATTTCATTTCGTACGAGATGAATTTAATACGCACGGACTAGAGGATATGTTTCAAACGCACGAAAAGCGCAATATACAATCGTTTAAACTTTGTTCGTTAGAAATAAATCACGAAGTACACTCTAAAAAAATTAGTTTTGTTTATGTTTTTCTTATAGGTGTATTCCTCGTGAAATTTCTATATACGTTATGCTAGACGTTCAAAAACTATTATTTAAATTTTCGGGGTATTATTACCCTAATTGAAATTATATTTCTTAACTCGCCATAAATTTTAAGATATATATATCATTCAGTTCTGCGGGCACTATGTATACTATGTATCACGCAAATCCTTATACGCCTGTCCATGGAGATCCAAGTCTTAATAAAAAACTGATAACTTGAAGCTAACTAGCTTAATAATACCAGAAATAAGACGACTGTCATCGTATTTCTATTAGAGGGAATTCGTGTTGCGGATTCAAAATTGACAATAAAACTGCTGTATGCAAATAAATATTTACCTACAGGTAACATCTATACCACGTGAGTAATTAAAACAATGTATAATAAATACCTTATGACAACAGTGTTGAGCCGCCACGGCAGCGTGTAAGAATGATGCTTGTTACGAGCGCAGAACGTGTACAGCAGTTCCCCAGCTGCAGCGGCCAGACCTGCCGCACCAGCGCCCGCCGTCGACCACTCGTGTACCGTTATGTTCCATGATCCACAGGACTTGTCCTATCGCAAATTAATTGACTGTTCACGTCAAAGAATCTTCAGAAATAATTAGTACGTAAATTAAACAAAAATAAAAATTAATTATCTATCAGCTCTCAGAAACAAAATATCTATCCAAATACTCTTCAAATAAATATTACTATGTAGGTCAAGGGCATAGATGTAGGTACACCTATAGAGATACTGCGTAGTTATCACAATGTGAATAAAAATATATTATACGTCACAGACTAAATGTACCCCACGTGATGCTTTGAAATAGCACTGTGTAGTGACGTATGATCTATCTAATCTCTGAACCTGTCATTTTGCTCAGGGTTTATTTCGAAATATGAGATCCATTTTTATGATTCTGCTAGCCAAGAGTTCTTTACACAGGTTGAGGTTTTAATGACCAGCCAAATTTTAATATGACCTTTGATAAAAATCCGTTGGCCGTCTTGTTCCTTTTTAGTATCGTTCAACAGGAAAATATTCAGTTAAGACTACGTAAACCTTTCCAAAAACTACCAAAATACTAGTCACCATTCACGAGGGCGCCAGTGTACGTGCACGCGCCCCGCCCACATGCTCCATGCCCCACCCTTTTGCCTATGTAAATAGAAGGTAGCCAAATTTTGTTAAAAAATATTTAGGATATAACTATTGATTATGAATATTTGACCTATATTTTTATTTACTTAATGAGGTCTATTGGTGATACCTAACATCTAGAAAAAATTTGGCTGGTTACTAAAATCTCAACCTGTATATTTATTTATTTGTAACTTTTTCTTGCGACTTCATTCTTATTTCATTAATTTCTTAAATTTTAATTAACGATTTACATTAATATTACCGCATATGTCCTACATCATAAGATAAACCGTTTCCTGTACATATTATTTAAAATGTCAAACCCCACACTATATATACCTATACACTACACGTATAGATAAGTTGGTCACCATAGATATGAGCCAAATTTAATTTACATCAATACTAAGAAAGGCCATGAAAAAGACTACTATAGAACTATGGGGTTATGTGACGATTAATCATATAGCTCCATAAATTAGCGGACCATGTGCAACTATGGTGAAATTGCATCCATGTAATGTAATAATTATATCAAGGGCTCTAGATTGCTTATCTTCTTGCTGCTCAGAATAGCACCCAAAAATTGGAGAGTAATGATATATGCCCTATATTTCAAATTATGATTTCATCTATTTAAATATACTATGATAGTAGTTTTGCAAAATTCATTTAATGTTTTGAATAGTATGTACACAAGCAGAATAGTAGACAATCAGAAGAAAATACTTAAAAGGTGTAATTTGAATTAGGAATAGATTAATTGATTACAATAAATCAAACAATATCTTCCAAATACACACATTACTCCATTGTGCGTCCGGTTGCAAAACGCTATCTAAAGTCGGTGTCCTTATTGGTCCGTATTAAGGAAGCCATTAACCAATCACATGACATCATTCGGTTTTTAAAATTTAAATTCAGAGTGGTTTCCTTAATTTTAAGTAACATTTTTGCAACTGGCCGTTTAGATTAATAGTACCTATACATACATTTTCTACAAATGACAAAATTTAATAGTGTCATTCCTCCATCATCCCAGTAAAAATAACCAAATTATTTATTCCTGATATACCTACGAACGGAAGAATTGTTTGTTTAAAAGGATTTAACCGATACAAAATGTTTTAGTGATTTTTCAGACTAGTCTCTAATGAAGAAATGTTTATTGTTTTTCTTATGACAGCTACCTACCCAAGAAAAATGAAAAAAAAAAACTAATTTTTGTATAAATTATAAAATATTAGACTGTGTAAGCCAAGGTGATAACAATCGCCCAGTTCGTCTTTTCAAAGATTGTTTCTCTTTTATTTCAGTAAGTACTGAAAAGGTAAAACTGACCTGTTCAGAAGTGATTTCAATAAAAAGTTGTCGTTCTACGTTGGAATCGAGGACCCAAGTGCATTGTTGATAGAAGAACTCGTTCAGGCTGCCCGTGACCGTCAAGTTCTTTGAAGATATTTCACCTGTACAAATACGTTACATAATAAACTATGTCGTATTGTCCTTAACTGATGTGAAAATTATAAGAAGAAACGAGAAAGGTGAAAGATATAAAACTCTGAACTCAAATGCTAAATTTAATGATAAATCAGCATGAGAATCAATTAGTAAAGGAATTTATAGTATTGTAACGATCTCAAAGTCGCGGGTTCTGTATGTGCTCAGTAAAACTCACGCCGAATCGTCCATCTGGGGGCACGGCCGTGCCCCCACCAAGTCGAGCGAAAAAGCGTCACGGCCGTACCATCCTTTTCTCGAAGCAATTCAGACCATTTTCGACCCCCTGTAACTTCGTTGTGGATAAAACTAGAAGACTGAAATTTTCAGTAACCATGCAGGCATATTATATAAGCATATTACACGTATATTTTTAATTTGAACCAGTATTTTTAAGAAATTATAACGGGTCAAATTTCTTAATTTTGTCACTCACTGACTCACCGATCATCAAAATTCTAAGGCACTTCTAGCAGACCTAGAAGCTTCAAATTTGGAATATAAGTAGTGTTTGGTGTATGAATCAAGGAAAAACTAAAAAATCTAGAAAAGACCGCAAAAAAAAAATTAAGCCCATACAGCCAAGTCTTCAGTTAAATTTTTCAATATTGGCTTTATTCGTAACGATGTTTTATTACGGCAGTTATTATTATATTGCGTGCGAAGCCGCGGGTTTAAGCTAGTCCCATATAAATATAGGCGCATGGTAGTGCCCCTGCCAAATCGAGTAAAAAATGGGTATTCCCGTCATGAAAACACGTGTATTAAATTATTTTTTAATGCAAAAAACGTACCTACGTGCGTATTCGTACTTATTACGAGTGCGTAAGGTTGTATAATATATATTAGAAAAACTATATACATATAGATATACATATATACAATAAGTAGAAGGTACCGAAAAGGAAAAAAGTAGAACTGTCTACAAAATACAAAAAGAAATGAGATCCCATCAAAAACAATACTTGTCAAAAAAACCAAGTCTCGCAACTCAGTTGTTCTGCGGTAAAAAGAAATGAGATCCATGTAATACCAAGTCGGTTATTAATTTATTCGGTTATAAATATATTGAGACTTGGCCATCGCACTAAATAATTGAATTTACATGTGTTTTCAGGCGATTGAATTTACACGTGTTTTCAGGCGATGGCCAAGTCTCAATATATTTATAACCGAATAAATTAATAACCGACTTGGTATTACATGGATCTCATTTCTTTTTACCGCAGAACAACTGAGTTGCGAGACTTGGTTTTTTTGACAAGTATTGTTTTTGATGGGATCGTTTATTTACTTGTCGTCATCTGTACAAAAATAGCTATAACGAAATATTTATTCAGAATACAGCCAGTGAGATTAATATCTATCATAGAAAAAGCAAAATTGACAACAGCGTCCACGGTATATGTAGCACTTCCGTTGTTCCGTCTAAGCACCTAAACACAGTTTACTGTTGTATACATTGCCCGTTTATATGCGAAACATTTCATGAAGATCGTTTGCCGGCGCCTTCACACCCGCCACTTGTTTACATGTTCGACAGATACCTAGTTCAAATTGAGAATACGTATTACGTACTTTACTATACCATACGCTATCGTTAATGGTGTTACATTAATACATTTATTTATTTATTTATTGTAAGAAACTAACAGTCTTCTACCGGCATTATTGCTAAATAAGAAATTTTCTACAGATATACCTATAGTTTCCTTAATTACTACTTACAAATTTTTTGTCTTAGCCTCACTTATAATAATTGCATCTGTGAGACTTAAAAAACATCCCAACATTAACACTAAACTCATACATAGGTACACTACAAATACGAGTATTCTGGCAAGCCAACATCACAGTTATCAAAACCTTATCACTGTCCAACAATCAATGCACATTGCATTAATTTTATACAAGACAAACAAAAAATTTCTTTCTAAATAAAACTCAACAAAGTAAAATCAAAAGGACCGTAGCGAATTTCAATACATCTAGCAACATACTAGTTTCTATATTTGCATTTGGTCTTATCTTTTCGGCTCATCTAAAAACTCACATGTATCTTTTGCTTTTGGGACTATTTGACATGATCTTCTGTCAGAATATCGCCTTGCGTATTTGAAGCTTTGATGGTTTTCAGAATAAAAAACATGTTTTAAATAAATGTTGTATATTTTTTTAAATTTAATATTCTTGGATAATTCTCGAAGAAATGCACAAAACTGTAGGTATTTTACTTGTCTGTGTGAATTATCTATAAAATGAAGTACAAAGCATAATGACTTTATGATAGATAATTTCACATTATAAAAGGTATGGGAAAACGATCTACATGTATAAAAAAAAATTCTTTCTAAATGAAATTCAACAAGATAAAATCAAAAGGACAGTAGCGAATTTCACCCACATTTAAAACGATAATGAACATCGAGGCACGCAAAACTTTCATAGTATAATTTTAATTTATATTTACGCACTCCTGATATAGAGAAGCCGTTAAAACAAATATCACATATTAAGAGGGTTGCAGCAAGATAGGTAGGTACTAGTGAAGAGGGTAAATATTATTCATTCAAGTTAACCACGTCTTAGTGTGTTAGATAGGAACGTGTGTAGTGTTATTTTGAACAGGCCTGCAAAATACCGTACACTTTTAGTTTCACATTTACAAAACACCAAACTTCCTTCAGGATAACGAATTACTTCTAACTGATACAAAATTAATTAATACACTATAAAATCAAGTTCGCATTTGACCTTTGACCCGTGTGCCTTCACTTCACTTCATCAGTCCATTTTTACCCCACTGCAGGGGCTTAGGCCTCCCCCCAGGTGAGGGGGGCTTGGAGCTTAAATTCACTGCAGGTTAGGGATTGTAACGTCCGCCGTCTATTGACAGCGTCCGGGACCGACTGCTTAACGTGCTCTCTGAGGCACGGAGTCAGTGATAGTTATGTACGTAAGTCAGAAAAACTCATTGATACACGCCCGGATTCGAACCATGACCTTATAAATTTGAGACAGGTTCGTTTCGCTTTGGGTTATCACAACACGTGTGCCTAATTTGACCTTATTTATATATATCTTGGAGCGTCTTTACAATACCTTGACCTTAAACTTTCACCAGTGAAACGAAATTGGTTTATCGTATTCAATATTAAACAAAGCTATTCAGAACCAATCACGCACATTGATCTAGCGGGCCGCGTGACCGCGTCCGCAACACTGTTTCATATTGTTATATATCTCGCAACAATCGTAGAGCAATTCGAACTCTATGAAAAGCGTCCTGAGAGGTAGATATCGAATGAAATCTACAATTTAGATCTTTCGAGAATGTCTTCTTGTTTTTATATTTCACTAGAAATTGTAAAGAGATTTTTTTTGATTGGTGTTTATGTTATGAAATAAAGAAAAGAAAAGTTATGAAATTTACACAGTTTTCAGCAAGGCCAGTGTTGCCTTAGCTTTATGTATTTGAATTAAGTTTTTAAATTGAAAATTCATGGTCAATACACATAGAGCGGAGATCGAAAACTTTTCTTTAGACAAAGTGAGCTAAGATATCCATCCATGAGAATTAGAATTAATATGCAAGACACGCGTTTTTATTTCATTTTGTTGAAAATTATTTATATTACTTAAAGTTTTATCTAATTTGAAAATTTACATTACATTGCGAGAATATGGTGGACATATGAAATCCATTTTTTTAAATATAATTATTGAGTATGGTTTCATATATTACATGTGTGACAAAATTGCATGAAAAAGAATTTATCTATATGATACATTTTTGATGTAAATAATAAAAAAAAAAAAAAAATTACGAAAGGCAAAGAAAATAATATCAAAACCGATCCATCGCTTTCAGAAATACGTAGACACATTTAACAGGGAGTACTACTAGGGTCTCCACAGGCCTCGTAAAATGGCGTAGAATGGCTTGTGTGTTGACTTAAGTAATGAACTTTCAATTAGGCTGTTAATACATCAAAAATTACATATTATGTTTTGAACGTTTGCAACAATATGTATAGAATATTCCCGCTATATATAAAAACATCTGCACCAAAAGTAGAATTTGCACATTTTTTTTTAAATGGATCTTCCCGACTTGTTTTTTGAAGTTCAGAAAATATGCTTGGATTTGCAAGTTCCACTGATGGTCTATAAAAGTGAAAAGAATAAGGCATTAAATCAACCATTTAAAATAAAATATTTTTTTACGAATTTCCCAGATATTTTATGAAAATTCATATAACGTTGAAATTATCCCTGTAACGTTCTCTGGACAGATGAGCTTATACACGGCTCTCCACAGTAAAAAACAAAGGCATAATAAACATGAAATATTATGACAAATGAAATTGTAATGTTCACGAATCAAACAAAATTTTATGTATTTATTTTACACCATTATTTTATTTGATCTTACATAATGCAAATGATAAACAGATATTTCATAAATCTAATTTTGCAGAAAAATTACTACGAAAATTGCATATTTATTTTTAAATAACTAGAGAAATGTATAAATTAATCGATATTTTCGAAAAAAAAAATGAATTATAACATATACTATGTACATTTTTTGGTCCAAAAAATTTTGGTACAGTCCATTTATTGTGCACGGGGCTTTAAGCGTTCGAAGATTTTCTTCTGGTAATTCGCTGATGCAATATATTAAATTATTTGTATAAATTTATTCAAAAGAAGGGCACCGCATTTTTTTTAATTCGATAGTTTATTAAAAAATAGGTATTTTGAGACAAAACTAATAAAATGACCTTTTTTAATTATATATCTACTTATTTACAAACAACGGTATTTTATTACGATTTTATTGACAGTAAGGTTTCAACTCATTGTTTTAATTACATCTTTATGACAAAGAAAGCAAGATATTGTTGTAAACTTTCCGAAGGATCCTCAGCCGTTAATGATCACAAACTTTCGGGATACAAACAAAACTATTTTAACATTTTACAATTATATTATTTCAACGTTTCGAACTCGTAATAAACGAAACGAGGTCACTTCGTTACGACGAATTTGAGAGTTTGTGCGTAATTGCGCGCTGTCTGTGTTTTACAATGTTTTTTTTTTTGTTTCCATTCCAATGACGCCCCAGGCGCGCCAGAGAAACGTAATAACCTCGGACACGCGTACACTGCCAGCGGATACAGTAACCCGCACTTTTTTCTCGCCTTGCTAATGCCGCGAACCAACGCCGAATGTCAATAGGATTGTTGTATCAGCCTCATATAGACCGGGAGCTTGTGGCAATTTATGTCACAGTACCTACTTATTAACAATGGAACAGTCACAGTACCTACTTATTAACAGACTGCAGTAAGCCAGGTAAGTGTAGGCGTATTAGGGGTAAAGTGCACGTTAAGTTATAAAATAAGGAAAAAATAATGGTATTACTTAGACTAAGGGAAAATTATAATATTTTAATTGATTCAGGAGAATTCCAATTCGATTTGACGAAGTGACTAACCTCAATATTTTATATTTACTTTTAGTATTGTTTCTACTGTGGGAATCGGCTGAACAGTCTTAATCGTCCAGATGACGTCACAATTGTATTCCGTAATCGTAATCGTGTCGTAAGATCATTTCAATATTAGATGAATTCTCGTAGATATCTAATAACTAGTAAATAAAAAAAAAGATATATTGAGAGCTTGTTCTACAATCTTATTCCCTTCGATTTTAATAAAAACCAGCGCAACTTTCAAATTAGAATCCAAACTCATTATTTTCTAAAACCTAATTCTATCAGAATGTAATACATGTTACAAGTTGTTATAATTACAATGTCAATGAAACATTTTTTTAAATAAATAATTATTTTCATTCATTTCATTAACAAAAACAAAAATGTAATATCAGTCTCACTAGATTGTATGAAATAATTTGTAAATGTTTTATTTATATTTACATTCTGTACTCAATATCTAAATGCAGTCGACTAAGTGGTTCTATACTCTTTAGTTTATGTAATAAATTACATTGTGTATACAGAAAATCAGGATTTCGAAAATGGTGTTATTTGTATTCTAGTGGTCAGAGACGCCGGCTACAAATCTAAAGGTTGTGGTGTCAATTCCCGCCGGAACAAATATTTGTGTGCATAAACATGTCTATTTGTTCCGTGTCTAGGTGTAAAGGGTCTATATCTATTATAAAAAGATAATAAAATATGTATATTAGTTTTGTTACTGTTACTGTTAATGTAATAATTCTATAACTTTGTTTTTATCAAATAAATTTAAAAAAAAAAGTTGTCTTGAACCTGCCCACAGTACAGGCTTTGCCAGATTTGGAACTTGTTAACGGTGTGTGAAATGGCCTAGATATTCCATTATTTTTGGTTATGGTTTCAAACAATTTGAACACCAGCAAATCAAACTTGAATACATGTCCATATAATTGGAATTCGGATAAATATTGCAAATTCCAACTTAAACAATTTATTAAAACTTCACAATAGGGAAATTAATACTTATCTAAATTGGTGGTACTTTACTCCTTAATTTAGTCTACAGAAAGTAAAATAGTTTATTTAGCAGATTGAAGCCGCAGTTTCCATAAGTACAAGAAGGTACTGTTACATGTTAATTTTCGATGTAGATCATTGAAACTTTTCCGTCACTAGTTCGATACTAAAATGTTGTATGAAAAAAAAACGAAGAAAATTAATTTGATGGGACTTTTATGTAAGCTGCGAGAACGTTAAAATCTTCTACAAGTACATGAGCAACAAGCAAAGTAGGCATGATCTGAGACAGATTTAAAAGGACAGTCGAGTAGTTATAGAAACGCCTTGAAAATTAAGGCCGAAAAAAAAATTTCATAATGACGTGTTATTTGCACGTTATATAAGAATAGTGAATTGATTTCATTTTGAACTGGTATTTAGTAAAATAAAGTGTATAGAACTTGCCGTAAGTTTTACTGAGCGGATCGCACAGAACCCGACTTTATAAAAATTTATATAATAAATGTACTGACCAGAATGCGTAGTAAAGGTTCGTTGTCCGCAAAGCGCATCGTCGTTGAAACTGTAAGCGGCGGCGTAGTCGAACCCGCGGCTGGCGTACGTGTAGTGAGCCACCGAGTAGTCCAACCGTACAGCCGTCCAACTACGAACGACAACCGGGAGCCACGCCGCCTGGTAGTAAAAAGTTAACCTGTATTACTTAATGTACGCATGTCATGTACACGCATCAAATAAATATATGCAAATAAAAATTTTTATGACTTTTCCTTTCAACTGCATATAGGACGAGTGTCCTTCATACTGATATGATTACGTGCAGTCGTACCACGAAAACACATCCCCGTATTGCATGTTGTAACGCGAATTCTGCGTGTGAAAATCGTCAACTTCGGGTCTGCGCTTTTCAACAAACACAAACACAATTAGCTCGTTAGGTACTGCTCTATAATGCGCGTTTGAACAGATTCTTTGTTTTGTGCCGTTCTTTGCGTTACATTACAATATACATTACACAAGCACTGTCTCCATGAATTTCAAGTGGATTCATGTGTCGATACTCGCTAGCGACGACGTAAAACATTTGTATGTAAATTGTTAAGCCTTCATGTTACGGCTAGAGGCGCTATACTATGTATAAATTGACCGTATAAATCTTTTACGCCGAGCGTCGTTAGCTACTTAACGACTTGGTAACTAAGCTGGACCCGCCCTTCGACGATTTAAGTAGCAATGTTATCTTATCTATAAAAACTGTTAAACGTCTATTTTAAGACGCAGTTCTCATGCGCTGATGACTTATGTATCACCTGTCACAAAACATTCTGTGTGACGACAGGGGAAAGCGTGCATTTTCCTAGTATCGATTTAATTAGTTTTATGTATAATTTATTATCGAAGGGTGGTACATTAAAAAAGAAGACGTACCCAATACGAATAGGGATCTTTAGTATTTGAATAGATCGTCGCAATATCAATGACAGGGTGTCTATCGCCGATATTATCGTGACCGGCGTCCCATTTTGTATGTTATACAAACAGTGTTAAGTATGCATGTACTCAGCGTACATGCTGTTTTATTGTTATGCGAGAATATAAAAAAAATCTAAGATGGCGCATAGAAACAAGATTAACAAAAAAAAACAATAACGATTATTTGGATCCAAATCAAATGGAAAAATACCCAGATGCGCCCAAAGCAGAGCCAAGACAAATCATTAGTTTCTTTCAAAATCTAGTAAAAGATTTAATAAGTGCTTTGGTATTGCTACATTTTTTTCTCGGCCAAGTAAAAACACAGGGAATCTAATAAATGTCATTTTGATGAGAGCACACATATCTATGCATTTTTCTATGTTACGGTTGTATAAAGACATTCGGCTTCGGCGACGTGAAAGAAAAAGTGTTGTATGGCCTTAGATTAATTCAAAGGTTGTGTGTACTAGTGTCGGAGTTGTGTGGAAGAAGAAGATATAGAGAACCGGGTTTCAGTTTTTTCTCAGTTTACGCTACAAATTCAAAGGTTTTCAAGCGTTTGTTTTCGATATTATATTCATGAGAAAAATTCATGTGTTTACTGTAGATTGTGGAGAAGCAAAAAATAAACGCTATAAATAAAAAAAAGTCATTTAAATATCGATAAAAATTGTATGTACAAATACTTTTATAGTTATTTCTAACATAGTTACATAAATAAATAAATAAATAGTATTATTTCGTGTAAAAACAAATGATACCAAAAGAAGCGCAAGAAAACTATCTAGAAACCAATAGTTTAATTTATCGTTTTAACTCCACTTAATTAAAAAAAAAACTCAATTTTAAATGCATAAAAGTAAGCGACAAATATTTCACTATGTTATTGATCTTTGCTTTTCTTGGTATATCGCCGCGTAGGGTCTCTGCCTCTAATTTTAGCGAGACGCGGGCCTTAAAAAGAAGGCGATAAAAGTAACAAAGTAAAGATAGTTAAAGTTTGAGGTGATACGTTCAAACAATAGTAGTGATTTTATACGGAAAAAATAAAAAGTTTCCAATACTAATTACTTTGCGAGGCGTTTCCTTGGTGTTGTCGTTTTGAGAACGTTCTCGAAACAAATATAAAAGTAATTCAAACTTTGATATTTAGTAAGTTTCATTTGACGACAGAAACAACTTTTGTATTTGTTAAACATTGAACAACTCTGCTCTTGATTGTTTAAAGCAAAAATGTGTAATGGAACGTAGCATTGGTATTTTATTGTAATTGCCGTAATTTTCATTCGAAGCAACAAAGCGTAAAAAGTAATGTTTTTCGGACATTTTATGTACAGTGTCATTGTCGTGTAGTTTATTCGATTAATGTAAACTAAAATACAGAGTAAGTATTTATATATATATATATATATATATATTACACCGATATAATCCTTAATAAAGTTCATCTAATCTGAATTCAGCTTGACTTTAAACTACGTCCAAGTTGAAGAATACATAAGCCGCCAGATTCTCTCAACTTATTCACACGTTCTTGTGCTTAATTATATTTACCTGTTAAAGTCTGTAAACGGTCATAAAAGTTATCGAAGCGCTTTAAACTAAGGATCACACGAGGTTCTGTCATTTTTAAGGTGCTGGAGCTTTAAGACAGAAATGGAAGTCTTTTAATAAGATTCCATTTACTGTTTGTCCGTTTATCGGTGACAGGCATTTATCTCAGAAACTGTTTGACTCTAAAATATTAAAAAGAAAATTCAGGGGGGCCAACATGTCCAGCCGAATTTTTTTTATTAGTTCCGTGGATATTTTGATATCATGATTTCATAATTTTTGTAAAATTTTAGTAATCGTCAGAATGTATTTTGTCATTCTGACGTCAGTAAGTCTAGACTAGATTTTTTTTACCTCGTTGTAGGCGTTTTAACTACTTGTAATCTATTCGTAGAGATTTAATAATTCCAATTTTTTTTAGATTTTTCTGAATTATCAAAAGAAAGTTACAGCTGGAATGAATTTTCGCTAGAAGTGTACAGGCGTTTAAAAATATTTGTCTTCATAATTATGGTGTGCTTACTTTTCGAGTAATTTTTAGAAATATTAGAAATTCACAACAAAATCGGAAATAATTCACGTTTTTGCAGGTTTATCTATATTTTAAAGGGAAAATAGTCACAGTCAATGTCTAACCAATCGGTCAGTCAATTCGTATGTGAATTTCAATTTTCCTCGATGTCCTAGAGACGATTTCCTTACAAATCTTGCAAGCTGTCACTATAGTTAGTGTAGATACGTTAAATGCATAGTTATCGTGCTGGTCGAACTATTCCGATACGGTTGACCATTTGTTTACAAAAACAGGTCGTTATTTCGTGTAGCAAAGAAAAAAGTTTATTATGTCTAAATTTTTAATATGTCATCGCTCGGAAATTGAACTCAGATTTAAGATTGGTTTTCTTGCACAATAAAGCAAAAACATGTACCTATGGATACTTTTTAAATAGCTATTTTAGCCTTTGATAACCACTTCCATTCAATGAGTTATGTGTTATGCCACGAGCTAATAAATATATTTCAGTTGAATACGCACGTAATGGAATTGTTTTTTTATTGTGTAGTGTAATGTAAAGTTAGTGAATACAAAAAATTGTAATATATGGATGTCGTAATCATTTGCCAACAGATTCCTGTTGCGATACGCTCTATAGTTTGCGGTATGTGAGGCGATGTCTCGTGCCCGTTCTTCAAAAATGAACGATGTATATTTATACGGAATCCGTATATTTCTTATTAAGTATGGAATTTTAGGAAGGTAAGTACAAGTCAATCGCGCGTATATATAAATACGTTTAGCATGGAAGTGACATATTACGGCCGGGACATAGATATTTAGGTGACTGTAACAAGCGCGATGCACACACGGTGACAACTGGCTCGTAATTGAATTTCCAGTAGGCCGAAGAGCGCGCTGGGCAACAAGCCTCAGGCAATTCAGAAGCTAATAACAAGGGAGGCGGATGACGTCCGTGTTTTATGACCGAGGGGACTCAGGTCGCGGTTTTCGACGTTTTGCAATCACTGCGTAAAATTCCTTTTGCCATGGTCGTTTCAAATCGACGTAGCTGCCGATATACGTATTACACTATGAATAATTTAATTAAAACGACCAAAGGTACGTTTGCGATATTGTACACCCAATCGCCAGTGTGGCAAAGAAATTCAAGAAATTCTTACCTCTGCAAACATAGATACATAGCTTGCTAATATTATTGCTAAAGCGTTATTTATTACTAATCTATTATCAAGTCGAGTTATAAGTTCTGTCATACGTTTTCTTCAAAAGAGTGAAAAAGCGAATGGGCGTATCTCGAGGGTTTAGCATGGACATCATCCTTCGTCATTAACGGTTTGGAGTCTCATATTCAGGATTAACTGAGGTGTTTTTCTGTGAGAAAGGTGTAAAAATTAGTCCTGTTGTGTACCGTCCTTACCACTTGTAAAACCTCCTTTCATTACTCATACTCGGAAAATACGCTTGAAGTTACCTGATCAGAGGGATGAAAGTAGTACTTTTCGTACATGGGAAACGATTTTCCCTACTGTCAAAAAAAAAATTAAAAAAACTATGCAAGTCATGTCCCAACTTTTTATACAGCAATTCTGTGAAATTGCGGCGTAAAATTGTAATAAAAAACTATTATCAACGATTTTGTAATATGACTTAATACTCATAATTTACTTTTAAATAAATTATCATTTAAGTTACATAGATTTGAGCTAAATATTTACCATCATGAAATATAAAAAATACTGGCTGGTAGAATGTCACAGAAAAAGAACCATAAAAAAGTGAGAAAGAGGCAATTCGATCTTCAGTTGTTTTGTCGAGTGAGAATTATTTACGTATACAGATTTTTGTATTAAATGAGTTCATCAGACTCAGATATGAATTTAACGCTTCAGCTAGAAACACAAGACTGGTTAACCGCCCATGGGATCGACTTCATCAGGCACGAAGAACGATGGCCTTGCTCTAATTCAGTTGGATTACGAAATATGGCTGTGTTTAGAAGAAAAGGTCTGCACTTATCCCATTGAAAATTGAAAAATCGAAATATTTTTTGTGTTCATCTTAATTTATGCGGAACTTGACATTATAATTATAAGTAATATTCTATATTATTTCGAACAGCGAGATCCTCATCGTACAGCAAGTCTACGTGATCAAAACACGGCCATCTTTAACAACGCAACGGTTCACAACGCAGGCTGATGCAGGCTAGTGGACTAACAAATAATTTTAAAATCATATATATTCTTTCTTAAATTTGGAACAACTATTATGGTTAATTAAAAGAGATACTTAGATTAGGTGATAAGTGGCTACAGAAGTGCGTGGCTTACGAATATTTAAACTACTTGTTTAAATAAATATAGAGCCCAAAAAACTGTAGGGGAAATTTTGGTAATAATTTTCTATAAAGAATAATAACAATCTTGCTGTTATTTATTTAAATAATCAATTTATATATCTTTAGCACTATCTATCGATGAAGTCATTGCCTGTTATTGCTTTAAAAAAATTAAAAATAATAATACCTGGATCATCTCGCACACTGCCATCTAGTCCCAAACTGGGCAGAGTCTGTATTTGTGGATAGTAGACATTTTTTTTTTAATTAAAAACAGTATTCAATTTAAAATACCCATGCCCTTAAAAAATGATCTATTTTGTATTTTAAAATATAAAACAAAATTACACATTAAAGAATCTAGGGGCCGGTCTAAATGTTTATCCTGAAAGTGAAGTGCCGTTCGTAAATTGTTAACAAAGGTCAAATACAGAAACGAAAGATGAATATTACATGAATTCATTGATGATAACAAAAGTATAAATATTTAATAGGGTATTAATATAATCAAATGATCGATTAACAATATAGTTTACGCCTTAAATTACTTTAGTTGTGTAGCGTACATTCGTAGTATCATGACCATCTAACACATCAACTCCGATAAATCGAATCCGAATATATCGATGTATTCGGATAATTTAATTCCATCAGTGATATTGTGGTAGATACGTGTGGAATAATTCTATTAGGCAACATAATAGATACAAAGCGGCCGATGAGGTCTTTGTGATGGGTTTGGAGAGGAAAAATTGACGGTTTCCTCTTTCAAGATTCCATTTTAATAACGGTGTAGCATCATGGCGTGGTCCATTAGTCGTTACGATTCACGAAGCTCATAAAATTATTTACTTTACAGCCTTTATATTGTTATTGATGGTTATTGTTTTCGTGTAATCGTTTACGTTTTATGTAAAAGTAATGTTGCGAAGTTCGATGAAATAAATTTTGTTTTATATTAACTGATTAAAAATTGTCGCAGACAATTTATATTAGGTAGCTAAGTAATCTACTTACTCGTATTTTATAGGTATAAATATACAACATTTTCTTAACACACAATTGGCGTCTAGAAAACATAAACAAAAGAAAATATTCCTGGGTATTCTCCTTGCTATGACATCGCCTATTTTTCATTCTCAGAGCAGCGAATGAAATTTATGTATGATGCTAACATGGATGTACCTACTGAAGTACTATCTCTCTTAGATGTAACTTAATTTTTATTTCACTTGTCTTACTTTGAACATTACACATAAAACTAAATATTTATATAATTTATCTTTATTTATAAAATTATTGTGTCTGTCTGTATGTCTGTTCCGGCTAATCTCCGAAACGACTAAACCGATTTGAAGAGGGAATTGTCAAGGGTGCTTTAATTTTATAAATAAAGATAAATTATATAAATATTTAGTTTTATGTGTAACATACAGACGAAAATAGCCTATATAGGCCACTATATAGGTGGCCTATATCACTATATAGGCCACTTTTTGTCTGTATGTCTTTCTGTTCGGGATAATCTCTAAAACGGCTGAATCGACTTTTAATGAAATTTCGCAGACATGACAGGGTAATGTCCAGAGTGGCATAGGCTACTTTTTATTTGTATATTTGTTTGTCTGTCTGTCTGTTTAGGCTAATATTCAAAACAATTGGACCGATTTTAATGAAAATTTGCAGACATGAAAAGTAACAATTTCAAAAAGCAAATATTTTATAGTTAAACAATTATTAAATAAAACTGCGATGAATTACGTTCTAAACTAATATAATTTCTAACTAGAGTAGACAAGGGCGCCTATAATGCTATTGCAATGTGAAACTACGAACTAGATACCCAGATTTATAAACACAGCAAAATTATGAAATAGCGTTATCTTAATTGGAATAAACGAAATAAACATTAGCTATCTTAAACTTAAATTACACTTCATTTCAAGTATTTATAACCGGGTTTCTTCTGAAACTGACAATACAATAATAAATAAAAGAGCGGAGGATTGATTGTGAAACCGAGGTAATATCAACAGAGCAAATTAACTAAGGATACAACATGCCCAACAGCGTAGTCTCTTGTGACTTCGACCGAACTGAAAGGCAAATACACTATCAGCTAATTTATGAAACCACACGAGTTATGCAACATCAGAAGAAACGTCGGGCTACGGGTAGGGTTGTCACATGTTTGATTTTGATCGAGATGACCGTTTTGAAATGAGCCAATAATTTTATAGTGAATTTTTTTATAGTTTTACAGAAGGGATCACGATACAACTGTAAAAACGATTAGTAATGTTGGTCAGACTACAGAAAGAGGAAGAAGGTGATGTTTAGAGTATATTGTAAGCAACAAGCAACAAGCAAAGCAGCCCCCCCTCCTCGCCCTGGGGTAGACCTAAGCCCATGCAGTGGGGTAAAAATGGGCTGATGAAGTGAAGTGAAGTGAAGTAAGCAACAATAAAAAATAATGTTCTGTGTATAATCTATTAGAGTGTTTGTGTATAATATCGTTTAATTTCCATATAAGTTTCCTTCGATCATGCATATTAAAATCATGTGTTGGAAAATATATATGGCCGGTATTCTTAAATAGCTTAGCTGGCAACCCTGCCGCGACCCTTGACTGGCAGTTTACAAGTATATGGAAGCTACATACTTAATCGTGCCCTCTTACTTAATTATGCGGATCTAACGGAAACCAAGGAAACGGTTCTATCGTGATGCGGGCGTGTTTACTCAGGCTTCGGGAGTCAGAGAACGCGATTAACTTGATTATTACCGTCTTTTCAATGCTTTGATGTAGCAACGAGCACACATAATTATTTAATCACGTTGGCAAGAAAATCTAACTTTAGTAAACATTGCGACCTTCTCTTGTGACCAGTTATAAAAAAACGGATTCTTTCGGGAGCATATCCAAGTATGGGAGACGTGTCAGTGAAACATCACTACATATTATAAAATAAAGTCCCCCGCCGTGTCTGTCTGTCTGAACGCTATAAACTCAAAAACTACCAAACGGATTGGCATATGGGTGACACCAATAGACGCGGTGATTCAAGAGGAAGGTTTATGTGTATAATTTATTAATGTTTTGTGCATATTAGTTGAAATATGACGATCATTGTCGAAGAAGTTGGAAAAAAATCAAGCCGGCTGGGAGCTTTCATCGAAAACGCTGCCGAGTTCTTGTGAGATATAACGAAACAATGCATGAAGGAATTGATTCTCTTTTATAGGAAGGACTAAAGAAAAGTTCGCGGTGGCATATGTCTATCTTTTATGGATAGCTTACTGTACCTATTTTTACGTATAAAAAAATGGTGTCATATGATGAGGTAATTAATTGGAAAGCAATTTATACGGATACAGTATTAATAATCCTTATCAAATTAAATACGTTATTTACCTTCAGCATTTTATGCAGATTATGGTTGCCCCTTATCTCACATTGTGCAAACGATAATATTGGTTAACTTAACTTATTTTTTATGATCAAAATGGTAGGTAATTAAGAAATTGTTTTTTCATAAATTGAGATTCTTGTGTTCCATTGCCAGCACCATTCTTTCTCACGACAAGAACTTTGCTCTTCATTTCATAAACAATCTCAATTCGTTTTGTATTCAATGGAACCTTCGCCACGATGAACAGTAAAAAATCTCAGGTCGTTGCTTTTTAGGCCGTGAAAAAAATACTTTCCTTAAAAAAAGTTCGTATTTAAAATATAATAGTTAAAATAACTAACTTGGAAGTCCCCGCACAGGCAAGAGAGCATGGTTCCATCCCCTGCTACAAGCGCGATGTGGTCGTGGTAATGCAAGTCAGTAGAAGCACGGCATTCACAGCCTGCGTCGCCGCACGCAGTACGACAGCCTCCGGTACCGCTGCCAGTAGGCTCCGCACTCCACATTCGCTCTAGTTTTTGGATCTGTGTTGACACCATATATTCCATAATATTGACCTTATCTTGAATTATTATGAAATCGTAAGACGATGATGTTTGTTTAAAGAAGATTTTGTCAGATTTGTAATATTTGTACACTACTAATAATAAACATATTTTTAATTAATTATTTATTTGTTTGCTATTAGTCACGAACAACTAAAACAATTTAAATAAAAATTTTACTTTTTACACATAAAATCATACACTATAAATTGTGTAATTTGAAAGCAAAACAGTAATAAGAAATGTAGTTAAAAACGGGATTAGATAAAATAGATTAGATGTATAAAAAACATCAGACGTAAGATAAAAGAAATTATGTGTATGAGATAATGCCAAACGTGAAAATCATGCGGAAAGTCATTGAAGCCTTATTAAGAACTCGCGTGACCATTACAGGATAAAGATGAATGAAACGCAAAAAAACACAAATGTAAAGTATAAACATAGATCTCTGTTTTTAAAATAGCTTTATCAAATTATAATTTTTGAGATGTGTGTCAGTCTGTCTTAATAGAGAAGTTTATGAATTTTCATAAAAAGATATTGAGATATTTCAACATCTAACAAAATTATAAAACTTGAAGTTGAGCTTTAAGAATGGGCGGGATACGTGAACGTTCATACAAACGCTCTTAAAATATAAAATACGCGTATTATTGACGTAATCGTTTAAGAACGTTTGTATGGACGTTCACGCGTCCCGCCCCTTCTTAACTAAATATTTTTATTTTATGCGGTGGAGTGACGTGACGTTATCGTCCATATGAACTGCGTATCGCAACTGGTCAATGGTGTCACGTCTAGTAAATATTTTTTTCTCTTTTATTTATTGATGAATTTGAAATTTTATTTCACTGATATATTAGTTTTGGTTTTTGTTTGCTTTTATGACAAAATTTATAATTCAGCAACGTACGCGAAGTTGATATTTTCGCCGTGTGCGATCGAAAAGCGGAAAATCGAATATTTACACAACACGTCCCCTTGAAAACTAGAAAATTGTGTATTTACTCAGGACGCGCTCTCGACAGCGACCCGAGAACTTTTTACAAAGGTTCGTTACTCAACCGGGTTCAGCGTTTTATGGCAACTGTATTTGGGTCACAGCCAAAAATGTTTACAATAGAAATATATATAGGTAAACAGTATTTATTTCCTTATTTCCAAACTCAGAGTAAACAACCAACCTATAATTTTGTTTTGGTTACTAAAGCAGATATTTCTTCTAAGGTTGTCATAAATTAATTTCACCTCTTAAAAACGTAAATTATAACTATAATGCGTCTTTTTTTTTTAATTAAAAGAAACGTAATTATATTCATTAAAATAAAAAAGAAAATAAGAAAAATAAAATAGAAAATTAGTGGCACATTGAACGCCAAGCGCAATTTGATCAATCAATGATTTCGTTTTATAGCTTCTATCATTAAATAACTTTTTTTAAATGATATGTTGAATCGATACCCATAAGCTTATAAAATCAATATATTCACCTCAATAGTAACACTCTGATTAGAAGCGGGAACGAATCGATGGCTACAAAGTAATCTTTCTTCGATGTTCCATAATATATGGTGGTGTGAAGGAGCGGCCACCCCTCCGTGCGCCGGCGCAGCCAATCCGTAGTGTGTGGCCGTGCACGTACCTTCTGGAGATGCCGTGCCCTCGTGATGTTCTACACAATTATACACATTAATTAAATTATATTTTGGATATAAGATTAGCAGTAATTTTGTACCTGTTTTGAATTCCACACCCTTTTCTAAATGTCGCATTCCGAGCGATTTGAAAGTTACAATTTTTTGAGCATTTCACATTAACACTTATTAAATTTTTTTTGCCGGTTGCAACTTTTTCGTATCATCAAGTAAATATATGGAACATTTAAACGATTCATTTTTATTGAGTAATAATTTTGATACGGAAAAATGATAATGCTAATGTGTGAGCCGTCATAGGGTGCCTGGCCGATGTGTAACATCTTTTAATAAAAAAATATTAATTAATTTTTTGCACAGACCAGTCAACCAATAGACCACGCTTTAATAAACGTCAGTACGAAAACGAAATCGCCAAAAAGTGGCGGGGTGCGGGGAGACGTCGGCTAGTTTTCATTGGCTCGTTCAAAATTGACAATTTAAAGGCTTCCGACGTGCTTCCAACTGACGGCTCACTAGTGACGTAGTTATGTAGTGTCACTACATAGCCTTGGCGAATGCTACTCCCTGTCAAAGCGTGGTCTATAAGGTTGACTTGTCTGTGATTTTTTGTAATTATTTATCACTAAATGTCACGGAAGATCACGAAAGGTCGCGAAAGGTCAAGAAAAGTGACGGAAGATCATGCAATGTTATGAAACTTCACAAAACGTCAAGAACTCTGACAAAACGGCACTAAATTTTAGGAAATGTGACGGTGGCACGTAATGTTACACAATGTCACGATAAGTCACGTTTTTACTCCCATCCAAACGCGCCATTAGATGTCTTGTATCAAAAATTAAAACAATTAAGCAAGGCTTTATATCTTCTTCTTGTGGTAATAAACGCCCACTCGAACTCGGCTACCTGATATCGAAGCACATCGTGGGGCGAAGTATGAGCCAACGAATACTGTTAGGCCTCTGAGTTAGTAATCGTGACACATTGACCGGCACAGGTGATTTGAGTATTAAACTTTCCGTAAATAAACGTCTGAACGACGAACAGTAAACAAATGGGCGTCACCAGTCAGTCAGCAGCAATATTTTAGGAAAAAAGAGATCCGTAAAATTACCTACTTGTAAGCAAGCACGTTAAAAACAGACTTTATAGTACCACGCCAAAACAAATGACGAAAAATATTTACTACATCCACGACACTAGTTATTTATCCTTTTCTTAAATAATCCCATATAAAAAAACGGTTAAATGCGAGTTGGATTCGCGATCTGAGGGCTCCGTGCTCTTATACGAGTCTAACGTTTTTTATCGCTGATCACCGCTACATGGCATGAAATTACATGCAAAAATAAAAATACTAAACAATCGCAAAAAAATATTTTATAAATGATAGCACTACAAATTACCGATTTTCAGATTTGTTTTTCTCTACTTGTTGCTGTTAGATCTTACTTCTTGCCAAATTTCATGATTATTGGTGAACGGGAAGTGATGAGTGGGTTTGCGAGTAGTTGTGAAAATATATGATAATGGTTGACACTTGTGATTGCGTCGACTTGGAAGCATTAATGCTTTACAACTTTAAATGACCGTAGGTACCTTAATATTTGATTTAAATTACAATTTCATACCTCCACCCGTTTCCGAGAACAAGGGTTTGACAAACGGACGAAAACAAAATGATCCTTCCTATAAGGGTTCAGTTTTTAACTTTTGAGGTACGGATCCCTAAAAATTAAGTGAGAATTACTTATTACAAACATACCATCATGAAACGCAAACGCTCCATCTACGAATTCTTCGTCATCATGTGACTGCGAAGCCGCTCTTCTGACTAATAAAGTTAAGTTCGATCCTCTGGATGTTACGGCCTGTCTCGATAGAAATCGGCCTGCAGGGTCACGGGCCTCACGTACAGCTGGTCCACAAACGCGTAGCAAAGTCCTTTGTTCCCTGTCTCTCTCGGAACGTTCTCCTCTCTCGCCCCTCCCTGGCACTTCGTGCAGACCCTCGACGATCTCAATATGAGAGCGACAGGATTGCAACCTGAACACGTAGTACATATAACTGCAAGATTCAGTTAGATAGTTTGGTCAGTAGGTAACTTATTTGTGTATCTTGTGTAGAAGGATATTAGATATCTATGTAGATTGAAACGTAGAAATAAGAAATAAAATGTCATTATAGTACAGTATAATACGTGAGTTTCAAAATCGATAGAGGACACGAATCAATCACATCAGATTCATATTTAAAAAGAAATAAAACTCGATGACAGAAGATCAAGACCGAATAACAGAATTAACAATACAGCCACTATCTTATATTCGTTTGATACGTGCTTTGTGATCGATATTCCACACACAACTGAAAAGAAATTATTAAAATTTATGTTTAAACTAAATTCCTCAGCGACTTTTTATACCTACTATTTAGAGCTTTAGAAAAATTATTACTATATATTATAAGATAAATCATAATAAAATTGTATTTTTTTTTTGTAATCTGATTTATTTCGAATTGGTCATCCGCGAACAACAACGCCGATATTGGTGCTAAATCAAACCCGAGCACTATTTCCGGTCCCGAATCGGTGAATGGTCAAATCCATCATGTTCCTAATAATATATCCATGAAAAAATCCTATGTTCGATAGGAAATAATTCAAGACACTTGTACTAAGTACAAAATGTACAAAATAAATAAATATTAAACCGGTAACAACTGTGAATTCTCCCCAAAGATTATTTTCAAGAAACAGGCATTTGCAGACGTCCCTTTTCCGTTTGTTTCGTTTGTATTTTGTATTCTTCGCCAAGATATGTTCTGTGTTTATCTAGATTAGGTATTTTACTCGTATACTTAGTCTACGAAGCTCTATTTACACGTAAAGAGACCGAATGTCTTTGGCGAATATACTTCGAAACTCTTGTTCAAAACAACCTTTATGTATAGGAGTAATCAAGTAAAGTAACTAGAGACTAGTAGGAAATGTATGCATTTTGAACTAAGCGTTAGACTAACTTCTACATTATGTGAAATAGGTTATAATATCGAAATATGTACTTATCATCTGGGAAAAAATTGCTATATTTTGTTCCCGGGTGAAATCAATAATAAAATATCGTATTTTTACTTGTAACGCTCAGCGTGCCACTAACGCTACTACGCTTGTTGTTTTTTTCTCTTAGAATTTATCGTAAATTATTATACCTATTATTGATTATAGGAAATATTACATCTTTATTTTATATACATATAAATAAATCCAGACCAAATAGTACTGGGAGATATCCTATTAAATTACTTGGTTTTAAAAATAGGGTCCCGGACGCTGTCAATAGATGGCGGTCGTTAGTTCCCAACCCGCAGTGGAGCAGCGTGGTGGATTTAAGCTCCAAGCCCCCCTCCTCACCCTGGGGGAGGCGTAAGCCCCTGCAGTGGGGTAAAAATGGGCTGATGAAGTGAAGTGAAGAAGAAATAGGGTTTACTAATCAAATATTTTAGGTATAAAAATGACCAAAAAATGCTTAATCTATACACCGTGTCTGGCTGAAGATAATCAAAACTTGAAAAGCGTGCATAACTTGCTGAAATAAACAAAAAGTTTTAAACGAGCAGATGACACCAAGTAACGGTTACCGAGAAAAACATGATTAAAGTCAATTTTTCTTAATCGTCTTTCTTTTTTTTATGACAAACAATAAAACATAAATACTAAATTATAATTTGAAAATTATGTTTTTTTAAGTCAGATTTAAGTGACTAAAACACCACAAAACTGTCTCGCAAATCGTAAGGTTGGAGAAACACCACTTGTGAAACAGCTGATAAGGTCAATAGCCGACTATTCTTTGAATTGAAATTTTATTGGAATTTTTTGTTATTAATCGTTGTCAAATTGGTGATTAACGTTAGATCAACTGTCTCGATATAGTATTAGATACCTTAAGAGAAGGGTGACCAATCATTTATTTTGTCCGTGTTATCAGATTTTTTCAGTAACCCTTAGTTTGCGCCACCTGCTGCTTAGAACTTATTGTTTAGTTCGTTAAGTTGTATGCGTTCTTTAAGTTAAGGCTACGTTCTGCCAATTACGGTGCAAATTCTGCACCTCTCCTCTGAAATAAGGCCTCGTCGATTGTATGGAATAAAAAATTCTGACAAATATATTTACCTACATATACCTATATATAAATGAAGGAACTGAACTGAACTGAATTTTGTCCAGAAGTTTTAGATTTTTCCTATATTTAAACTCTGTGTCATAAGGTATACAAGGAAAACATAAATTGAGTATACAAATTACACGCGCATCAATTTAGTGACTTTTCGAAATTCTACTACTAAAAAATAATAACGGGCAAAATTTATATACGAAATATATATCCTCATGTCATGACACTCTTAACTTATGCATTCATAATAATTACAAAAAACCAACACCAACCAACCAAGCTCGCCACCAAGTCGCGTGTAAAAGCTAGTTCAGAATAAACCACAGAAAGCTTTACAATAACTAACGTTGATACTAGGTTTGAAAAAAGTAGAAACGATGATGAAAAGCAATGTAAATCGTAAAATATTTATTAATTTCAAAGCTTTTGGATGAAATCCTGAATTGTCGAAGCATATTATGTCCAGGGGCATTATGTCTACGGTTTCGTGATGTGGGGACTGTGTCGGTCTGATTTCTCAATTAATATGGTTCAATGACGCGACGACTGACCTTCTATCGTAATGAGTCGACGTAAACGCATGTCAGACTTTAGGACTAGACTCGTTCGACCATAGCTTTCTAATAAATTTCCGTTGAATTGTTTTATCTACCTATAATTAAAGTTTATTCTTGGCACCTCTAGCAAACCGTATAACAATAATGGTTACGAATTTTTACATCAATGATTCAGTCAAACGTTTTCTGTATTGAACACAATGCCGGAATATGCTTGAACAAAATAAAACGAAGCGTATAATATTTAATATGATTTTATAGAAAATTTAATTTAGGTAAACTTGTCAAACGTCAAATTTTAAGTTTACAAACTATTTATAGCAGTAAGTTCACTTTATAACAATAAATAAATACTGGAAAAAACCTTATTAAATTCTCTTCGGGACTCCCATATTATATTTACCTATATATATATAAATAATATTAAATAAATAATATTGTAAGTTGTTCCTTTGAGCGCATGAAGCCATTTATTGACTGATAATAAATATTTGGTCTAAAATTATTTTTATTAAGTACACATATTATTGTAAAACTGAAGATTTGGAATGAAATAAGACCGATTGTTTTGACGATCTGATTTGAATGAGGCAAAGTCTTACTTGCATTAAGCGCAAAGCCGCTACTACCTACAGGAAGTCACACAAAAACATTTTCGGCTTTATCTCAAAATCGATACGACGGATTTGAATGAAATTTGGTATTGACTGGATTGAACCTCGAGGAAGGACATGAATATTAGAATTGAGGTAAAGTAGTCTATAGATAAAACGGAGTTTATCTACCCGATAACGTATCAAATCCAAGAACTTTATAGGGGCAATAAGAGGGACGTGTGAATACATTAAATGTTCGCATATTGTTTAAATATGACATCAGTTAGGTTCACTATTACGTCGACATATGAAGCTGAAACAGACCTCTTTGTTCCGTTGATAGATTTTTGTACTTTGTACTCCTATCGAAGCACGTTTTCATGTAACATATTTCTCTGTGATCTGAACAATAGGCTATATTTAAAAAAGGCTACTGGACTTACTTTATTTGTGAACGAAATTGCACAATTTCAAAGGAAATATTAAAATGATTACCTATAAATAAGTATTACAATGGACGTCCACGTGACACATTTATCGACTTCGCTTGCCATTGTCAGTCTCATACGACGGTGACGTCCTCTCAACTGTGTATCGAACCTCATGACAGGCCGTTCGGGACGAGGGTCGACGCGGAATTTGACCGGTTACGTCTTCGATGTGTATAGAGCTTATCAAGTTTATACATCACAAACTAATCAAACAAACAAACAAGTACGCGGTCGGACGTTATTAAATTTCGCTGGAAGTAAATATCAACACTGTTAAACGTGTACCGTGGTGCGTACAAAATAAACGAACTTATTATGTTTACCGATTTCACCATGAAACATATTATTTAAACTAAGTACATAAAAGGTCTGTTATATCAGTCTAATTATATGTCAGCATTTTATGCCTTTATGTATGAATATAAAAAAAAAAATAACATCAATAGCCGTATATTAAATACAACGAGATCGCCTCTATTAGTGACAAAATGCTTAGCAAAATATTGTTTATTACTAGTGATCATTAGCGGCTTTACCCGCGTGGTCTACACATTTGCATAATTTTGGGTATAACACAAATCACAATAGCACATAATAATTGTATCCGATCCAATTGTAAATCTAATTTCTTTGTTCATTTACAGCGAAAAAGTGCAAAACTAGTTATACATATAGGTATAGTTCCAATCAAGCTTTATGGCAAGCAAACATAGGCACAAGTCGCGTCGCATTAACCAGTTTTATGTGAAGCGGGACGCAGTGGACCGAGGCGTATATGACTGCGCAAGAAAGCAGCGTTGTATTCCGATCCGCCATAAAGTTTGAGGCGACCTATAGGTACTGACTATTCTTTGATTTCACTGCTATCCCAATATAGCTATGGCATTTTGATTAATTGTATTCTACGTTATGATGAGTCTAACAAAAATGCATAAACCTGTATACACAGCAAATATTATTATAATCTTTTTTAGTAACTTAGAATTGATTCGATTAAATTCGGATCATGAGTCAGTTTAAATTATTATGAGTAATCTACATTCTGCAGCGGTCTGCGACTCGAAGTTTAAGGGGCCAGTTGTATGAATATCAATTACAACTTCATCGTGTCTTGAAGTTGCTTAGAAAGAAAACAATGTTATAGCTCGATCACGCAAGAAAAAACTAATTGGTCGAATAGTTAGAATCCGTAACTGCAAAATCAGAGATCGCGGATTCCATTCCCGCCCAGGAAAATTATTTGTTGAACTGTGGTGAAGTGTGGTGTAGTGGTGTGGCGATGGACATGTCTTTTTGTTCCGTCAATGGGTGTAAAATATCTATATACAATAATAGGTAATATCTGGGACATTCCACATAGTGTCTAGTCCCAAAGTAAGCAAGTATTATGCTTGTATTATGGGGTACTAGATATCTGATACACACTTAAAGATTTTTATAATATATACAAATATAGATATTTTTTCACTTAGACTCAGAACAAATAGACATGTTCATGCACACAAATATTGGTTCTCTGCGGGAACCGAACCCATGAGCCCTGGCTCCGCAGTTAAGGTCTCTAGCCACTCGGCTAATCGATCACTAATCTTATATATATATATAAATGTAATGAAGCTTTTTACATATCTCGCTAAAACTCAAAAACGGCTGGACCGGTTTAGCTAATTTTAATTTTGAAATATTTCTGGAAGTCCAAGGAAGGTTTAAAAGGTGAGAAAATGTGAAGAAATTGCAAGAAAAAACAAAAGTATAGTAAATACAACAACTTCATTTTCCCATACAAACTGTTCGTACCTGTCAAACAGGGTGCATTCAAAGATCAATTTGTTTACTCTTTTATAGGCTATCTCGGAAACGACTCTAATGATTTATATGAAATTTTGTATTTAGATAGATAACATTCCAAAATAGGTTTCTAAATAGGTTTTATGGTTATTATACATCAGGGGGCGTTGCAGTAAAAGCTATTCTTCGAAACGACTGGAACGATCTTGACGCGGTTTTTTAAGTCACATGGATATCACCTAAGAGCAGGTTCTTACATATGGATTGCGGCTATGAGCCACTAGAAGGCGCTGCAATGAATACATTTCTTTAAAACGGCTGGGAGGATCTCTACGCTGTTTTTTTTGCGTTATAAACATATCACCTAAAAGCATGTTCTTAGATAAAAGTTTGCGGTCATGGGCCAACAAAGGGCACTGCGATAGCAAGTTTTTATAAAAATCTTTGAGGATCTTGATGCGGTTTTTTGTGTTACATAGATATCACCTAAGAGCAGGTTCTTAGATAAGGATTACGATCATGATCTACCAGGGCGCACTGCGATAAATAAATCTTTAAAAACAGTTGGGACCACCTTGACGTGGTTTTTTGCTTAAGTTTTTTGTGTTACATAGATATCACCTAAGAGTACAGATCTATCAGAAAAGTAATTTAACTGGACGTACCTGCAATTTGCAATTTGCAGGACAATTTGAACCAAATGTATTTATTAACAAAGTTTTTTTTACAGTATTTTCGTTATAATTTATGACTTTTTCTTATTGAAATTATTTCATTGGATAACTTCGGACAAACCTGCGCGCCTGATGTTAACCGATTCCTATTACTTTTCTGATACATCAATAGGATCTTAGATAAGAATTGTGGCTATGAGCCACCAGGAGCGCTGCAATAAATACGTTTCTGCAAAACGGCTGGATCTGTAAGCGGTTTTTGCGTTATATAGATATCATCTAAGAGCATGTTCTACGATAAGGTTTGTGGTCATGGCCCACCAGGGGCACTGCAATTGATATGTTTCTCTAAAACGGTTGGGAGTATTTTGACATGGTTTTTCACTTTACATAGATATCACGTAAAAGCCCGGGTCAGCTAGTGTACCTATTATATATATACCTAGTTTGGGTCTAGATGACCATATGTGAAAATATGTTCCAGGTATTATTATTAGTTTGGAATTATAAGTAACTCAGTCATTATTCTCATATCAACGCAGGAGCAAGAAAACGTGTACGGTAATGAGCTATTGAACGGATGAAAATAATATACATTATTATCTTAGTATACATATGTATCACTACGTACAGATTGGTTCTCACCCTAACTAAAATATGGGTCAACCATTAAAAAAAAAAAAGGATATAAAAAAGACTGTGGAAATACGAGTAAATCTATGAGTTACGTACCATTTCGTTCCAAACATTTGCAAACCATGTGTAACTTTTAATGATGCCGCATATATGTAATAATATACTTATCAATGTTTATCAGCTCTACTAGGTTCTACCAAGAAAAACTATTGGTCCATTCATTTCAAGCAAGAAATGAATAAATTTTAAACACTGTAATATTAACATATCAAGTGAGTTAAAGTACTTTCTCACCACAGTGTTGCCCAAATGGTTAAATTTAATGGCGAACAACCCTTCAGTTGTATTTAACTTGAGTGGTATATATATAGATGGCTTTCAATACGGCTAAAGTTATAATGCGCATAGAAATCTTCGTTACACTTCGCATTTCCGACAAAAACCGAATCACAAAACGTAAGAGCCCTAAACATAATACGCACATTTTAAACCTTATCGCAAAAAATTTTAAATTCAAATTCATTTTACAATAGTGTAGATGCAAACCGTGCTGCTAACTGGACAAGTGCACTTCTTGTTACAGAATTCTATAGAGCTATTATTAAGACCATTTTTCGTTTTGTTTTTAAGGTGATTTTTAATTTTCAATATATAAAAAAAAATTGTTATTTTTCACCCTAGAATAACTAAATAATTAAATTGCAACTAGCTTTACTTGAAGCCTATAATATCGGAACTGGGTAAACATATTGCATAGATAACACCTAACTTCACTGTAATTCTAATTTTAATTTGCTTATTTGTACAGGCATATTGGTAAATAAAAAAAAAACATTTAATGTATCAAACATAACTTATTTCGTTGTGGATTTTAACCGCTCTACAAAGATATCGCCTTCCGACCGCTCGGAAATATTTCTATGCGCATTATATCTTTAGTCGTACTGTACAAGATTGTGGTGGTGCTAGAAGCTAATTCACATAAAGTCATTTCAAATAAAGTTACTGTTAATAACTTTAATAAAAATAGCGCATATTAATTACTACAATTTTACTCTCTTTATATTTTAACACCCAATCTGTTTAATACTTTATTAGTTATATATTCAACCGACTATTCTGTTAAATAGCTGCTAAATATGACGTCACTTAAATTGAAAACGAGCTGCGGATTCTAATAACGGGGAGATGGGAGTCGGAACTGCTATCGTATTTCACAGTTGCCAAATTATTGTGATGAAAATAGCTCTTCATTTGGCTCATCGAAAGTGTTCCTATTTCCGAAGCTGAAATTAAATAGGTACAGATGTTTCCTATTTTAGATATTTATTAAAATCTTTACGCATAAAAATACCTTTCGAAATATGGAGACTTTTTATGTTTTGTGATTAGATGAAATCTATATTGTATAAAAAAAAAAGAAACCGCTCAGTTGCCTGATTTACAAAAATACCAAGTTATAGGTACCTCAGGCCGCTGAGTTTAGAAAATACTGGAAAAAACCTAAGTCGATTTGGACAAGACGACTTTAAACGATACGCAGAATGTCAGTATAAAAGTCCACGTAAAATTGCTAAAAATGAACTTAGTTCAAATGTAAAGCTGCGGATGTAAGGAGCCACGAACTAAGTTTCAGTTAAGTTACAGTTAGCGGCATATTATGCTTGCGTTACGTTTACATATATTTTTTTTCATATTAAATTTGAGTTTTCAATCACAAAAGCAAATTACACGACCAGTAGGTATGTAGCTTACAGTGAGCTTTGTTGTCACTATAAACAAGGCCAAAACCAAAGTTTTTACGGACACACAACAACTTAAAATGAGCCCGATTAAAGTACGCAAGTGATTGTAAACGATTTGCATTATATGTGGCCGTAGCGAAACATTACTTAGTGCTAGAACATAGCATACCTTAGGTTATAATTGAACAGTGACACTTGAACGATGTCAGTTGGTGCGCCCATAAAGTGTATGGCGCATTGGGCTCGCCAGTGGGTCGCGCGAGTGTCGAAGTGCCCAGAACGAGCGCCACCAGCGCCATAACCCCGGACTTTGGCTCCACAACCCACACGTCCGCCAGTTCCCGCGTCATGTGACAACGCATTGGATTCGAGACCTTTCTCTGCTGCGAAAGAAACTTTAATATTATTATCAAAATTATTACTATGATTAAGTACGTATTATACAATTAAGTTATGTTTTAGGTGATAACAAATAAATCGTAATTTTCATTAAGTCATAATTTTTAATAATATCCTCTTTTTCTACACGTTATGTCTGTTTCTGTTTTCCAAAATAAACAAATAAAACACGGCGATGGTTATAAATTTGTCGGAAAATTGACTAAATATACATCTAATGCAAACAAGTTCAAACCTATCTCTTTTACTATGCAAGCCAACTCAGCTTCGGATAGAACGACCGTATTGGCGGAGTAAAATTAAGAAACCCGATCCGAAAGAAAAACAACCCATTTTCTATTTTCAACTTAAAACATTGCTCTGTTTCCGCTGTCCCTGAGTGTTGCTCTATGCCGGTGTTTTATATAACGAACTTATTAATGTACCTCGTGGTATGCCGTAAAAGTTAGTTTAACAACCTCTACCCTATATCGCACCGATATAAAAGGGGAGCGCAGGTAACATAAAACCAGAGTGTAATGCAAAAATGACTTAAGTATTTACTATGAGGTATCATTCGAGTGTATAAAACGCAGCTAGGTTAGCCGTTCCGTTACCCTGGACCGGACGCGTCGGTTATCAAATATTTACTATATGTAAATTACGGTAGCTTATTTGAAGTTGTCCGTGGTATGGTGGACTAGAACTACAAGTGTTTAAAAAAGCCTTTTTTACAAATATGATATTATCGATAATTTCTGATTAAAGTCGAGCACAAAATAAGCGTCGTGATATCCCAGAGCGCAACGAACCTGTCTCAAATTTATAAGGCCCCATAGGGCCATGGTTCGAATCCGGGCGTGTACCAATGAGTTTTTCTGATTTAAGTACATAACTATCACTGACTCCGTGCTTCGGAGGGCACGTTAAGCAGTCGGTCCCGGACGCTGTCAATAGATGGCGGTCGTTACAGTCCCCAAACCGCAGTGCAGCAGCGTGGTGGATTTAAGCTCCAAGCCCCCTTCCTCACCCTGGGGGAGGTCTAAGCCCCTGCAGTAGGGTAAAAATGGGCTGATGAAGAAGAAACAAAATAAGCGGGAGGCCGAAGCAAGTTTTGAAACTAATGACGACTATATTACTGAAATTCTAGATTTTTTCATTCTGAATAAGCATAGGCAAACGTTGCAAGTTCGTAAATATTTGATGAATTTTAAGTTTACGTCCAATACATATCGTTGCAAATAAAAAAGACGTTACACTGGAAACATACTGGAAATGTATGAAAATAACTTCTTGATAGGGAATGTCTCGCTCTTTAGATAAAACATGGTGATGATGAATATTAAATAAAAATAAATCTAAACAACGTCCTGTTTTTTCACTGTGGGTTTATTAAGTTTCGAAGAGATTTCAGGTTGTTCATTATGAAAATATGCCAAATGATTAAATAGAAAATTAAGAAAAGATTATTTTTAAATCTAGGAGAAGATTGATAAATATACGAGGCGAAACCAGAAAAGTGTAAGCACAAATGTGGTTCGTAGCGAATGTAGTTCCACCTCAAGTTACTACTTGACAGAAATAATTGTGTTCTCGCACGGAATGCAGCATTGGTCGACGTGCGGTTAGTAATGACGAGATAGGTACATAAAGATCGACCAAAACTTTGTATCCGCTCTGAATACGAGGCGAATACGAGTTTGCGGCGGTACAGAACCCCAGTCCACTCTCGCCGAAACCTAAAATTTGGTACTACGACGCTACCCGACGCTATGTTCAAATAAGTCATGAAGTTTTGCTCGATCTGTACTCGCTCGACGAGTAGTGAACAGAAAGAGAAAGAAGTTTATAACCACACTTACTCAGGTGCACATAATTTTAACAGGTAGTTAATTATTGCCACTCACTGTTGTCGTGTTGTGTCAGTGCAGCCAGGGGTTGTGCTGCAGCCACGGTGGGCGGGGGTGCGCTCGTTTCGCCATGCTCTATGAACTCGAGCCGCGCGATGAATCCGTTGTAGTCGTATGGAGGCAATAGGGGCCCCGAACTAGACCATAATCCAATTATTAACATTCAAAATTACCTGAGAAAAACGTCAATAGTGAAAAAATCTAACAAAAATTTTTGTTGTATTTTGCTTCGATATTTAGTTGGTTTGTATCAGATAAATTTATAGGAACATCCTGCTTTGATAGCAGCAATATGTGACCTAATAACGTCAAGTCGACTCAGTTCAACATTCACTATAAATATTTATTTACATATACGTGTATAAACACTTAAATAACAGAACACAAGAAGCATATTATGGCAGTTTTGGTGCATGCGAAAAGTCTTTGGTATTGTTAGACAACGTAGTTTTCATTTCCTTTTTACTTATGTAAGGTAAACAGGAAATTGTGTAATAGATGACAGCTGATAAACGTTTACGGGAACTCGAAAATTGCTTTGCTTTGGCACTAAAAATAAAGATCCGATGATTCGCTAAATAAAAAAAATAATTCCTTTTTATGTTTTTTGAACAAGATATTTTTCAATACTGACGCAAGTGAAACTAATGCGGTACGATCACTTTGTATAATGTTACCAAAGATTTTAGTATAAAAATTAAAATATAAACTTTATAAAAGAGCACAGTTTTATTAAAAAACTTATCATATGATTTATTAGATTTACTTAACGTTTAAAAACATATTATTCATAGGCTCTAGTTCTACTTGACTTCGGTAAGACTGAAATACCTCATCATTCGAAAACAAATACGGCCTTAATTATTCGACGGTCTGGCCAAATTTGGAGTCAAATTATCACTTCAATATTAGCTGTATTTATGAACAAATCCTTGTCAAATATAGAACTGTTTGTAAAATAAAGTTCACAAGGAGTTTTAAGGAAACTGCGTATTAAATGTAGTTTTCCCGACGATGAAAGAATATGTAGCAAGTAACTTTTTGTACATTACGTATACCCAAAAGCAAATAACATTTTTGTAAAATTGTGACAAAGTAACAGCTAAATTCTATAATAATTGGTCACTTTTTACTAATTTCTTCTTTGATTTATCGATATACAGTAATTTTTCCAAAATGTTGTACCATCTTAAAGTCCCTTTTGATTCTATTGTAGATATTTGGATATTTGTACATCTGCGTACTCATAATACTTTAGGCAAAGTCGCACTTCAATGGAAAAAAGTCTGAAAGATATGGTCAATGTCAATATAGTTCTTAACGTTATCACCCCTGAAAATTACATGAATAATCAAATTTCATTTTTCTTTACAAAGCTTCATATAAGTTTAATTAATTAATACTAATCTGATCTCTTGGCGATCACATGAAACTGGTCGGGGTACTCAGCTACTACTTTGAAAGCCGTGATGCCGTATCTATTTCTAATTGTACTTATGTAATCTTTGTAAAATATTTGTATGCATGAACATGGGTATTTGTTCCGTGTCTGGGTGTAAAAGTATCTATAAATGTATACATTATAAAAAAAAGAATATTTAAGTATATATATCAGTTGTCTAGTACCCCATAATACATGCATAATACTTGCTTACTTTGGAAATAGATGGCGCTGTGTGGGATGTCCCAGATATTATTATTATTAATCTAAGGATTCAATGAGATATTAACAATATCTTATTGATCGCAAAATAAATTCAGTATAACATTCCATTCATGCTGTAACTTTGTAATTACGAATCGTATCGACATTTGAATCGTTTTATTTGATTAAAAACTGATCGAAAACGATACCCCACTTCATCTAATTCAAAAAGCTGGAGTTTTTAAAATTTTTCCAGCTTCTAGTCCCTCTCCCCAAAGCAGGATAAAATAACTTTTTCAATTGAGGGACTCATCGGTTTTCATTTTTAGTGCTAAAACGAAAGTACTCTCAAATTATGAATGCACTTGTACTTGTGAAACTTCATTTTATATATTTTATTAGTAAGGGAAAGCAGTATAGATATTTGTAATAGTGCCGTTTATTTTTAATTTTCACCAATCCCAAACCAACAAGTATCAAAAATATAATGCGTCATTTTAAAATAGCATAAACCAATATACTTCGTAGTGTGAAAGACACAAATAGGCTTTCATTTTAAACAAGCATTAGCTTTTACTTACAACAAAAATGAAAACTAGAACTAACAATTACTCACTTGAACTCCAATAAAAGATTGGGCCCAGGGTACTCTAAGGTGGAGGTGCGTTCTGCGCACAACGACGCAAGCAATGGCGCCGACGGCGAACTACCAGCTCGCAGCGTCAAGTAATCCGTTTCGCAGTGACTGCACAAAAAGGTTAAACTATATATTTATCACTATAAAGAACGTATATATATTACGTAACGTTAACTTCATACGAACTTCACATTTTGACAAAATAAATCAAGTATCCAAATCAAAATATTACAAAAATTTGGTTTTCAACGGACTGTAGGTACCGAGATTATTTCGATGGGCAGGTTTAAAACCTAATAAGCCTTTGTGCATAACCACCCTGGCTGTTATGCACAAAAGCTCATCGCCCACAAACACGTCGTACTTACAACCTTGTCTTTGAAACTGTATGGACACACCGTGGAAGAAAAGTAAACAATATATTTTGTTAATTTATATCATATTTTATAAAAGTATTCTCAATTATTAGCTATAAAAAATTTTCATCCACCTAAACCAGCTCTGAAAACATTTATGTCAGTATTCCTCCGACAGGTCAGCTATAACCATAACCATAGTTGTCCGTTTCAATCTTTAATTTGTAAATCATTTCAAAACTTATACTAAATTCCTATGTATAATCACTAACATGAACTCACAACACACAAAATACGACGATAATTCGTTCATAAAACCTAATACGTCATTTCTATTATTTACAAAGACACTGAGGAATCAGAAGAATATTATTGCTTTTATAAAACAAATAAACAATGGTGTAAACAAATAAAAACATATTGATTCATTGAAAAGTATACTGATAAACGTGCTCTACCGTGGGATATTATGAACGTCTATATTTTTCATAGAGTAAATAAATTTTACGTTTTATTATATTTTTTAATAAATAAACATCAAAGAAATACCTTTCCGACGATCGACTTTATTTGAAGCTGGATTTCATGACGAATGCATCCAACAAATCTAAAAGTGCAACGAGTCCAAACTTCTTTTTCTTCTTCTTTTTCTTAACTTAACGTACATATTTTCATAGTTAACAATTTTCATTGTTTACTATGTTTTCTTAGAATAATAGAGTTTTCTTTAAATGCGATAAGTAATATCTGATAAACTAGCCAGTGGGAAATTGTTCGGTTAGTTTATTATTCCAATTAGCCACTGGAAATTTGTTTAATTTATATAATATTAATCTCACTGTAATAATATTCACTGAATTATTAACTAATATCCACAGAGCATTAGATCAAGTTAAAAATGGTATGTAGACGAATACGCTGTCACATTCAGAGGGCCAAGTGTGAGTTTTTTACTATTAACTATGTAGTTTGCGTTTTTTATAATTTGTATGGAAACTCGTACAGCACATCTAGCGGTCGTTTTAGGTAACTACGAGTTTCCATACAAATTACGGAAAACGCAAACTACACAGTTAATAGTAAAAGAACTCGCACTTGGCCCTCAGGTATGCAGTATGTTGCATAGTTGCGAGAAAAATCTGAGAACTTCTAACTCTGAAATGCGACATCAAATCATACCAAAGATATGAGTGAAAGGGACGAACGACCTAACCACTTTCTAAAATGATATAAATCTAAGACAAAACTATTTATGTGTGCGTAATATTTTTGCTTATATTCGTTGTGTAATTATTTTAGGAACACGTTTTACTGAACAAATACCGTAACACGGCACCTCTAAACTATTCGCTTCTCTGTGGTTACATTATGTCAATAACTCTCAACCTAATGACACATAGAATTCTATAATATAAACAAACTATTATTCCACAGTACGTACTTATTTATCTTGCAAGGCGATTCTTTTCGATTTCAACAATCAGAGAAAAACTAACTGTAGAAAACAACGTAATACTAAACTAATGATTCGCCAATAATTTGTTTGGAACCACATTTTAATTTATTCGAGAAAATCATAAAGTCTAATAAAATTTATATATATATCGAAAAAAAACAAAATTTAAACAAACGTTTATAACAATTGAATATTTCACATCGAGTATTTTGTATGTATCTTTATATTTATTTATTTATAGCACACATAACGTCAACTGGAACACGCGTAAGCGTTTTATCTCTGATTTTAATACTTTTTTATGGAGAGCTTCACGCCCTTGGTTCTTTTAGAAAAATAGGTACGTACAATTGTGAACGTTATATAATGATAATTACTCGAAAGCCATAAAGGAAATACACTTAACCCTTTTAATTGGGTTGGTGGTTGATTAATGATATATAAAACCAGTACAAACGACAATATTAAATATCGACGCGATATAAGTGCGGTTTGAGCACAACAAATAAATTAACAAGGTTTAATTATAATAAATTATATAAAAATATGTTAAAATACGATAACTCTTAGTAACGCGAAACATCCTCGAACATGTGTAAAAGTAAAAAGCTCCAGTGGCGCACAACTATTTCCTCCGCTTTCCTCTTTCCTGGCGAACTCTTTGAAGTGTACTCGAGCGCATTCATAGTAAAAACTACAAGTATTCGCTTTACTGTACTGCATAAATCCGATCATACAATCGATGCTCACTTTTATGACACAAAATTTACTATTGAAACATTTACGAAATGCATCAGCCTTAAATTACATGAGTTATATAATATAAATGTTGTCAACGCAATAAATACATTGATCGACCTTGTTTCGTGTTAAAGTTCATTATTTGATTAATTACATTAAAATTTTGAAGTCCACCTGACCTATGCACCTCATTCCATTAACCTTCTCAAAAACGTTAAAAGTATGTCCAAGAGGTCCAATTACTAGATTGACATCATCTTGACCTCTCAATATTCAATGCATGTATGGTATGTTAATTGTAACTTATATAGGGTGTGCTTTAACTGGAATAAATTTAGTAGATATAAAATACTAGCGACCGCCCGCAGCTTCGCTTGCGTAGACTACAAATTCCTGTTATAGGTACTATTAATGTTCGAGATGGTTTATACATAGTTTTTGCTGGAACCAATTTTGGTTACACCCATTCAAACTTTCAATCTTCATTCCCCTTCCACCCTTTAAAAAACCGATACAATTTTTCATCTCCCGTTTCCCACCCTTAAAAGGTGGAAATCTAAAAACTCTAAAACACGTCATTATTTAAGTTACTCCATTCCCATCCTTAAGTTGAAATTTCTAAAAAAGCTTTTCTTCGTGTTCACGTTATAAAATAAACCTATGTTCCAAATTTAAGCTTCCTAGACTTAGTAGTTTTGGCTTTACGTTGATAGATCAGTGTGGACAAACGACAGACAGATAGACAGACAAACAAACACAAAAAGTAGCTTATGACACTCTTGACAACCTTCTTTCACTTCTGCAAAGTTTCATTAAAATATGTTCAGCCGTATTGGAAATTAGCGCGAATAGATAAAATTGAATTGAATAGACACATAGACGTACAGACAAACAGACGGACAAAAAGTAGCTAATGTCAAATCTCTTGACAACCTTCTTTCCCGTCTGCAAAGTTTCCTTAAAATCTGTTTAGCCGTTTTGGAGATTAGCTCAAACAGACAGGTACACGTACAGATAGACAGATGGAGAAAAAGTAACATTTGTTAATGTTGTGATGACATTTTTTTCATACTTGTGATGTTTCATTTAAATCGGTTTAGACAGATGGACATACAAAAAGTTGACTACATCCTTTCCATATGTGTAAAGTTTCATCAAAATCGTTTAAGCCGTTTTGCCCGAAGCCGATTTGCTCGAATAGACAGACAGTTCGTCTTGATATATATAGCCTATATAACCCTCCGCTAGATTCAGGCTATCAAAGGCAAAAATAATTTTCCAAATCCGACTGGTAGTTTCAGAGATTAACGCATTCAAACAAACAAACAAACAAACAAACTCTTCAGCTTTATAATAAGCATTTCTATTATATAGATTAATAGATTATAAAATAATACTGAAAACCGTATCAAAGTCTATTGTGTGGTTTGGAAGTAAAAAGTTAACGAACAGAGACAGACAGCGAATTTATTTTCTCCCGCTATAGTTTTCATATTTCGATAAAAACTGCTAACATATTAATTGAAATTGTGTGGTGTACAGGGCAATTATAATATGCATGAAATGCTTAAGACAACTAACGTATTTAATTTGATAAGGATTAATATTACGTTTAAAAGACATCTTCGCAAATAGTACATTATGTCAGAAAAAATTTGATTGTCATAAAAAAGGTTATAGTAAGTTAACCTTAAAAGATACACAAATGCTGTCCCGGATTTTTAGTTAGAACTTTTAAAGGGGAACAATTCCGTAATACATGGTTTTTGGTTAACATCAACCGTTTACGCAGCGCGCGGGAAAGAAGCTCCCAAAAGGAACAATTTTTCCCGTTTTTGCAACATTTTTCATTGATGCTCCACTCCTATTAATCGTAGCGTGATGTAGTATAGCCTATAGCCTTCCTCGATAAATGGACTATCCAACACAATAATAATTTTTCAATTTGAACCAGTAGTTTCTGAGCTTTGCGCGTTCAAACAAACAAACAAACAAACAAACAAACTCTTCAGCTTTATAATATTAGTATAGATTATATTGTAAATAAAAATAGTGTCATTAAGCTACCAAAACAGATCGATTAGGATTTAATTCACTATAGAAATTAATAATATTTTTTGAAAATTTTCATAACAGAGGTGCTGGATATCACTATTACTTTATTTTTTTTAATACAACAGATAACTATTTCGAGACCTTTCTTCTTAAAGGTCTTTTAAAAATAAACTTGGCACATTAATACACGTATAAAATTTTACAAGATATAAGATGTCAAATGAATAATAACTCATCTAAATAAAATTCATCTTTGATATTGCTCAACATTTCTGCTCATATTTGCCTGTTTTCCCGCGTAATGCGTAAACAGGCTTTATTTTCAATGCGTCCCCATAAAAAGTAGTCATATGGGGTAAGATTAAGAGATCTTGGTAACCATTCAATTTGATTTCGCCTTCCAATCCACCTATTTAGGAAGATATCGTAAACCATTTTCTTAGATTGAGCTAATTCGGTTTGCATTACGATTCTAATCGAATAACTATGGGCCAATCACTTCACAATCACAGCCATTAATTAAAAATCACGATCAAAGCCATTAATTAAAAAGAAATCTTTATGACATGTACCTTTTTTGGAAATTTCAGATTGTGTTGAATTTGTTTTCAAAAGATCTTTTATGTGATGGAACACAAAGAACTATTCTGAATTCGAGAAAAAAAAATTGGGAGTTGTCTTCGGCACCCCTGTTTAGATGCTAATTCGTCAGTTTTGGGAGTTTACTGACGCTATTTTTTATTAATTATATACATAATTTGTTCCAGTTAAATTCAACATACTGTATAAGACTTTGAAAAAAGGGATAGTGTTTTAATAGTGCAAAGACAATGAATATGTATGACATGCTGTCAGTGGGCACTAACGTAAGCATAAGGTAAACATAAATTTTATTTGTCAAAAGCTTTCAGTAAGCTATGCTACTAACAAATATTGGTTTACTTTTGAACGGATGCGTATCGGATAGTTTCAGTAGAAATAAAACCACTAAACTAAACGGTTCACCGAGCAAATCGAGCAGGATTTTTGCAATCACCGACGCGCGACGCTGGACTTGTGCGAATGCAAAACGTATCTAGTTTTTAGCCCATGAGTGCGAATTTATTTGCTTTTTTTGGTGAAAAAAATTTATTTTATACTAGATTGATGAATAGTATCTGTACGATGTAAATAATCCAAATATTGACTTGTTTCACAGCATTTCAAAAGACTAGTCAATTTGAAAGTAGGTCGAGGAGACAATAATTTTGGTGATTTGAAAACGATGGTGTAGTTAATATTAAAATAAATATATGAAGTGTATTCGGCAAAGAGTCGTTACAGTATTTTCTGCAAACTATTCATTTTATGATTTTTGAAGACACTGTACTTATATACTCAAACTCTCTTTTATAAATATACACTTAGAACAGAGAAAATTTCAGGAAAAGAGAACTTACATTTTCTATATTACCAGTTTTATGGTGTTAGTGAAATTGGCTACGTAAAATAATGCAGGTACTAAAAAAACAGAGTTTTGATAAGTATGTCAATTTTCAAAGTATAGAAAATATATAATACAAAACATAGTTTCTAATGAAGTTTGTGAGATCCTCGTAAAATGCTATATTTTGAAAAGCTTATTATGTAGAATAGTATTTTTCATTAATATCTGGTGTCACGCCTTTCAGCACGCAAAACTTTTCTGAATCGATTCTACACATTCTGTACTAAATTCCAGCAGATACTCGTATTTGTCCTTTTAAGAGTCTTCTATGTACAAAATACTAACTCCATTAAATTGTCTTTATTTCTAACAAGACTGATGTCTCAATTTAAGTCAATAACAATTATACTAATTATATTAATTATACTAATTATCTGCTAAGTATCTTGATTTTGGAGCCAGTTACACACTACTTCTACGTTGAAATGAAGAATTATCGTAGATTAAATAAATTATTTTTCGTACGATAGGATACGGGACTTTGATAATGGCTGTAGTGGTACTAAAAGATTTTGAACGATGTTCAAGTAATTTATAATAATAATAATAATAATAATAAAATCATTTATTGCCAAAAACCAAAAAAGCAGTTACAGTACAATAACATCTATTCTGTCACCAAACTTGCATTTTTTCGGCCCATCGAACTCATCTACTTTCAAAAAGTTATATATGTGACCGCTCGATGTATTTGGTGAGATATTTAAGTTTAGATGACAACCAGAAACTCTTGTAATTTTTTTGTCAACAAATATTTTATGATATTGACGACTGCTTAGCCTAGTGGGTGAGGCCCTGCCTACGAAGCTGGAGGTCCCGGGTTCGAATCCCAGGTCGGGTCAGTATTTATATGATGAATATTGATACTGGTACCGGGTCTTGGTTGTTATGTGGTGTCTTCGCTTGGTTCCAAACACAAGCTAATGCTTAGTTCGGGGCCTAGACGTTGTTGTCATGTATTATAAAAAATATATATATATATATATATATATATATATATATAATATTTCAATGTAAAATAGCTTACATAGATTCTGTAAAGACATTATAATCAGATTAGAAATTAGAAGCCTGTAGAATAGTCGAAACATTTTCGTGTTTGTGTATAATCCTTTGAAAGTCGAAAAACTATTAAAGAAGAAATTCGGAAAAAAAAACTGTCAACATAAAATATATACGAGGAACGTATGAGTAATTCGTTCTTTACGTTTACGTTAATAATATACCTTTACAACGTACTCGTCACACGCCACGAAAGCATGCGACAGGAAAGCCGATAGCGTGCCTCTATTAAAGAGGAGTAGGTAGAGCTAACTAAACGATTTTTCGCTTATACTCCAATTCAAGTAAACTCCTAGTAGTTTTCTGTTAAAAATATTACAAAATATTTATAGTGAGAAACAGATTAGTTATACGAGCTTTCAAATAATTCTATTTTTAACATTTTCAAAATGGAGGAGGTTTTCAATTCGACTTTATTTTTTATTTTTTTCTGTTTGTGTTCCTGGATATCTTCGCTGACTGTGAACAGATTTATTTGATTCTTTTGTTTAATATACTATATTTTGAAGTTGTCCCCATTTAAATTTGAGAAAATATTCCACCCTCAAGGGTAGAAAATTAGGGGATGAATTTAGTTTATTTCAATTTCACCCACTACCCGTCAACCGTTAATAAAACTTAACATATTATGGGAACCTAGAGCTGATGTGATGATGGAAATGGCAGGCAGTCGAAAGGAATTATTTTTTCGGTGTACTGCAGCTACTCCGTGCTTGGGCTCATATAATTCGTTCTGACGAGGACTTCTATCTGTATTGTGACCTTTGATTAAATCATATAATGTGTGGATGGACTCTCGCCATATAATGTCAACAAAAATGACAGGCTAACTTTTACGTACTTGTGTGTGTGACTCAACAGATCACATACTCTGACTACGCCATACTACTCATGTAGAAACCATCTCTGTGTGCATGAATTATAAAAGAACCGTTAGGTGATATTTTTAACTAAGTTTTTTGACGCCGACTCCGACGCCGAAAAAGATTGTATGCATTTGTAGGCATGGCGCCTTTATATATTTCTACTACTGCTCCGCTTTCACTGTATTCATGCCCGAGGCCAAGCACCCGACCTGCTAATTATTAAAATTTTCCCCTATTTTTGTTTATCTTTCGTCGCCAGTTTCTTCCAAATGGCGCTGTCTCATTTGAGCAGTGCGTTACTAAATATTACAAATGAGGTACAGTGACTTGTCGCAAAAAGTTGAAACATTAAGTAATTTGTTCCAAAAATAAAATAAAATTCGTTTTCAAAACCTTGTCTATATACCTAAAGAAACTTAAACTTAAAAGTTATAAATATTATTATGACTTAAAAATAAATAAAACAATAATGGGCAGCTATAGTATATCGAGTAGGTGCCAACCTTGTGCCAAAATAGACACTTAATTACAATGATGATATTTACAACTATAAGAAACATAAAAAATACAAAATACATATTATAGTGAATGACTTGGCACCGAATTCATAAATTATATGCTCCCACATTTCTTTAAATTTAAAATATTTTGTTAAATTTTTTTTAGTTTAAGTTTGTATATACTCGTATATTATAGACAGTTTAGGAGTGGATTTTTATTTATTCGTATTTTTTTAGAAATGTAGAAAATCAAGAACAGTATTTATTGTACGATTCGTAGCGTACGCTAAAAATAGAACGTCAATTTAAATAAATTCAAACATTAAAGAAATAAAATTATCGTCAATAGAGTTGTTTTCAGTGTGCCTTAATTAAACGGACTACTTTTTAAACAGTTTGTATATAATTTAACAATGCTGTAATCTAAAATATTCATACAAAAAATTATGAAACTTTGATTAAATCTAAAAGATTTAATTAGTAACGCGTGCTTTAACTACAGCTACAACAGGTCGTAACCATGATCAGAATTTTTTGGATTATTCTAGAATAATAAATATTGTATACTCACTTTCTTGGTAAGAGTATTGAAGTGAAGACGATTTTGACTCTAGTGTGCACGGAGTTTGTTGCCAAAAGGTATCGGCAGCGGCGATGCGGGGGATACAGTCCAGGGTGGCCTGGACTGGCCAGCACGCAGGTGCCTGGTCCACGACATGACACATCCTGGTACAGCCAATCGCAGTCTGTACATACAAGATTTGTTTAGCCAGTAATCAGGCTACAGTAAATGTATTTTTTAGAAGTATCACAGTTAATTATATACCGTTCGATAAACAAAAAAATCGCAAAGTACATTCCGAAAAAGTATTTTTTTTTTGGTATTTTGTTTTTTTTTTTATAGATTTCAAAAATAACAAATTATATGCGGAAATCCTATACACATTTTCACGGACATTCAAAACCTAATATTTTACATTTTCGAAGCATTATCATATTCCGTTACTATGTGGTTCTGTTCTATTCACACTGTTTATATGTTATATCTCTTTAGTCCACGGAGATTCAAATAGTACTTCGTTTTAATATAACATAACTGTGTACATAATCTATTATTAATACATGAAGAAAAAACCTTAAACCTGCATACTACGCGCACGGAGGAGTGTGAGATTTGGCATTAGTTAAAGTTTATGTGAAGTAGGAAGTGGTAGAAAAACAAAAAGCTAAAATCTAAATACAGGTTAAGTTTTTGAGATGGAACTATATGGCCAAATCCTAAACCATGAGAATAGCGAAAAGTGTTCAAAGGATTCATGAGCTCGATTTTTGAGAAAAAAAAACATGCATATTACCATTTTAAAAAAAATTGTTATTTCATCAGAGAATAAAACCCCTTGATTTGATAATCTATATTATATTCATACGGAGTGACAGAAGTTAAAATCTATATATACCTAATATGTGTCAGAAATATTGTCAACCATAGGAGTTAATAGTATGTCGTTTGATGCAGTTTGAACTGACTTACTCTCGCGTAGGTATTTATTATTGTTGGTTTCAAAAATGTGAATATGGTCGACATTCGACCATTGGGCGACTACTAGCGTAAATAAATAAATAAAAACAACAAGTGGAAGATCTATTTTTCTTTTTATTACGAAAAATATTGTATCAGCTTAACTGAAACTGTCAACGACAAAAGTGTTTAACCTATTTATGAAGTTTTCTCATTTCCGATTTCCGAGGGATGACTTTTACAACAATGAATTTCACGGCTCGATGTTAAACTTTGAATTTGCTTTTTGTCACCAAAGATATAACAGGATATTGTCTTTTCATTTACGCTCTAATACATTGGATGACAGTTCATTGAAAAAAACTCATTGAAATAATCTTATACATAGAAAAATATTTCAAAAATAGTGATGTTTTCTTATTTTTATTCATCTATTATAACTTACTATTTATAACGACTTCGTCTGCGTTGTATAAGCAATAATAATGTAGTTTTGGAATCATATAATTGTAAATACATGAATTATGTTGAATCGCGGTAAGTAATTAGGTCGATTCATTACTCGTAATCCCACCAATTTCATCCCACTTGACTTGTAGTCCCACTCGTTTTGTTTTATGACCCGACTATTACGTCCCACTCATGAAAATAATTGCAACTTCGACTTGTGGTCTCACTAAAGAAATTTTGAGATATGGTTTTTAGGAGACTTTGAAACGGTTTTAGATGGGTATGCGATGCGTTTGGGGTTGAATTAATATTGCTATGGTGTTGAAAACTATTTGGATACGGTTTGAACCGTTTTAAAAATCTCCAAAAATCACCGTAAACCCATCCCATAACCACTTTAAAATGAACTGAAAATCATAGTTTTAAAGAAGTGAAGTGTACTTTTGTCCTCATCGGAATCTATCCATATAATAACTTGACAAAAATATAGTTTCAAGTAACATTTTATGTTTATTTATATTTATTTTAAAGTTCTGTTATCGGCAACAAAAATAATTTAATAACCATTGAAAAACAAAACTTAAAGAATTTTAGCCAATGGGTGTAAGAGCTATCTGGTGTTCGTGTACTTGCTTCTAATATTATTTCGTCTATATATACTTTTTTTATTGTGTGTATACCTACTTGTTTTTTTTTTCATTTTCGTTAATGTTTTCGGTTGATATTCGTTTAAGTGCAATGAAACATGTAAGACTGTGTTAAAGTTTTTAGGGGATCCGTATCCAAAGGATACTAACGGAAACCCTATTATAGACACTTGAGATTTTCACAGAGTAGTTCACGAAAGGATCCGTAGCACCATGCAATATAAAAAACACGTTTCTTGTTTGGGAACCTCCTATAATTTTTAACTTTATTTTATTTTTATTTCTATATTTCTAAAAAAAATTAGCCTTGGTTTTTATTAAAGCTAACAACTTTAAAAAAACGGTAAGAAATGTCGGGAAACGTTAAAAGATGTGATAAACGTCGAAAAATAGTGAGAAACTTCGAGACACGTTGAGAATAGTGAAAAACATAGAGAATATGAGAGCGCTAAGTCTGAAAGAGCCGACAAAGTTTTTACTCCCATTCAAAAGCGCGTTTCTCATCAAAACAACCGCAATTCGATGTAACACATACCATACCTATTTAGTGTCTGTCCCATGGTGAAAACAATAATATTTAATGTTTATTTAAAAATAATGCTAATAAAGGCAAGTGCGACAAACTTTTATAGCAGGGCCTCTGCTGTTGGAACCAGAGAGGGTTTGCGTCCTCCCCCCACAGTTAACTCACGATTGCTCTATCTAGAGACCTTCATTGACCCTCTGTATGTGTACTTCCTCTGTACCTTCAGGTCTTCCCTTTAGTTATTTTGTTGCGTGTAAATTGTAAATCTAAGCTAGTGTTTTATCTATTTATTTAGATGATATGACGTTAAGTACAAATCAGATTTATGGTCGTATTTTTTATCAAATTTCAAACAACTGAAATGGTTACTGTACTTTAACCTTAAAAGATAAACCTATTATGTTGTTGCGAACACTGTCGCAAATCTCTTTGAGATTTACCTATTTATGTAGTACATTCATTTGATGTATAACTTACAGTTTACTCAACGTAAGCCTGTAAAGCGACTTTCCACCACTATATACAATGTAATATTGTTATGCTAATCCTTATATTAAATAATAATCATCTTTAAACGACCCACAAAAAATCTCTAAATAATATTGAACATCATATTATTATGGAAATCAATCTAGAAGTAGTTTGAAAGCGCTAGTGAGAAAAGGCAATGAATAACCGACACCATAAAATACGCGGAATATGTACCCACGAGGAGGAAATTATACGCGACAGCGAAATTTATTGTTCCTGTTGTATTCTCCTGACACAATAATTATGGTCACGTTTATATTTTTTTCTCCCGTCTTCCTCATATTTTATAATGGTTTCGGTCATCCATTTCTCTACTGACAGTGAATCATCATAATATTTCAAGAACACTTTTCTCAGTGCAGACATTCGTGCTTGGCGACTTTGAAATAGTAAGTATAGACCTCTGCATATATTTCATATAAATAAATAAATAAAAAATTAAATTTTCATATGCAAATTCATAATATCACCATAAAATCAGATCAAAGAATACTATATTATAATAGTTTCGACTCGGCCGCACATTGCCGAATCGTATTCGCATAGGCAAAGAGACGCTATGACTCGTTTAGCTCAGTTCCGGGGATTCGGTAAAATTAAGTTTACTGTAGGGAGAGAATATCGGAATATTTTCCCGTCCGGTCGGTTGGGCACACGAAACAGAAATGTTACGAAAAATGTCAGCGGTGCCAGGTCGTCCCCTCATCATACGCAATTCCGAATGTAATGTGGGTAAATGGTGTGAATGTAGTGTCGGCGCTACTGAATTCCAACGTAGAACAGCTCTCTCAAACGTCTGCCTGGACAATTCAACCGTAGATAATTCTGACCTACCGCTCACGCCTTAATAGATATGTGCTGTATAGATGCATATGTCGATAGTAGGGAATTTCCTTTCTCTAATACTTAATATGAAAACTCATAATACTGATTTCATTGTCAATTTTGTCGAAATTTTAACGAAAGAAATTAGAAAAATATTTATACAAACACAAATAAAATTACGAGTAATTAGCGATATTTTTTTCAAATTAATTTCTCGCTATTACTTAACTAAATAATATTAAACCATATAGGTTCAATTTTATAAGTAAAACGGTTATTTATTCTAGTATTACATAGAGTAACTAAATTTGACAGCAGCGTTTGCTTTTAATAGAGTAAGAAAAGGCACTTCACATTTTGCGCGGATGTAGGTCGGTGCGCGGGAATTTCACCGACTGAAACCCGCAATCTTGCGTCAGCTAGCTAGAGTATGAGTGGTTGGACGGTAAGCGCGGAAAAGGGCTTCTAGTCAAGTCGTACTTTTACGTAGTATTATATACGATTACTTGTTTCTTGAAGTTTAAGAGTGTTTTGGGAGGGAACCCGAAAAAGTTTTTCAATATTCAAAAATAAAATTACGACTAATTAGCTATAAATACCTGTTTTTAAAGAGTATCTTCAGATATCATGTAAAACTCTAAACTGCCTGAAAGTTTATACAAATCTAAAATAATATCTTCCCCGCTAAAATGATAACTAGATCTAGGGGTTGCAAACATTTCTATCCTAGTTATCTAGTTAGTAACTCATAAAAGTAAAGTTAATTTGTATGCTTGTGTCCCCCTGTTCAGTAGTAACCAATTGAATTTCCGATTTTGCTCAGAATAATTTAAATTTTTTGGTTTGATTGCATGACGACCGTTTAGCCTAGTGGGTAGCGACCCTGCCTGCGAAGCTGGAGGTCCCGGGTTCGAATCCCAGGTCGGGTGAGTATTTATATGATGAATATTAATACTGGCACCGGGTCTTGGTTGTTATATGTATGTGGTGTCTTCGCTTGGTACCCAAAATACAAGCTAATGCTTAGTTTGGGACCTAGACGTTCTTGTGATTGTGTGTGTTATTATTATTATTATTCTATTACTTTTTGTAAATATTTATTTAAGCTAAAATACGCGTTATCGAATCAAAAAAACATACATACAAGCGGAGCCACAGCAACTGTGAAACTTAATTATGTAGTAAAAAATAAATATTATTTTTATCGATACAAAATATCGATATCACGTGAAATTACTACCCATTGCCTTTTAGAGCCGCGTCATCGAACAGGAGTGGGAAAATGGAAACTTTAAATGTCATTCTTACGAAGTCATTTCCACTTTAGTGCTGTAGCGTAACCTCACTTTTGCCTAAAGTTGTTGTGAGCGAGCACCTGAAAGTGCCTCGGTGTCACACGTAATGTCAAATTGTTTTCTGAAGACGTATGACATGGTAAGTATATTGTAAAAAAAATCTGCCTGACTACATCTTTTACTTACAATCACTTAATATATTTAATATAAAAAACAAATAGTTTTATTTTTTTAAATTGAGTCTAAATAAGAAACATTTCGTATCAATGTCGTGATAGCCCAAAGCGCAACGAACCTGTCTCAAATTTATACGGCAATAGGGCCATGGTTCGAATTCAGGCGTGTACCAATGAGTTTTTCTGACTTAAGTACAAAACTATCACTGGCTCCGTGCCTCAGAGAGCAGGTTAAGCAGTCGGTCCCGAGCGCTGTCAATAGATGGCGGTCGTTACAATCCCCAACCCGCAGTGGAGCAGCTTGGTGAATTTAAGCTCCAAGCCCCCCTCGCACCCCGGGGGAGGCCTGATGAATGAAAAGTAACATTTCTATGTAATCGTCAACGGTTCGGAAATCAATTTTATTAAAAAACATCATATCAGGAAAAATACTCATTTCATAAAAGTGCCACTTTTGAAAATGAAAGTAAATGGGCCCAAGTGTTTAACAAAAAAAAAAAATCACGATATTTCAATTATTGCTTTGATAATAAAATTATCCTAAGAAAGTTGTGTTCGGAAACCACGCAGTTTTAAATATTTATTTTACAATTACAAAATAATCACCCATTATAGAATAAATAATATCTGCAACACTGAGAACCGAAGCAGTCACAATAATTGATATTAAATTATAAAAGTAAACAAATATCGATTTTGAAAAAGACTTACGATCAGCGAACTTATAGATTTCGTAACTTTTAGCTTTTACCGTAGCTTTTAGATGGTTTAGACAGTTAATTAAAAAAAAATTGTTGAAAATAATTTAAGTATTATTACAGCAATGGACTTACAGCACGCAGATCCATTTGTTTGCAATTTTTTTTAGGATCTTCACAGAGTATTCTTTAAATGTTTTTGTCAAACTTTTCTTTCAAAAATAGTCACTTTTCACAATTTTTTAAAAGATTCCATAAAACAGAACCGCTCCCAATAACCATCATTGCATTTCAGTTCTACACAACGAGACTTTTTCAATATAATATCCCTTGTTGTAAATACTAAATAAATTTAGCAGCAGCCGATGCTTTGATGCATTAATTAACATGCTTTTATTATGCTTTAATTAACAATGAAAATAACGTCAAAACTATAGGTACCTACATATGTAGTACGTGACATAGCTCGCTGTAGTCGTATCAAAGTACAACTTTGTATTAGAAACGAACAGGCGTGTGAAAGAAATTAATTAACTCCATTCTCACCTCTTCGCGTGACCTGTAAGTGCCTTAAGCAAAAAACTTAATTTAGTTACTAACTACGTTAAATACCAAAGTTTATTAAACGTTTGCCATTTGTGGCTCCTTAGTCGTAAATAGATGTAAAGAAACGCAGTGCAATCAACAAGAATGCCTAAAAGCCTTTTGATGTTCTTGAATAATTTGAAAAGACGAAAGTCTCCACGCCAGGAACTAAGTGATTACCATAATTTTACTTTCATATTTCGCCAATTTTACTCTAGGGCTACAACTCTTGGACCAACACTAAATAGGTTATATATGTAATATTACAGTCTAAATAGAAAATAACGACATATTTTCAGAGCCGTATGTTATGTACTCAAGTACGGAACGGATTTTTATGATATTTGACGTGATTTTTATTTTCTTCTGAAGCGATACGAGTTATCGCTATTATATGAATGCAAACGTTATTCGCAATATAACGACCGCTTAGCCTAGTGGGTAGCGACCTTGCCTACGAAGCTGGAGGTTCCGGGTTCGAGTCCCAGGTCAGGTCAGTATTTATATGATGGATATTGATACTGGTACCGGGTCTTGGTTGTTATATGTATGTTGTGTCTTCGCTTGGTACCCAAAACACAAGCTAATGCTTAGTTTGGAGCCTAGACTTTGTTGTGATGTATACGTTATTATTATTATTATTATATAATAGGACGCCATAACCGCACTGACTACATGCATTGGCTGTTTATTTATTATGATTTAAAGTTTATTACTTCTTAAACCTCCTCTTTTTCTCATTCTCCTTGCTTATTTTTATCACTTTTCCCCGTCTCCTTGTCACTTCAAATCAGTTAGGGAAACCCGTGATACCTGCATCACTGAAAAGTATAACAACTTTAATTTCCGGCAGTCCTCTTAAACTTTTTTTTTCACTACGTCAATGTTGGAATAATTTGTGGTCGAAAATAAAATACACACCATAATAGGCTGTAATGTGTATTAGTCGCCCTAGGATGCATAGCTCATTAACTAAACTCAGTGGATGAATTAAATTCACTCGTATAACCTATTACTAACTACCTACCATCGTTTTCGTCACACTTAACCGATCAAATATATTCAAATTTCAGATGCGTAACTTAGGTTATACACAGCAAAAAAAAATCTTGAATCAATAAAATGTTATGAAGAGGATATTTCTATCAAACAAATATTATTTCAGACCAACCTAAATGTCAAGCAACAACAATATAATTACCTACTTATTTTGAGAAAAATAACTTCTTATAACGATATATGAAATAATATTTCTTGATTCACGGAATTTTTTTTTCTGTGTGTGTAGCTTGCCAGTATGTGGCACTAATCATCCGTGAAAAAAGGAAAGCCTGTAAAAAATCGAAGACCATGTTCTGAAGGTTAAACAACTTGGACTTTACTGTTAATTATGAATAATTTATTGAATTTCGATACTATGTTAATGTATGGGAACGTATATACAGTTACGTTACATTACGCATATCCACACAGACGGAACCACGAGTAAAGCTTGTCTTATTATATAGATATAAAAATAAACTAATAAAGATGTGTATGCGAATAATTTTAGTTGCACATATCATAAAAGTTATTTAAGGAATAAAATAGACCAAAAAAATAAGATTCTTGGGAACTGACAAAGTAAATAAGTTTGGCTTCGATAGAGTCAGAAATGTCATTTCATAGTATCGAAAACTGTCAAACGCAATTTCGCGGAGGTAAAGGATGGCACGCGGTGATCTCGTGGACTGAAACCGGGCTGAAACTTGTTAAATATACACCAGCTAACTAGAAGAAGAGTGGTTATGGAAAGACTGCTTGTAGTCAATTCGTAGGTACTTTTATGGGAACTGATAATTTTCGTTGAAGGTTGGAAGAAGACTTTTAATTTTTGGTAAATGCATGGATATACACAGAGATGCCACGCCACGCCGTAACCACAAAAAGGTGAGCCTAAAAATATACACCACAGACTAAATATACGCCACTTAACGTAAATAAAATTTGGTGTAACGCACACATAAAATTCGTATTGGAAAAGCAAATGAAGATTCTGAAATTACATTTCATATGTAATTAAACAGTGTTTAAAACCAACAATGATAATAACGTATGATCTGTCTCATCTCTTAGTTTGTCATTTTGATTAAGTTTTCGATCGTTTTGAAGAATGAAACGCTGCATCTTGATGATTCTGCTATCTAAGGTTAAATGCTAATTCCTTGATTTTTTCAGATTTTTTATATATTTCAGAAGTGAGAATATACAATTGGAACAACCCTGGTTCATAGTCGTACACTCCTGGCGGAGTGGTCGTGGTCATGGATCGTCTGATAGATCTATCCATAACTCTCGTGGGAAATGTAGTAGCAGTGGTTTGCCGTTGCTGTAGTACTTTTTAGAGGTTATCTGGACCTCAAGGTTGCTGTAGCCTCTCTCTAGGTAGGTGAATGGTTATACCGCCGCTTACTCGGTCGCCAGAGCCTCGTTGGTTATCTAGCAGGGAGTGCCACGGAAGCCGATTGTCTTCCGCCGCCGCTATCCGGCGCGTGCAGGTGAGGTTAACGTTTCGTGTTTAGGATGGTACAGATGTTAATTACCTTTGCCTTTTACTTTTAATAAACAACTCTAGGAGCATAAAAAAATCTTTTGAGACCTTTACCGTTGTATAGGTCATTAAAGATATTTTCAAGTAAATTGCACAATGTCGTGCACAAAAAAAAAACATTTTCTCCCCATAGTACAATGTACCTACTATAGAGTCATCCTTAAATAATTGAGTTTTTATAATTTGCCTTCTATGACGATTCATATGAGACATCTATCTTTCTGTGACATAGGGACAAACGGATTGACAAAATCGTTAAGGTTCTGTTTTGTTTTTATCTTTAGGATACGGAACCCTAACAACGAATCGGTAAACACTCATTTGTTGACGAAGTTCTTTTCGTATAGAAAGGCGAAGGAATATAGACGACGAAGGTGAGTTTAACTGAAAAAAACATGTTGACGTTAACAACTTAATTTTGCTCGGCAAGGTGACGGGAGTTGTTTGCGGACCACAAATAAAAATTGTAATCGATTCCGATCGAACCGATAGAATCGATCGATTCTTTCGAAATGGAATTCACTCAGTTACTTTTTGTTTTCATATATTTTACACCTGCGTAGCGAATCTCGAATAAATAATTTACCGGAATAACATTAAAACACGGAACGCGCAACATGAATCTGAAACACACTTGAACAGTTTTCTGTTGATTTTCATGTAAATTATAATTATCCGCTGTTATTTGATGCTTAAATATAAAAAAAAATATATACTGAACAGAACTGAAGAAGTAAATCTAGGTCAGACGTTGCAATCGAGTATTTTTATGCTTAGTTTCGTGAATATTTGATAATAACATTAATAATATATAATAATAATAATAACAACAACAATAATAACAATAACAATAATAATAATAAGCGATTGTAATATTTTTGAGTATAGAATTTCAATGCTATAGGGTAAATGCAAATGGCATAAAAACGTTTACTATTTAGGTGTATAATTTTTCCCTAGAACTATTGAACTATTTTTTTCATAGCTTATATTAAGCCCACATACATAATACAGGTACAAGACGGTATGTATGTATGCCATATCACGAACAACCTAGACAATAAAATACTTGTAACATACGATGTGGAACATTGGTTTAGCGTGGAAGGTAATGGAATATTCCAAAACTAAGGGAACTGATGGCCCGCCTGCGTCAGCCGGTGCGGCGTCCCCGAAGATAAATAAACGAAATGTATGGAGTAATAAAGTTATCTTAAAAATCCATATCTATGGTTTAAATATTTACATAACATTGGTATCAAAATCACAAAGAAACAAGGTAGATAAGTAGAGGACCTAACAAAATACGGTAGGTGAGTAATATGGAAAATATATTTATGGATAAAATGTATAAAAATAATAACAATAATAATAACACATACAATCACAACAACGTCTAGGTCCCAAACGAAGCATTAGCTTGTATTTTGGGTACCAAGCGAAGACACCACATACATATAACAACCAAGACCCGGTGCCAGTATTAATATTCATCATATAAATACTGACCCGACCTAGGATTCAAACCCGGGACCTCCAGCTTCGTAGGCAGGTTCGCTGCCCACTAGACTAAGCGGTCGTCATAATAATAAACTTTATACGATAACAAAAATTATAAACAAAATCATGTTCGGTTGAAGAGTATGGAAATGATAAGCTATTAAAATTTTATCTCTGTCTTTTTCTTGCAAAACGATATTTAACATTATTGTAAATGGCCTGACGTCACACATAGGTAGGGTACGCCGTGCGGTATTGCCCTCTCTGTCTAACAGGATATTTTAAACATTCGTAACTTTGTTAATAAATTATTTTTTTTAAATTTTTTCACTGTTATGATATTTTTAGAAAACTTTCATATAAAGTAATAAAACAAAAATTTGTCAACTACCGTATTAAAATGAAAGGTTTAATTTTCCGCCTTCAAAACTCTCTATTGTCCTTTCATAAGGGCTACGAGTATATCAACTGTCGCTCTGCTATGTACTACTACATCGTATCGATTCGAGTCAAATTAAATAACATGTTAACAGGGTATTTCCGTCCGTCCCGTACGTGCTTGCCCTTCTATCGATGAACTGTCCTAATCCGTCCATCTAGAGCTATGCACTGTATATATATATATCACAGTATCCCATAAATAGATCATCACTTCACTTCTTTAGCCCATTTTTACCTCACTGCAGGGGCTTAGGCCTCCCTCTGTTGGGGGGGGGGGGGGCTTGGAGATTAAATCCACCACGCTGCTCCACTGCGGGTTGGGGATTGTAACGAATGCCATCTATTGACAGCGTCCGGGACCGATTGCTTAAAGTGCTCTCTGAGGCACGGAGTCAGTGATAGTTAATGTACTTAAGTCAGAAAAACTCATTGGTACATGCCCGGATTCGAACCATGGCCCTATCTATGGCCTTATTTTGAGACAGGTTCGTTGCGCTTTGGGCTATCACGACACAAATAGATCAATCTTATTGAGAAATCTTTTTTTCGAAGCCAAAATAATTAACAATGTTATCCTTACTAATATCTGTGCTAAAATTATAAAATTTTATGTCCACGCATATAAAGCCGCGGCCTATAGTTAATGTATTATGGAACTTCGAAGCTATAAATTACAAATATTACAAATATTTACCCGTTTTCGGTATCCTGGAACCGCCTCGTGGATGAAACCCAACACCTTGCGTGTTGCTTAGCGACGTGAAACTGAAGAACGCCAGGAATTGGGATCTCACCGTTTTCTCCGTTATCCTAATAAACATAAACAACTTCTTAATTTATATTTAATATTAAACACATTAAAACCATTAATATTTTTCATACAAAGCTTGTAATTTTATATTAGCTAACACAAGTTCTTGAGAAATTAGAAGAGTAGTATTAGTTTTAGTTAGCATTTATATAGCGGAACCTGGTTATAGACACGACACGCAAGTCTACAATCCTGAACAAGCATGCCAGACAAGTACTGTCGCGGCAACTTCGAGGGAGTTCAACTGGCAGCACGGTGGTCGAAACGGTCCCGAACGGAGTTCGTGTCTACAACGGGGCAAACGCTTTGAAGAATAAATATCCAAATTAATGTCAACCTAACGGAGCGCTCTGTCATTGTTTGTTAACGTTTGTTTTGATTGCGGTTTATTATTTGTCATTCACTGATTTTAACTAAGTGAATTCATTTGATAATGTTGGTTTCGATCGAATCACATAATGTTGTTGGTTCAATAACTTAACCGCGGTCAACTGTACTGAGGTTGGTGATCATTTCAGTTCAATAACTGCTTCCGGTTCTGGATTGATAAGTGGTCGAATTTACCGCCTGTATGATATCATACCTAATTAATTGCGTTGTATAATACTTACGAAATTCAGTAGAAAATTCGATAGGCGTTAATGGGGCGCACGTCCGTTCCGTTTCCGACTTTGTTTACCGATGTATGGCAACCCTCGCTGGCTCGAAGCGATCGTCGCATGGACGACGTCGTGTCGTTTCTACCAACACTCGCCTGGCAACTGTCCACAGTACTATAGAGCATTACCGGTTCCGGCGTGTCGACCTTTTGTCCGATCCGGAATTGTATGCTTCCGGACTCCGCGCAAATGGGGATGAATTCGGAACTGCTTTGTGCATTCGGGCCGCGCACGTTAGCCGGAAATAATACTGATTTGAATACCTAGTGTCCATTAGTGGTCGAAAAGGCACTTTCTATTGCGCTAGCATCTGAACCCGCTCGACTCTATCCCTGAGATGCTCCGAGTGACATAATTTGCTGACATTTTAATTGACTGCCTAATAGGATGCGCTAATTTGAATCGCGTTTATTGGAAGAAACTGTTTAATGATCACCGATTTAATGATGAACGATTTCATACAATGTCCCAGAAATCTACGTCAAGCCGGAAACGTGTGATAAAGAAAGTAGTGACAGTTATCAGAAAATTATTTAAAAAAATCTTAGTCATCATCATCAGCCCATTTTTACCCCACTGCAGGGGCTAGGCCTCCCCCAGGGTGAGGAGGGGGGCTTGGAGCTTAAGTCCACCACGCTGCTCCACTGCGGGTTGGGAACTGTAACGACCGCCATCTACTGACAGTGTCCGGGACCGACTGCTTAACGTGCCCTCCGAAGCACGGTGTCAGTGATATTGTGTACTTAAGTCAGAAAAACTCATTGGTACACGCCCGGATTCGAACCATGGCCCTGTGAGGCCTTATAAATTTAAGACAGGTTCGTTGTGCTCTGGGCTATCACGACACTATTATAAGAACCAAAATAAAATCGAGAAAACAGACACTCTGTGATGATTTGAGGCAGTTGTGTTTTAATTTTAGACTGTAATTTACGGAATTACGGAAGGGCATTCAGGGTTACATCGTCGCGTCGGCGTAGTGTAGATTTCAACTTTGAGGAGGACAGCGATGTGCCTCCCGCAAACCGTCGTCTGTGCGTGTGAAAACTTACACGCGCCATATGTACACCCGAGAAAAGTCTGGCTTTTGCTATCGAGCAAGGGCTTTAGTTTCAAGTGTAGACAGTGACTAACTATTTTAGTTGTTTAGTTTTTGAAGTTTTCATCCAGATCGTTCTTAGGTAAGTAACAAGATGGGTTTTTACATTTTGTTCATCATTTTACTACACAAAAACAGATAGGTAGCGACGAGCGAAGCAAGGAGCTGTTAGGTTTCTTGCGAGCAGCAAGGAGCTTTTTGAATCAACCCTCTGACCCGTAATACAAAATTAACTAAAAATATTTTTGAAATCCGACAAGCTGGTACTATACCAAACGAATATACACCCTCCCCGTACACCCCTCACCATCCCTCTACCCGCTCCTTGTGTTGCCAATAACTAATGCCATACCTTGTATTTACTGGACCGATTGCTTTCAAAATCGATATTTAAGGGTCCGCGTGGACTCCAATGACAAATCTGTTGACAAAATTGAAAAAAGTGGTCGCGTTTTGATACTTTTTTTTACTGAACCGATTGCTTTCAAAATCGATATCTAAGGGTCCGTGTGGAGGAGTCCACGTAGACCAAAGAGTCCACGCGGACGCTTAGATATCGATTTTGAAAGCAATCGGTCCAGTAAATAAAAAGTTCGAAATGAGGGTCACTTTTTTAAAATTGTAATCACATTTGAATAAATTTTTGTTATTTACGTAGGGCGGAATCTAATATGAGCGCGCGCGCGGAGATCTATCAATGCTGTAAGACAATAAAGTGTAGTTTTTTACTTCTGGTCAAATAATTTGCATCATATACAGGTACATATTCGGTTGTGTTACAAAAAAAAATATAATTAAATACCTACTACCTTTAACGCGTGACAACCCTTACACAATCAAGATGACGGCGGTTTTTTCGCCAACATCAAAGACGATGACTGACTGTATGGATTATTAGACTGTGCCCGCAGGCTTTGATATTTGCTCGAATAACCAGCGACACGGCCATCATCGACCATCGTTCGAAATCATGGTCAATCACGATAGTGGTTGTCGATGATGGGCCATTATGGGCGACGGTGAAGAGGAAACATGAGTTATTTATTCACCTGAATTCGAGTAGGGAGGCGCCATGGTCAGCGAATAACACGACTGGCGGTGCGTATCGCTCGTTGGCGCCGCAGAGGCGCGTTTCAGCAGCAGGTGGGCCACGCACCGCACCGGCCGCGCCCGCTGCGCTCAGCTGCAGCCAGCCACCCACACAACTATCGGAACAAAGTATTCATTTATGCTGTCATTAGATTGTAACGGAGAGACGTCTTTCCGTGACATTAATGTGATGATATTGTTTGAAAATTCATTGTAATCGACTGATTATTCATTCCCGTACCCAAATTACTCATTTTTTGTTTCATTGTGTCTGTCTTGTTAGTAAACTTGTAAAAAAAAAGATATAAATGGTAGTCAGAAATTAATATTAAAGACTGAATAATATTTGGAATTTTGAAAAACACTTTTCGCGTCTATATTTAAAGTTTTTTCATACGCGTGACATATTAGTAATTTTTACAGTCCTAAAACCATTAACATATTTTTAGGTTTCGCCCTTATGAAAATATCCTGTATCTTATAATTTACATCCTTGTACATGGCGGCATGTAAAGTGAAAAATAGATTAGGCCGTTTCAAAAACGGTTTCTAGATAAATTGTTTCTGTTTTATGACACAGATTTAGACAACAAAAGGCAGATAGTACCTACAGAAACTACTTGAGGTTCGAGAACAGCCATGTGTGCGGACAGTATTGTAGAAACACACGTGCTTTAGTGTGCGTATAAGGTTGCCAGGGTAGTGAAAAAGTATGAAAATGGTAGAATAAGTGGAAAAACTTTTCTACTCTTTTATATTAGTGTACTAAAGTACCTGTATTGTTTAGCTATTAACCTATTCACTACTCATTAACCATATTTGGTCAGATTGAAGGTCACGATCCATTTAATTAATAGAGACAATTGATTGATAATGTCTGATGACTAATTAAAAGGTTAATTTAGGTAAAGCATTAAACTTGAAGCAGGACCATATGAAAGAAAATCATCTAGGCACATCTGGTTGCACTTTGAGGAACGCGTGCCATGTTACATACATTACTATCATAAGTATTCTCATTTGTGTGCTAACACCTAAATTGTTAACATTTTAGAGAAGTTTGAGTTAAAAAGCGTATTTTGAAAACAATAATTACGCATATGCACTGATTCGCTGTTTTAAACAAAAAATATTTATATCAGAAAATGTACATTTCACATAATACGTTGCAAATCTAACGAAAATCTTACACTTCGAAGCTGTGCCTTTCGTTTAGGTTGGACGTTAATAAATTTATTTGTAGCTTGATATATATGTTCTCGACTAATGGTGCAGTACCATATAAGAGTTTAGAATAGGACCTTTACTCTAAGTCGAGGGTGGAACTTAAACTCTACATCAAAGCCTTCAGCTATGTTCCTATCTACTCTTTTCTTTTACATAGAAAAAGTACTTTCTGGCAGCGCGCCAAAACCTCGAATGGATCCCAGCGTATATTTTCACAGTAACGACAACGATTATGTTAAAAACAACCTTATTTTTGACGCAAAGCATCGAAATTATAACACGACACAACGTAAGTGCCGGTTAGTAAACATATGAATTTTGAAAAATTTAATATTGAGTGCACATACGCGACGTCGATTAACAGCAGCAGCGTCACTAGTTTTTAGCGTGCCATAACAACAGAGTAAATTAATTTGACAGTAGCGTTTGGTTTTAAAGAGTCATAATTGTAGGATGAATTGTTAATATAAGAGAAAACTATAATTTAAGTTAATATAAATAATAATGAACGAAATTACTAGAACTATTTATTTACGTTACGTGACGATTCGTCACATTCTAGTGAACTAATTATATGTGCCGGAGGTTTCTGATAACAAGTAAGTTTTATATAAGGTTTTAATAGATTTAAGTTAAATATGAGACTTAACAAAGGTCAATGTAAAGAGAAAGAATGAATAAGTTATCACCGCGTGTCAGTCATGTGTGAGCGTTTATGAAGTAATAATTTGTGGATCACGGTAAATTATGTTAGTTGGCGAAATAAACATGTGTTATTCCTGCTGTGAGTTACATTGAGTAATACACTGAACCTGATATTTTAACAGTAAAATTTCAAATATTTTTTTAAATTTCAAAATATTTTACAAAGATAATAAAGAGTAATATCATTAATGTTCATTAGACAGACTCTTGCATTAATTATGGCATGATGATGTACTGCGCAATAAAAATGTAAACGGATTAGCTCAGTATAAATATGAATTTATAAGGTCGTGGTTTATTAATTTTGTTTACAATGAATTTATTAACATGAAAATTTACATAAACGTACGTTTTAATACGGTTAATTTTCTAATTTTGATATTTTCATTTTAATATTAGTTAGTTTACCCATTCGTTGATTGTCGTTTAGTCTAACGAATTACAATTAAAATGACAAGACTTTGGAAAGCTTTACAGATTAAAAACAAAAAAAATTGGCGAAGAGGGAATTCAATTTTTGCGACAAACGTACCGCATCGAACGTTATGATCACAGGAAAAAATCGCGTCATCCCGCGGGTAATGTAATCACAAGGCAAGTAACCTTTTGCTTCTCCATGAAAGCTTGAGCATGACTACGAAAAGTTTGTAACGTATGAAAGCGAAATTCTTCTGGCAGTTTGCTATACGGTAACAAGTGTATTGTATGTGAACCGCCTAACACTATCAGTTTTAATATAAAGCATTAAAAATATTAAAAAGACAGCAATAACAGAGTATTTGATACACGACCTGTAATAAGCTAGGAAATATTCTGACCTGGGAGTGATGAATAGAGATAACCGAATAAAATTTTTGCCAATTTGTTTGGATTCAATTGTTTCGATTCCGAATGAACCAAAATAATATACTTATTGCATGTGTCATATTAGTAGTGGTTATAGGGCCAGAATGCCCCAATAACCACTACTCATATTTGTCGTTAAAATATTTAAAATTTAAAATAATCGATATGATTAAAAATTCTAAGAATTTTGAACTATGAACATAAAAGGAAAATAGAGGACGAAAAAATTATATATCTTTTTCTTTCTACGTCAAATTATACATACCTGGTTCCATTAAACCTTCCAACAGATACGAGCCTATAGAGCTGTATCTCGACACGCTGGCCAGCATCAGGCTGAAGTAAGTAGGAACAAGCGCCCGGCCCCTCCAGGGAAGGCGACTTGATTTGCCCGAATGACTTGCCGGACTTGCCACGTAAAATACGCGAGTCAATTGTGATGTTGCACACTGTTACAGAAAATAAATAGGAATATGATATGCAAATTAGAATAAATTAATAATTATTATTGACGCATGTGGTGTCATTTATTACGTTACAAACAACTGAGCTTATTTAAAATCTTTACAAGCGCCAATCGATATATAGGCAGGCTTTTTACACGATTGTCCAAAAATAAGTGTAGTGAGCTTTTTTATTCTACTATAACATGACGCCTAAAGGACTTAAATGAATGTAGTGTCGTTAGAATTGTTACATTCTTCCGTGTAATATTGGCAAGGTTTCTTAAAAAAATAATTAAATGCTGCCGCCATCAGCTGCAATTTTTATCGCTCAAAATTTTTTAAGATGTTCAAACACATCAAAACTGGTATCAAATAAAAGATCTTGATGAAACGAGTTCTATTACATATAAATCAAATGGTTTGGAGTACCTGATGTGAAACCCTAAGAGACTAGCTAAATTCCAGTTAAGCTTTTAAACGCCCTAGCAAAAGTTATTCAGCGCGACGAATATTTAAAGGCAAAGTTATATTAAGCTAATAAAAAGTTTCAAAAAAAAACGATTAATTAAAACATTAAAAACACGACTGCCACTGTGACAAAATGTACTTAGAAGCCAAAAACTGAAATAAAAAGATTAAAAAAAATCTTAGTATTATGCTTATAGTCTTCTTCCGATTCGAAGATTTGTACCAACTATCCGACATCACAATTACACAATACATTGTATTTTACACACAGATTCACCCACGTTCATACGTTTAATCTATCTTTTATGGCAGTAAGTATGGCTATAAGTACCATAATAAAATCTTGTTTTTTTTTTTCACTTTTTAGTTAAGTATCAGTCGTGTTTTAATTTTTTTAATTAATCAGGTTTTTGTCTATGATCGTAAGGGCAGTGACGTGCGGTGACCTCTGTACCAAGGGAAGCCGGCCGCGTTAATCTAGGCCATTATACATACACCCGTTGTTCATATTGGGATGTTTTATGGTATTTGAAAATATTTAACACTTAAAATATAATTTCTTACCGTGATGAAAATGATTCCTTGCCTCCTATAGCTCATCTTCTTCGAAGACATGGTTGTCTTTGGTCCAGAAAAGACGTAGAGCGTCATTAGAAACAATTGATTGAGTAGCGGCTTTGAAAAAAGCCTTTTTTGACTATACATTGTAATGTATAGTAAATATAGCAGCATGGGCGACTATTGGAATGTGCTCAACAAATTTTGTAGTGTTTTAGTTGAAGAAACGTATATATTTTGTTTGACATACCTAACAGAGACATTTTTTAACCTACTCTCTATCTCTTTCGCCTATTTATATTCTAAAGCTATTCTTCTATCTTTTTGAACAAAATGTGATAATCCATTGTCATAAAAATTTTCCTTACCTTTTAGTTTTAATAACAAGTGTTTTTCAATAGATATTAAAGCCAAATTGGACAACCTTTGTTCGCTCTGAGTATTTCTACAATAGGTATGTATGCGTTTTAATGCCGAAAAAGATCGGTCTGCGGACGCAACACTGAACGGCAGTGTCACAATTAATTTACACAATTGTAATGTTTATTGGAAAGCATCTTTTAAAGTTGGCTGTTTAAGATGAAACAATAATTCATAGACATCTAATTGACGTAACGATTGCGATGAATATATGACTTTTAGCTCATTTTTTAAAGCGTTGTAATCAAACAATTTAGGGAATTGTCGATTTAAAAGATTGATTTTACTATCGGGAAATGTACCGTAACTATCGTATTTTGATTTGTTTACTAAATCCAAAAATTCTAATTGGTCGAATGAATTATATTGGTCATTAATTTGCATATTAATATTATCGATTATTTCACGAAAAAGTCTTTTAAAAGCGGTTTTAGTATCGATACCTTGTGTTTGACGGCGACGTTTACGCGGCGGTTCTAAGGATTTTGACAGTTCATCGTAAATCGAATCAAATTTATTTAACATTTCATTGCATAACCATGACCGAAATGATTTGATTTCCTTAATAGCAATTTCAATATCTACTTGTTTATTTTGAATGAGCGCAAACAAAATATCTGATCGTCCAAATATTTCTGAAAAAATATTCAACAAAAAACAAAATTCGAATTCGGTCAATTTTGTTAAAATATTTTCCGCGAGAAATAAACTGTCTTTATCCCAGTCTTGTGGATTTTCTAATATCGTGTCTAGAGTTTTAATTATATCCGGTTTGCAATTTAAAATAACGTTAACAATACGCGAATTATATTGCCAACGAGTTTCTGCTACTCCAGGCAAACGGCGTTCCGCGATGCACTTTAAAAGATACGATCTTTTGGTAGATTTATTAAAAAATCGAATCAAATTATTTAAGGCCCCGAAAAAAGTTTTACATTCCGGAATATTTTCAGTTGACCGCGATAAAACAAGATTTAGAATGTGAGCATAACATGGAACAAAGATTGCCATAGGGCATTTTTTTTGGACTCTAGTTTTAACACCAGTTACGGAACCAGTCATTACCGACGCGCCATCTTACGTTTGACCTATCAATATTTGCATACAGTTATATTCTTCTGTATGATCTAAAACAATTTTGCTTAAAATTTCCGCGTCCCTACTTCTACTGACATCCTGAAACCCTACAAATCGTTCCTCTACACCAGTTTCAGTTAAATACCTGAAAACAACTGTAACTTGTTCGCGGTGACTATTATCTGGAGTTTCGTCGATCATTATTGAAATAAAATCGGTTTTAGAAATTTCACGTTTTATTTCATGTTTTATAACGGCCGCGACGCTTTCTATTAGATCATTTTGAATATGATTTGATAAGCCCGAAAAAATTCCGTTACGACTTTCTGAACATATATCAAAATGGGTCTCTAAAATAGAATCATAACTTTTTTAAAACAATAATGTTTCTACATAATTACCACGATTGTCTGAATACTGTTTTTCGTCATTACCACGGAAGGATAATTCTTGTTTACCTAAAAGCACAACGGTATCGATTAATCTTTTCATAATTTCGCGATTTCGTTTTGCTTTTTGGTTATGTACAGAAAATGAATTTACAAGCGACGTTTCAATTCTTATCGTACCGAATTCGTGCAAGTTAAGACAACTGCGGATATGTTTTTCAGTATGAATATGTTTTTTTGTGGAATTGGCAAGATTATTTATATCCGTAAACCCCGTTTTACTCCAAACACTGCATGAATTAGAAAATAATAAACATGGAAAACAATACAGTTTATTTAACTTGCAACTTCCGGTAAGCCAATTGTATTTATCGTACATTGATAAATGAAAATGCTTCGTAAAACCATCTTTCCTTTTATAATCTATCGGTAAATTTGGTTTAGCGCGCCCAATTTCTAAAATTCTTTGTTTTTGACTAAAAGATAATTTTGGAAATTCGGATGCAGGATTTAATAAAAAATCCACTGAACAACATTTTATTGCTATAAGAGCCATATTTCGTTATTTACGTACCTACTTACCTACCTACTTACGTACCTACCTATCTAACTTAATAAAAAAGTTGTACTTACGTAGGAAAAATTTGTTTATTTGCAAAAATAAGATAACTATTTACAGGTATTACGAACGCTACTCAAAATATGTACGTTAATTATCTAAAACTCACACACTTTATCACTAAATCAACCAGCAATCATTAATTAAAATAAATTTTCAAATATTTGCACATGTAAACGTTAGTCAACCAGCAACCAATCCAGTAGCCGTTATGAATTGTTTAAGTTCGTTCTTAAATACATAACTGATATCTGGTTCACTCAATACCAATCAGTGAACGAACATATTTCAAAGAAAATTAGCCAAAATAACTCGGTTTAAGACGTGTTACTTGTAACGAATGAGCAGCTGTGTGCTATACGACAGCCAAATATATATTCTCAAATTACGGAGTGTGCTGCCTTTAATAAGATAGCGGTGTATGAAGGCGTCTTAATTTGGCCGCGTAACGTCGTCCTGTTTCAAATGGAGTTACCTATAAAGGTAAAAGGTACCTTATTACATATGCAATAAAGTTCATATTAACTATGAATTATTGAAACTGATTTTAAATGTGATAATTGTAATTACACCGTCGCATCGGTTTACACACACACGTGTTTACGTACACAGAGCGCCGCACCACGCCGCGCGCTATGATTTGAATTATCAGTTTATTATTAATGTTTATGAATCACGTCAATTCAAAAGGTAACTCGAAAGGAATCGTGTTATTATGAGTGACCGCCACTGCGTAAGGGTATCTATAAAACTTACGTTTTAATAATTTTATATTCATATCGTAGACTAATGAGAAAAGATATACAATCATTTTTCAATGATTACTTTTCATTTTGCTTAACATTTGGTTTTTGGCACACACAGTGTTTTATAAGATTTCACAGAATATTTGATTATCCGGAAAAATGTAGGAAAACAAAAGAAAAAAAAACACAAAGAATATTCAATGATAGAACAGATAAAAATAAAGCCTTGAGATGGGACACGTCGGAATCACATTTTACCGCGTTATGACAGTATGCAAAAGCAAAAATCGGGAACCGATGCTAAGTTAAAAGAAATGAGGTCAACAGCTCCCTCGGTAAACAAAAATATTCAAAGGATCCTTGATATCAAGCGAGGGTTAATCATGATCCGTTATTCGGGAAAAAGGTAAATACTGCTGGGACACGTCTAGGGACTGTTGGCAAGGGAAGACATGTTCAAAAAATTCTCTTCAAAATTTAATTTATTGTTATTTTTATTCGGGTCAGATCACGACTAAGAAATATATTCCTCATATGATAGAAATCTTTGCCCAAAGAAAAATAGTAAAATGGGGCAGGTATTCTTTCTAAGGCACTAATCGTACTGTTGCAAGAAATGCTGGTGACATTAATGAACAAGACATAACAATTTAGTACTTGAATTCGTTAGGATATTTTAGTTTTGAGGTGATCTTTTAACCAGATATTGAAAATAAGTGGTTTCTCACAACGCTGTAGTTTGCTACGCTGTAGCTATGAGGAGATTTCACAGATTGTTGCAGTTTAATTACTTACAGTGATTTTTTAAATTACTATTTTTATTTTATTCATTGGTAATTTAGTAGGGATTCGTAGACATTAGCAACTTGTATCGTTATAAACACAATACATATAACGCGTCAAGTGCGAGTCGGACTCCCGTGGAGAGGGTTCCGTACTATAAATTATTGTATTACGTATTAGTGTTTTTTATATCTGATCTTTTAAGGTAGAATTTCATTCGACTCCTTCGTATAAGTAGAGTTACCACTAGAACAATTTGAATTTAGTAGTTCTCAATGAAATTATAATCATTTTCTTCACTAATATTTTTGATACGAGAGGTCATATTAATCAAATTTTAGACTCAGTAGCTTCGGACGTACAGTGCTTTTTCTAGAATTAGTTACTTACGTTAGTTTAGGAGCTTAGATATTAAATCTAAAAATGTTTATTTTTTGTTTTACATTTTCTTTTATTCTTTGCAAAATTTTTTAGTTTGTGCATTTGTTTGTTTCCCTAAACTTCCGTTTAGAGACACAAAAGATATCAATAAAGTAGGTACGAACGAAGTAAATTGAACCAAAAAAGTCAAAGGTAAGTTAACAACAGAGAGTATGAAAAACTTTTCATGTTTATATTATTGATGAAACATAGAGAATAATTGAATAGGAGGGTACATCAAAATTAATTATAGTAGATATTAGTTTGATTTAACGTCCTGGAGAATTTCAATATTAGGTTAATTAAAATTTGTTTTCCAGGAAATATGTCATAAAGCCATAATACTATGTTGTGTACTCGTGAATGGATATAGTATATAGTATCTATATACTGGAAATAACTTCGGATTCCCAATATTTATGACATTCGTGTGTATTCCCAGAGCGTTGTTAAATTTTCGGTTTAATACACCAATGATCATTAATTGCGACACAAAATGTTATTCGTTTTAAAGCGAATGAGTAATTTTTGAGCCTTCACGTATATTACTGTCCGATTTCCGTTCGAAATGATAATAATTAAAATTTAAATAATACAGCAGTGTATTTTATTTGTTAAGCGTAATGTAATAAACACCGAGTTTTAAAACGCTGGTCAAAGCGTCAATTGGTCAACCCGTGATAATTTTTTATTTTGATCGGTGTGCCGAAATATTGGCTTGTCAAAAATTTACTATTAACTAACAAGGGAGCTGTTGATCGATTCATTTGAAGTCTCATTCAGGTGTAATCCCAAAGCTATAGTGTCTGACTCTTTCTAACCAGTTGACATTTTTCAAATTAAAAAAAAATATCTTCCATTGACGAATTATTTGCGACATAGCGATGTGTTACACCTGAAACGTTGGTTAACCTCTGTATGACATACGATGAACTGGACGTTACACGCTATAATAATAATAATCTTTATGAGCTTTTGATATTTTGTAATTTTCCTATATATACTTGCAACTACTACTGACTATTATTGAGTAAATATGAATATGATTACTATTAATACCTGCTACAAATAACACCTTTCAACAAATTAAACTAAGAGGCCCTGTAAGTTGACTGTGGTCGACAAGGTTTTCGCGCCCGATTGGACACAGCGAGTGTGTACCTATATATAGGTTAATAAGGTAATTTTCGAAAATTTATGACAAACGAATACGCAAATAAAAATAAAATATAAAAATAGTATTTAGGAGACAACACCTCAAATATAAATTTTCATATTATTTTCATTAACGCGTAGACGACGATTTTGCTCACGACTTTTTTGCGTTTCATCATCATCATCATCATCAGCCCATTTTTACCCCACTGCAGGGGCTTAGACCTCCCCCAGGGTGAGGAGGGGGGCTTGGAGCTTAAGTCCACCACGCTGCTCCACTACAGGTTGGGAACTGTAACGACCGCCATCTATTGACAGCGTCCGGGACCGACTGCTTAACGTGCCCTCCGAAGCACGGTGTCAGTGATATTGTGTACTTAAGTCAGAAAAACTCATTGGTACACGCCCGGATTCGAACCATGGCCCTATGGGGCCATATAAATTTGAGACAGGTTCGTTGCGCTCTGGGCTATCACGACACACTTTTTGCGTTTATTCAGCATATAACACATTTTTTTTTACAGTACTAATTAAATAAATTTCAAAACATTTTTTGTATATTGCAAATATACTATATTATGCTTCGTATGTATGATTTTTCTATGATTGGTACTCGTTACCAGTTCGCTAAAAAAAACCCTGAATAATTTGTTTCGTGCTTACTCAAAAACGTATGTTTGAATTTATTTTCACTTATTATTACTATATTTTATTAAATTATATTTTTATCTAAATGAAATTTTGTATATTTACTAGATAAATAAATGATGTATGAGTATGCAACAAAAAAATATCGAATAGCTTAACGTTTATTGAAAAATTTGACCTGACAAAATAGTGTTTTTCTGTTTTCAAACCACGAACTCAGGAGGGAGCCTTAACGTGAGTCATTAAAAACGATTACCCGATTCCGAAATGTTTGTTTAATTGATCGTCAGTTAAACAAAAGTTAACCAAAGTTTCAGGTGTAATATTATTAATTATGTCAGACTCACACGCAGGCTCGACCAGTTCCAGCCAGTCGAACAAGCAAGATTTTAGTACAATAGATCACATCCACACGCTCCGCCGGATTATACAGAAGTCCCAAGAGTATAATCGGCAAGTCTGTTATTCTGTGGCCTTTTTGTAGATAGCAGAAGCGGGCATTGACTTAATTAATGTAGATCTTCGTACTGGACGCATCAGTGCAAAAACACGTCAGTCATGCCACGTCGACACGGAGAACGTGTATCAACCTAATGTGTTAATTATGCTTATCTCTTCATACATTGTCTATAGAGTTTACTCGTTTGTCTAGAATATTATTTATTTATTTGACCATGTCAACCTGCTGCCGTAATATTAAACACATGAATTGCGGGCAGTAACAAATTTATTTAAATTAATCTGTCATTATTTTCACCTTATATAATTAAAATTAATGACAAATATTATAAAATTAAAACGTCACCTAACAACTAAAATCCACGCAATACACTTATTTTTCACGAAACACATTCAATTGTTTTATTTTTATACATATTAAAATTGGGCGACCGAGCTTCGCTCGGATTTTTTTAAGTTTGTTGTGTTTGCACAGTTAAACCTACTCTTTCTTAAAATGATACTTATATAGTGCAAAAAAACCATTTTAAGATTTTCCCAGCCGTTTTAGAGAAAAATGTCTATAGCATGCATTGCAGCGCAGCGCCCCCTGGTGGCGCATAACTACACAACTTATTTAATTATGTATTTGTAAGATACCTATGTAATATAAAAAACCGTATCAAAATCAGTCCAGACGTTTGGAAGATACACATTTACTGCAGCGATCCCTTGTGGTTAATTACCATAAAAATTATTTAGAAACCAGAGATAATACCTATCTATATGCAAAATTTCATTTAAGAGCTGTTTCCGAGATAGCCCAAATATGTATATACATATATAGATATAAGAATTGCTCGTATTATAATATAAAATTTAGTAATTTACTCATTAAGGTCTGCAAATCATTTAATGTATATTCATATAATAGTTGTGAGTTGACCGCAAGCGACGTGACGTGTTTAGTGCATGTAATGGCGAGTGCAGTCCGAATGTAATACAGGCGTTATTCAATTCGGATTAGACGAAAGCTAGTATTTTCTAGTAGTGAGCAAACTGAACTACTGGAAGCTAGATTTATACGGATTCTCGTTCATCTGGGTTACCAGCTATACGCTTAATCTCGTTGCATGCTTCGAGTCAACTTCGAGTGAAATTCAAGAAAGCGACGTGATGCGGGAAGAGCACAAATCTGATTAGCACCAACCCGAAAACATCAAAGCCATTCCTGGAAGAGCAATACATAGACTACTAAGCCTAAATATTGCCCTTCTAGAAATGGCAATGTTATTCTATATTTAGGGAAGTTCAAAGGTACATAGAGAGTTTGGCGACTCAATCATGGATGTACGTACGTATGTATAGCGCAAACGACGGATTCTCATTTTGTGTGCCTGCAACAATCTATAATATAGTATGTTATGTATAAAAATATTTACGTGTGTATATTAGTTGTCTTGTACCTGTAGTAAAGTTTCTGTCTAGTTTGGGACTAGACGGTCATGTGTAAGATCTCCCTGATAATAATAATAATTATTATTGATTCTTATTGATGAATTGATTGATTTCAAATAAAAGCAATACTGACTGCTCGCACAATACTGCTCGAGACCGCACTGAGCGCAGCGCGTGGGTGCGACATCAGCGCATAGACAAGCGCCGTCGCGCACGCAGCACGCACACGTCTCGTCGCCACCCGCCGCATCTGGGCACGCACAGCCTGACGAAGACTGCGTCCAGAGGTCCACTTGACCTAAGGCACAGAATAAATCGACTATAAATTTTGTACACTGTTTATTCACATAATATAAGCACCATCGACTTAATGTTATAATGTTGAAGATACACGCTCGTAAGTTCCACTATTAAGTTTTATAAACGATTTACATCACACTCCAGCGTACTACTAACTTGCTCATACTCGTTTTGCGGACCGACGACAGCGATCGCCGAATCTCACTAAAAGAGACAGTTTTAATGAGGTAATTTATTTGAGGTCTATCTGATGTCTGTCTCAAATAATCATTTACTACTAGATTAACGCAAACGGCTTCGCCTGCGTGGACTATATACACATTTATATCGTGACCACCAAAGGTACATTTCAGGATATTGTGGAACTTTTCAAAAAAATCTGAAACTTTCTAGAATAATCTGAAATTTTGCAACGTCACAAATTTTCGCCATTCTCGCATTGCCCTTGCCACCAAATATTCTTACAAAATATACTATTATTGAAGACCAAAAAGCTCTATATACACACATAAGCGCGAATAAACAGTGGTAAGTGGTCGTCGAGAAAACAGAATTAAACACAAAATCTACCAAAATAAATCTTTACTATATTTCCTCCCCGTTTGTCGTCGGGGTGAAAGGGCCTGCCAAATTTGGTCAAAATCAGTTCAACGGCTTAGCTATGAAAGGATAACACGCACAAACTTATATCCCAAAATAAAAATTAGCCTATGTTTATGTCTTCAGTGTGCAATTTATCTTATTACAAATTTTTATTAAGAAATTAAGGTTCAGCAGCTTAGCCGTAATAACGTAACAGATATACATTATAGGCAGGCAGTAAAATAATTGTTAGCCTAACACTTTAAGAATCACAAGAAATATTTATAAAAAAAGTGTCATTAAAATTTGTCAAATAGATACTTTGTAACGTAAATCCGAAAAACGTAATTATTTTTTAAATATAACTATACCTATTTTTTAAAGATAGGTTTGTGCCTAATAGTAGTAGAACGTTTATATAAGATGATAATGATTACAAGTGTAAAAATGGTAAAACCATTATGAAAAGCATATCTCCTGCAACACTTCATAAGGGCTGATAACCATTAACTCATCTGAAATCTTGCTCTGATATGATACGCATGCGATGCGTAAATTGCATCATAATCGGACAAGCCATTTGAAAAACCCATCTACGGTTGCGCCCCGTGGTGGCCTATGACCGTAAAACATAGATAGGACTTCTAGAATAATAAGGAATATTTTAAAAACTTTCATAAAATCTGTCAAATAGTTTTTAACTTAAATCGTGACATTTATACATACAAAGAGTTTTAAAAATATATAGATGTCGGTCGAAATCGCTAGATAAAAATGAAGGGAGGGGAACTTTCAGACCAACAAAAAAGGCGCCACGAATGACATTAGTGAAGCATCAAAATAGCTGATTCGTTTTATACTATCTACACCATAATATAGTATGGTAAAATGGTGTAACAACAGTCCAATATTGTCACAGGAAATTTATTTTATGGCATCGCTATTACACAACAGTTAAAGCGGCTTCAATGCATTGTTTCGCGGCAATATATCTTTCTTTTTTTAGTCTGAGATTGCACATATTTAATTCCAAAACGATGCAAAGGACCTACGAAATTGTGAATGAGTCAAATAAATAAACAGAGTTATGCTGTAGTGCCAAACAGTAATATAAATCATTAGTTTAACTTAGAGGGAAAATTTAACGATAGGTACTAACTGCTACCGTCAAGGAAGATGGGCGTCCAGGCAATCTGCGCAGAGGCAACAGCGCAGAGAAAGGCGAGCGCGAGCAGCATGGCGCGGGCGCTGCCGACACCGCGCGCCCTTCCCGCGCCGCATGGGCCGCACGCGGACAGGCCTCACGCTCCCTTCACGAAAACACATGCCATGCCCTCCCTAGCACGTATCATCTCCTCCCGCATGGTTGAACGTCACCGGCCGTAAACTCTTTTTATTGTTATTTCACTGTGCGCTAGTTTATTGCGGTTTTATTACGGATCTCCGCAAATCTCCTCTTTCCATTTGATTCCGCCACGGAACCCCTCCATGCTCATGCCTGTAACAAAATATTAAAATAATATAGCACGAAGCTTGTGTCGCTATTGTTCGTATAATCGAATGGTTTATCCTTTAGTATTGAATACTATTACGATGGTTTGTGACAAATATATACGATTTCAGAATACGTAGAAGATTTTTTCTTTTTCGTGCCAAATAAATTACTATGGACAGATTTTATATGCCAATGTAATGTTTTATAATTTTTAATGAAATGATTAAATAAAAATCAGAAAGAAAGATGTCGTACAACAATTGCGAGGGAGAAAGAGAATTGTACGAACCCGCTTAGTACCAAATAAAATAAAAAAGGAAATAACAATGGACGTAATGAAAGTGATCCCAGAGGAGCAAAGAAAACATATTAAATGAAAATATTTCCGACAGCCGTCGTCTTCCAGTGGAAAAAAATAGGTAAATAGGTTATTTAGTTTCAGGACAAACTCTCCAAATTCAAAATCATTATAACTCAATGATATTACAAAACTTCACTACGTAATCACAATCCGCCATAACTCAATGATCCCAAAAAAAAAACTCAAAATTCGCCGAGCTCGCTGCCAGTAAATTAAATCTAAAAGAGCTTATTAAAGTTAAGCAGTATAATAAGTTTCACGCGGTATTCTCCCTATTTGCATTAAGCGAGTGAATTTTTAACTCGAACCCTGTAAATTAATTAAGTTCCGAAACTCACAGGTAAAAACTGGAAATCGTGTTTCGAGATTCGCATCTGGAAACTTTTCAAATTTCGAGTATTGCGACGATTTTCGTTAATTACTTAGCGTAGAGGGGAGACGGGAAGTTTAAATTCCGTTATTCGGCCCAATTATTTCGATATTACGCTTTTACAAACAAAAAGCTTAAACGGCGCCTTGTTTCAGCTCTCTCGACGAGCGCCGGTCGCTACTCTTCGGCAACTTCTCTCTCTGCCTCTTGACACAAAGTTTAATATGCTAACTAATTGAAAGGAAACAATTCAATTACACCGATAAATTTTCTGCTGATTTTTTTAAGTTCACGCATTGATTTAACAAGTAAAAGATACGCCCATCCAAAAATTTCCCCTTAAAAAAAAACTGACCTTGTTAGAAATTGTTATAATTATTACATGGTTTCGATTCCTGACTCTAACATAACGACAAACCTAACCAGACGTTTTTGCATAATGGCCAGCATACAAGCGCTATTAAAAACTACAGTTTAGTAGTACCAACCAAGACGCCCGTCGATTCCGATGCGTGTAATTTTTAGACTTCCACCTTCGACTATATTAGATCACTAGCGACCGCCCGCAGCTTCGCTTGCGTAGGCTACACATTTCTGTTTTAAGTAGTATTAACATTCGAAACGGTTTATACGTACTTTTTGCTGAAACTAATATTGGGTACACCCATTCAAATTTTCAATCTTCATTCTCCCCACTCCTTTAAGAAAACCGATACTCCCATACTTTTCACCTCCCGTTTCCCACCCTTAAAATGTGGAAATCCAAAAACCCTGAAACACGTCATTATTTATTTATGTTCAAATTTTTATGTTTCTAATTTTAAAGAACAAAGACTCTCATACAAAGCCCTTCCATCCCTCTCTCCTTAAATTTGAAATTTCCAAATATTCCTTTCTTAAAAAATTAATACGTTATAAAATAAACCTCTGTTTCAAATTTCAGCTTCCTAGACTTAGTAGTTACGGCTTATCTACGTTAATAGATCAGTGAAGACAAACGACAGACAGACACAAAAAGTAACTGATTTCACTCTTGACAACCTTCTTTCACATCTGCAAAGTTTCATTAAAATCTGTTTAGCCATTTTGGAGATTAGCTCGAATAGACAGATAGACAGACGGACAAAAAGTAGCGTATGTCTTTTTTGACTACCTCCTTTTCATACCCGTGAAATTTCATTAAAATCGGTTTAACCGTTTTGGAGATTAGCTCGAATAAACAGATGGACGTACATACAGATATACAAAAAGTAATGTATGTCACTTTTGACCACTTCCTTTCCATATCTGTGAAGTTTCATCAAAATCAGTTTAGCCGTTTTGGAGATTTGCTCGAATAGACAGACAGACAGATAGTATTATTTTATACATATAGCCTATAGCCTTTCTCAATAAATAGACTATCCAACCCAAAAATAATTTTTCAATTCGGACCAGTAGTTCCTGAGATTTGCGCGTTCAAACAAACAAATAAACAAACAAACAAACAAACAAACAAACTCTTCAGCTTTATAATATTAGTATAGATGATTAGCTCGGAGTCGGCGGTTTGTCAATCAGCCCAACCAATCACATCACGTTACGTCACCGATTAATGTGATTCAAAGTCTAAATTATCACGATGTTATATGAAAATAGGTGTAATGCCGATTGAATAGAAGCCATAGACTGTGAGAGAATGCGGCTGTAACATTACACAGATAAAAATAATTACTTATTTCCACCAAATGAGTTTACTTCATTCAAGGTATTTCTATTACGTATAATGAGGAAAAACGGAATTTCTTCGGCTAGAAAAAAATGTTATTTCTATGAAGTAAGGAGTAATTTGTGTGAAATAAACCACTCTGTTAGTAAACATTTTCAGACTTAAGAACTTGGATTTGTTTCGTGAATGAAAATTTAATTTCTATCTGTGAGGAAAGACGCGACCGATGCGCGATCGAAGTATAAAAACATGTTTTCGTATCTGTATGATGAACCTATAAACCGTTCATTCGAACCGCCATAAAATCCTATAGAGAAATCATGAAATTTTTAATTATTTTGGGGTGGCTTTATAAAGTGGCTCCGTATATTGATTTAAGGGTTGAAATTTTTTTTTGAGCACCTCATCATGTAAAGTATTATTGGACAGATCTTTGAAAATAATACTTTGTAATAATGACTTTACTGACTTAAATTTTAATTTATTTAATAATACAATAATTACGTACACATGACAACGTCTAGGCCCCAAACAAAGCATTAGCTTGTGTTTTGGATACCAAGTGAAGACAACACATACATATAACAACCAAGACCCGGTACCGCAATTCTTATAAATACTGATCCGTCCTTTAATTCCTACTTTTGACTTTTCAACCGTGGAATTAAAAATATATTGTCAAGTTTTTGCGATTAGGGACGTAACTTTTGTTGGTTTCTTTATAAAGTGATTGCTTGCCATGGACCTCAAGTCGACACGCAATTTGCTGATATTTGTTATCGCAACTGTCAATCGACAAAAACCGAGTGAATTTGTACGCAATTTATGGGACAGAATTATAATGTTCTATCCACTTCGTCGTTATCCAAATGTGTTTCGATGCCCGTTTGCCATTTATCAACGCTGTCAAGCCAAAAATATATCGGGTACTAATTGACCTACATTGGTTTCAGAGCATCATATCGCTCGTACCGTAAATATTGACTTTGGTTTATTGTAGCGCGCGAGTTCACGCGTCGGCGGTTCGGGATAGGCCAGTGAGGTGCGGCGGAGGGGCGCGTCGCGTTTGCAGACGCGGTCCCATTCCGCGTGCCCACGGATTACGATGCCCAATCACGGCGACCCGTATCTCTGGCTCCAGTCGGAAATAAATCCCCATCTGAACCCTCGACGCGTTCAACAAATAAACATTTGCGGGCTGGGAGGCGACGCGATCGATGTGAAAAACGAAGGAAATAAACCAGTCTACCCCTGTCCCGCACGGTTCTCTGCCGCAGCCTAATGCCTTATTTTGTACAATTCGATTCTTGCGGCTCACAACAGAGGCTCTCCATTATTTATTTTCGTTCGAAGCTCGTGTGTGCTTCAAAGATTTCTTTGACAATTCCTTTCGTCGCTAGGTTATTTCTCTCGGCTTCGTTGTCAACCCAATTTTGTTGATTTTTCTCGGCGTACTTTCCCGCAACGATAATGTACTTTTGACGGATTCATATTAAAATAAAATTTCTTATACTCTACAAATCAAAGAACAGGATAAAAATACTTGTAACTCTAATCTTCTGAGCGATATGCTTTTATTTTATCCGCCTTAACAATCTCTTGTACCTACACATCAAATTAATTCTATAATCTAAAGTCAAAACGAAATCTTTTAATAAAACTTGAGAGATGGTTAATCCCTAATTTAAATTCTTCCTTGAAGAAACTTCCATTCGTTTCTAGTTTGTCAGTTTGTTTAATAGAATATTAACTATAAAATTTTCTATAACTCGTTTTGGAATTCATTTTCTCCCTTGGATCATTGCCTCCCGTTTTGCCTGTCATTATACATTTCTTCATTTATATTTCTATTCTTTCAAATATCTGACAACTGAGTGATATGTAGTGGCCAAGGTATTACAGAAATTCTAAAACAATTAATGCAATTAAACACTAAATTTTAATATCACAAGGTACCTTGTGAAACCGGACAAATGCGTGTTGTATAGGTATTTCGAATTTAAAAGTTCCATTTGCTTATTTTTTTGTTTAAGTTCACGCTGTAATCGTCATTTTAAAACTTTTTTTTTAACTTGACTTAGAGTTTCCTTTTGACCTCTTGTTTTGTATTATTTTGGAGTTGATTGAAACAAATGGAGTTGATGGAGGAAATGTGTTTCGTTACTTTCCAACTTTTTTTTTAAATTTTGTCACAGAGACACTTTTACTAGTACTATTTTGGAAGTGATTGGAGCAAATGAAACTAATGGGAGATTTTTTTTGGAAAATAACACAGTGGTTTCCTGTGACCTCTAGTATTACAAATATTATTGTGAAACAGATTATAGCAAATACAGGAAGTTAGGGTTTCGTTGTTTTCCAATGGATTTTGTTGACCTGGGAACAGAGGTTCACTTTGATCTCTTTGATTTGGTACCTTTGATTGTTTTGTATGTGGTGTCTTCGCTTGGTACCCAAAATACAAGCTAATACTTAGTTTGGGGCCTGGACGTTGTTGTGATGTATACGTTATTATTATTATATATTATATATATTATCTCTAGTTTTGCAAGTACCATTTTAAAGCTAAGTTGATGAATTAAAGCAAATGGAAGTATTGTCACTGACCAAAATGTTTGAAATCACATTTAAATACTTATTTTATGGAATGTAGACGATCTGCAATATTTTAGTATTTTTTATTACATTTCATTTATGAATTTTCAAGGAATAATCGATTGTTAAAAATTGATAGCTGATGACGTCGCTATTGCTAATTATAGCTGCGATGTTCTACGTATTGCACTTGTTTGTATAGCGTCACATTAATGTTTCACGTTATCTTGTGATATATACTTGTTATATTGATATATACTTGACGACCGCTTAGCCTAATGGGTAGCGACCCTGCCTACGGGGCTGGAGGTCCCGGGTTCGAATCCCAGGTCTGGCCAGTATTTATATGATAAATATTGATACTGGTACCGGGTCTTGGTTGTTATATGTATGTGGTGTCTTCGCTTGGTACCCAAAACACAAGCTAATGCTTAGTTTGGGGCCTAGACGTTGTTGTGATGTATACGTTATTATTATAATTATTGTTATATATATTACACCTCCAAAAATAATATAGTTTTTATGTTGAATTAAGACACCTATTAATTAAGACATTAATACGTGAAGGAAAAACTTTGAACCTCAGTTTATGTGAAATAGGAGTGCAGAAAGCTAAAATCTATATACACGGTGAGTTTTTTAAATGGGACTGTATGAGCGAACTCTAAACTACGAGAAATAGCGAAAAGTGTTCAAAGGAATCATGAGTTAGATTTTTTAGAATATTCACATAATAATATTCACATTTTGAAAAAATAGTTACTTTAACAGGGAATCAAATAAAAAAAAATTGATAAGATATATATTAATACGTGAAGAAAAAATTTTGTATCCCTTTTAAACCTGAATGCGGGTACGGAAGAGTATGAAATTTTGCATGAATAAAATTTATATGGAAAAAGAGTGCGAAAAGCTAAAATCTATATACAATATGTCGACTATACTAGTATGATAGTCTGTCGTTTGATGCAATTTGAATTGACTTACTCTTGCCTAATTATTTTTGATAGTTTCAAAACAGTGAGTGCGGTCGGATTTCGACCACTTCGCCACCACTATTTGGAGTAAATGTAGCAATTGAACCTAATGGAGGAATCGAAGTAAGCCTAGGAATCGGAGCAATCGGAGAAACGGATTTTTTTTTAAACTTGGCACAGAGGTTCCCTTTGACCTTTGTAAGTAGGTAACATTTTAGAGCTTATTAGAGGAATTGAAGGCTGTTGGACTTGAAGGTGATATGAAAATACAAAAAAAAGAACCCCTAAAAAACAGCGCTAGATACTTACCGAATTTTGACGTTTTGCTTGTTATGTAGTTAATTAAGGCTTTATAAGATAAGGGCAACATTAGGCTCGTCATATAATAATTTCACAAAGAATAAAAACTTAATTATTTTGTATTTTTTCTTAACTTGTGCTATAAGAAAAGTATGTACCCACTTGTCTAAAATTGATATGAACGAAGGTTTCACTGCCGTTTTAGGTCAATCAGAACACTCAGTGGGTTTAATGATCAATCACTTAGCCAATCAGTGCACGTTTCATAACAAAAAAGCAACAAATTAGAAAAAAAATGTCAAGATGGCAACCTTTTGTATACAATGATTGATAGAACTTTAATTGTTTTTCTTTTATTTAATACATAAAAATACGAATTGACTAGAAGCCCTCTTCTGCGTTTACCGTCTAACCACTCATAATCTAGCTAGCTTGTGCAAGATGGCGAGTTTCAGTCTGAGTTTCAGTGCGCAAGGTTCCCGCGCACCGGTCTTTACCCCCGAGAAATCCCCGCGCGTCGGTCTACAACCCCGCAAAATAACGTAATGTCGCTTCCATGCTATGAAGTGACATTTATGACTCTATTACCACCAAACGCTGCCGTCAAATTAATTTGTATTAAATTCTAATGTTAATCCACGGCTCCACCTCTGGACAGTTGATTCATGAATTGTGAATATATCCAACATTAACTTTACTTTGGTCATGACAGCTTTCATTGGCCAGGGTCTATCAAATTACAATCCCAAACGATTAGTTTGACTGGACTATTAAGAGGAGTGTGTAGTGGGAAATTTCTATACAAACGGCGTTAACAGTCACACCCCGTGGTTACACCCCATTAAACGTTAACCGATTGACGCCAAAAAAATATATGACATTTAGATCAACAAAAACTAGAATTATGCGCATTTAATTTTTTACATATTTTGACATATAGGTATAAAAGAACCTAAATGCGCAAGAGTTTTTTTCTTGACATTTCTCTTAAAAAACAATATCAATTTTAATTCTATACCTTAATCCATACCTGAGAAAAAGGTTTTTAATGGACAGATCAATGAAAAATTTAAGGATATATGAATGTTCCGTTTCATATACAGAACCTTAACAACAACTAAATTAAAACACCCTTTCAAAACAAACATATCGCACAATGCCATTGACAAGCACGTGTGGATTGAGTTGGATATTGATAATAAAAGTATTCGAATAATTTTGTTTACGTCGAATGAAGCGACACCTTAAATCGGATGATGTTGGATATTCGTCACGAATTCGCGGATAAATATGAATCAGGGCGCTTTGTGTAATTTTTTTGTTATGATAATACGCGAACACGAAATGGAAATACTTGAATTTATCAAACAAAGTAAGTTTCGTCGTGGTCGTACAAAGATCTCTTGTTAAGAAAGAATCTCTTAAAGATGTGCGTGTGCGTGAAAAGTTCTCTAACGTGAACTTCGAGTTTTATGTATATTTTAAAAATTCTTTTTTTTTCATTATTCTCAATTCCTTCTAGGTTTTGTGATTAAAATGGATTTTCTCAAGCGTTCGTTGGCGACAGGCGCCGCTATTCGTTCCGTTTTCGATTTGGCTTCCGTCGGCATATTGCGTGATCAGGTGGCCGATTCCCATAGTTCACTTAACGACGCTAACGAGATATTAATTAAACTGCGATTGTGACTTTTAGGCGATTTCGTATATTTCGATTTTGGGATAACGAATCAGAGGACCTTTTTTTAATCGAGATCGAAGTGCCTAGTTTAATTGAATCCTTAATTAGAGATAGATATTTTAGCGTTTGGAGCTCTTGGAGGCATGACTTTATAACAATATATTGATACGAATCCGAATAAGTGTGATGCTCAGTAAAACGCACTGCAAGTTCTATACACTTCGTTTCGCTTTCCAACTCTTCACATCGAAAAGAGTCCACTAAACTTAATGTGGAATTTAAAAAAAAAATACATGACACTGTTAAGAATACTTCATGACGTCAGATGACGTTCAAATTGAGTAGTTTTCAGATCGTGTAGGCAAAGCAATTTATGAAATAAATACTATGACTTGAGTTTAATCTTGAAATCTATATCCAACTTAGGCCTTCAAGTACGGGCCATATGCATTGAAGATTTCTTTATTTGATAATTCACTGCGAACTGTCGGCTCGAATGACTGCGAAGATTGCAATGGTCCAGTATTGTCTATCTCGTATTTCATATCTTCTGACACAACTTGTCAAGCAAGTTCTATTTAGATATTCGAAGTTTTGTATAATCTAGCATTATTAAAAGATCTCGTTCTTACCTCAATAAATTACAGCTGTCAATTATTCAATTCGTTCCAGAGTTCCAGTACTCTAGAAATCGAATAAATTGACAAAGCAGGCAAAAAGCAAACTGACGATAATAAGAAAAACACCATACTTGAAATTATTTAAATCTCAAGAGTAAAACTACACCTGATACATTTCATATTTTAATAAGTTATACTTTTATGCTAAGTTTTTGCAGTTAGCTAACTGTAGGATTCTAAACCTGTAAACTTAAAAAAAAATCCAAAATAAAATAGTTTAATAATAGTAATAAAATACTGGATCCGATTTGCGGTCAGTGACCTTGTGTGAACGTTTAGGCAATGCGTAGGGTCGATATGACGCAGTTACAGGTGACGAAACGGAAATTCAATAAAAACAATAAAAAATAAGTTTTACATCTAAATGAATAAAAACTGCCATAGTGCATCGTATTGAACTTTTGTATGTATTAATGAGCCAGAAGCTAATATATATATTATACCTTGTATAATTTAAAAGGTCGAGAATTTATTTCAAATAAAATGTTTCAACGCAGAATAGTTATTAGTTATGCCGTTTGACGCGTCAAGCTTTTGAAATGTATATCGAGAATTAAATACAGTTTAGTCATATTCAGACAAAAATTTGTTTTTGTAAAGGTTTCTTATATATATTTTATTTGACACTTTTTAATGTGGAAACACCTTAAATTATCCATATGTATGTGTATAATGAACAAAAGTTGGTACGTTAGTGGTTGGTATACACATGTTTGCTACCCCTAACTATCCAGCGACACCTTGAGCTTGGGTAGTTAGTCAATTAATTACTCGTGACTTGGTTTTCCTCATGCCATGGCCCTAGGACATCACAGAGGTTTTACAAGAAGCCACTGAAGGATTCTGTAAACCACTTTTCAACTCCACTTTCATAGCCTCGTAATCATGTGCTTGAGTTTGTAAGGCAAAAACAAATCTAATGAGCTCAGACTCGGTGGGTAAAGTAGTAGCCATTTATAAGTTTTATCCACCTTACGCCTCCATCATCAGAACTTCATCACTATATGTTTGATATGATATTGTCTTTAATTTTGGTCCTAACGGAATCTAGTATTCATTTGACACTTGGCCCTTACTTCGGTACAAATAAAGGTCATTTTGTAAGTTGAGTTTTTTATTCAAAGTTAAATAAAATCAAGCAGTAGGTAGAGCTTTCAAAAGACGAGTGATCGAGTGAACATTCTTTGGACAGCTTTAACTAATTTCTTATCATTTAGTGAAAATTCTACTTTCTAATAACATATTATTAAGTAAGGGCTATTTCGTGTTTTTGCGAGGTCTTTTTTTGTGTATTTAATATAAAAAGAAATATGTACATAGTTTTCAGCACTTAACACAAGCGAACAAAAACCCTGCAAAGTTAATCCATCGCTGTCGTCGCCTAGCATTACCTATAATTAATTCACAATTAAATTATATTTACCATCTTTACCTACTTGGATGGCCATTGTCCTTGAGATCACTCAACGCCCCTTCTGAGGACAATGGGCACCCGTTCCTTTGTGGCAAAAAATGTTATTTTTTGTTTTAAATTGGTTTACACTTATTTGGGGTTTGATATAAGGTATCATACGTTTCACTTGGTATGTCGTTTAATATAAATGGTAACAAGTACTCCCAGGTTCTTTTCCCATATACATCTTGATACGTCTAACCGATTTCGTACGTATTCGTGAACTGAGGTGCTAAAACTTCGTAATAGTACACTGAACTTTTGAAACATCGACCTCGTCGCCAGCTATTGCCTTTACAATTTGCGCTCGAGCGATTCCCAATGCCGTGTAATCCCGGGCATGCCATTTCGTCTGAATATTCGAAATCATGGACCGACTGTAGATGGCTTTAAAGCCGTCGTTAAATATACGAATTTATTAAGTTTTACTTATTAAAATACATAACATAAGAGTAGTCAAATGCTCTATCAATTGAATAATACATCAAATAGTAAACGTATGCGACAAAGTCCAGCTCTGCTCTGTCTGTTAGAATCACCACATCTATAATAGAATTTTTGTCACGCATTCCTTAACTTATTGAAGTTATGTGGTAAATGGTTATGAAAATATATACTACATGAGTGTCACGGCACATGATAAATACATTATTAACAAATATTATATATACGAAAGTTAGTTCATTTGTTTGTTTATCTCTTTTTTCATATCCTCACAGAGCAACGAAATATGATTTTTAGCGTCAAAATAGTTGAACGAACGAAAAATAACATATCGTACTTTTTGACGGTTTTAGATTCTCAAGGAATGTAAAATTTCTCTTTTCTTTCGATCGCAAAACTAAAACTAAACTAAAAAATTTAAAAACGGAGAATAACAGAGGCCATTGTTTATTTCGATCGGAAGTTCTCATGCAATACGTGCATACAAAATTTCTTTGCTTCGAGTCGCGTTGCAACGAAACAAAGTGGCGACGTGGTTTTTGCAATGGGATAGCAGAAATGACATATTTGTAAAAAAAAATTCAGCGGATCATCTTTCATAAAATAATTGATAAATATATTTACAGGGTTTCTCGTAGTATTGTCAGTAATGAAATATGGAAACTACAGGAATTGTGGAGAATTGATACTATTTTGAATTAGAAAATTTCATGAGGTACCTACTTGGAATTTCTGTTCATATGTTCCTGTATGTTCCTGACGATCGCTTAGCCTAGTGGGTAGCGACCCTGCCTACGAAGCTGGAGGTCCCGGGTTTGAAACCCAGGTCGGGTCAGTATTTATATTATGAATATTAATACTGAAACCGGGTCTTGGTTGTTATATGTATGTGGTGTCTTCGCTTGGTACCCAAAACACAATCTAACGCTTAGTTTGGGGCCTAGACGTGGTTGTAATGTATACTAATATAATGTAACATTGTAATATAAAACATCTTATAACGTTTCACTACATTTCAAGGAAATTCGTGACATATTAATAAAATATGTATACTCAATTTGTAAATAAGTTCACAAAAATAAAATTATAAAAGGAATTATTTCACTTTCGTTTAAAAATAATGATAAATTTAGGTATTTCACGTCTGCCCGTGTTCCCATGACGGCTCACAGATTTCTTTAATTCTGCTATACATACATACCACAGAATAAATATTATGTACCCTATGTCACTCCTACAACTAAGGCGAATCTAACGACACCTCGAATGTTAAAATCCATCAAGCCGTTTAAGCGACAAAGCGTGCCAAAGAAAAGAAATATAAAAAAATACCCCCCGCATTTCCGTGAAAAATCAGCATAACCCATATAAGTTCCACTTCTTGCGCATGTATACACTGATGCAAGCACTCGTTTTTTTTTTTATTTCAAACTTTAGAATACGACTGAGAGTGTCAGTTGCAATGAAAATATTGGAATGTTGCATCCTTGATTATAATTTTGAAGTTTTATATCTACCAGGCGTCCCATGACGGCTAATTGTTTTTTTTTTAAGTAAATAATCTAGTCATTGCTTTTTTTGTTTCAATTTCAATTTTTATTCGTAAATTATACACCATTTACATATCACAATAGAACATATAATTATATTATTATTAGTATCTAAATTTATTTTTTATGGAAATAATCAAATTATTATTCAATATTACATTCCAATACCTATCTTCATCAGCCCATTTTTACCCCACTGCAGGGGCTTAGACCTCCCCCGGGGTGAGGGGGGCTTGGAGCTTAAATCCACCACGCTGTTCCACTGCGGGTTGGGGATTGTAACGATCGCCATCTTATTGACTGCTTAACGTGCTCTCTCACGGAGTCAGTAATCTCCGAGGCACGGAGTCAGTGATAGTTATGTACTTAAGTCAGAAAAACTCATTGGTATACGCCCGGATTCGAACCATGGCCTTATGGGCTTATAAATTTAAGACAGGTTTGTAGCGCTTTGGGCTATCACGACACCTATGTATCCAATACCTGTGTCTGTCGATAATTGACAGATAATAATAGTAACCACAGATTCACTTGATTCACCAAGGTCTATTAAAAAATTCATTCGTGTCATACAATGCCACGCCAACCAACAGTTGTTTCAGTTTTGTTACGAAACCCTCATAACTCGTAGCGCCCTTGACGTCATCAGGTAGTGTATTTTAGACTTTAGATGCTTGGATTTTTATGCACATATCAAACTTGACAAGTCGTGACTTAGGCTAGCGAAGTAGGCCACGATACGTAGTATTAAAACTATGTATAACAGTTTGTACTGCATTAGCAATAACACCATCAAGGCCATTATATAGAATTCACGATTAATACATAAGGCACAGTATCTAGCAATTTTGACGAAAATTAATTACAGATAAGTACAGAAAATTGTTTCAGTTACAAATACATTTAACACTTTGCACCAGTGTCGGTGGTCAGGTGAAACTGTTAAAGCTGTCTGACTACGGATATTAAAAAATATTTATAGAGATTAGAACTAAATAATGTGAAATCCAAAATCCTTTCAAGGGAAAGAACGTAGACAAAAGTATATACAAAACACACGTACTTCGCCAATCAGCTTTAGCATATGTATTTCCTTTACTATTTATCAAAAGCCTGTCCCGATGCAGGACACTTTTATACGATCAACAAAATATTTAAAACTAAACCAAGAACCACGAGGATTTTGTTTGTATCATACAAATTTGTAGGTAAGGTACATATTTCAGTAGGTACCTAATTTTGCGCACTGCAAACATTTCCGATTCTCCTGAGATGATATATTATTACCCCAATGCCAAAAAGTTAAAATTGACTGAATGGATGTTTTAAGTTACACCGGATAAACAAAAATATTGAAACTTTTTTTATTATACAGTAAAAAAAAACATACCAAGTTAGTTACAGTACCAGTTTATTGCTTAAAGTATTTAAAAGTCTCAATAACAATGATTTCAGTTTTCTCTATTATTATTAATAAAATTATTATTAATATTAGCCCATTATTAATAAAAGCTCTATAGAGTATAATATTCTAATCGTTTTTTTATTTATAATTTTTTTTTATTCGACGTAAATTCCTATTAAATTATAATTTATATTACTTTATTTTATTATTATTATTTTCTTAATATATTTTCAATCTGGCAATGACTTATGAGAGAATGTATCATTTACTTTTGGGTACAATTGGTACTTTTCTGGGGGTTGTGACTGGAACTATTATGGGGTACTCGCTCCAAATGGCGGTTTCCGTCGGCTGTCGGACGTACCGTATGCCGCCTCCGTCCACGTGTACTTGGTCTTGTAAACCGTTCCTTTTTAGAACTGACAGTGGGAGAGGGTACACCTGTTTAAAATACGTTCATTAGGGTTATTCTATTTATCATATTTAATATGTTATAATGAGTTTATTATTGGCATTATTTTTTAAGACTAATTTTAAGTTCAAATAACTTGTGTGACCATTTTTTTATATATTTCAATGAAGATATGAAAAAAGTTTACATGTATCTAAAGTTTAACTTAATACGGGTTAGCTTTCGAACGCTGCCTGGTGCAAATTGAGTTCATTACAATGATCAATTTTAAATTCTACCAAGATAGGTTCATGATCCACTATTCAAAAAAAAAAAAGGTTAGGTTTCGCGAGTGTCCATGCGAAGAGCAAAGCGGAGGCGACCGACGATCCGCCTAAAAATCCTATATCCTGTTTTCGTATTTCCGTTAATGTAACATTGTGATGCAAGTACGGTAAGCTGCATAGTCGAGGTGTTCACTCGGCTTTGCGTCATGCCTATAATAAACCGATAACTATAATAGCCAGCTTACTGAGTATGAGCATCATACGACGTTTTGCAATACATTTGCGATTAAAATTAGGTAGATTTTTCAAATGAAATGATGGCGGGAGCCAAGGGCGGGACCTGGCTACTTTTCGCGGCTTACGCATGCGTTACAAACAGAATGCTCGTTTGTGATTAGTGTAAAGTAAAAAGGCCTAGTACTGTAAAACACAACATTACAGTTCAAGTAATGTTTCGATGTCATAAAGACCGTCATCATCATCATCATCATCAGCCCATTTTTACCTCACTGCAGGGGCTTAGACCTCCCCCAGGGTGAGGAGGGGGGCTTGGAGCTTAAGTCCACCACGCTGCTCCACTGCGGGTTGGGAACTGTAACAACCGCCATCTATTGACAGCGTCCGGGACCGACGCTTAACGTGCCCTCCGAAGCACGGTGTCAGTGATATTGTGTACTTAAGTCAGAAAAACTCATTGGTACACGCCCGGATTCGAACCATGGCCCTATGGGGCCTTATAAATTTGAGACAGGTTCGTTGCGCTCTGGGCTATCACGATAAAGACCGTATGAACAGTAAATGTATTGAACAAAATGTTGGTAGCGTTTTTTAATGTAGCCGGTTGAAAAGTTATAAAATATTTAATCAGGCTAATGAGAGAAGGGTGCAGAAACGGTACGGCTTTCCAAAACTACCACCCTAGACGTGTTAATAATAATTTAGGGGATGGAAGGACGAGGACAGAAAATCAACTTTCTGAATTTTCAGGAATGCGGAAATGTGGAAAAAACCAAAAATAAAAACTGAAAACTACATACCCGTTACCACCGACATGAATTCGCTCTTAGTATTGACATAATCAAAGGATCGACTACTGAAGGAGGGAATAGACTTCAACATTAAAATAATTTGAAAACAGTAAATACGTTAAGAATTTCCTAACCTGCCTTTAGTAACAATTGAAAATTTGATTTGCATGGCGCTCGGCGGCCGCTGCCTGTTTGTTTGTTTTTATGTTCCTGGTGGATTGGAACCATCAATTGTTGGAACTGTAGTCAGAGTGCCCATATATTCGGTTTTATTGTAATTTTTTTTAAACTAACCGAACCTACCTCTTTTTGAGAAATGGCGTGAAAGCAACCTACCTTAACCGAATTTCTTTTAGGCGTTCTTTTATGTACTAAATCTAAATAGTTGAGACTTATTAGAAGAGTGGCTGGCCATTTAGTGTTAGTTTCAAGTGTTTTGAGTTTGAAGGTTATCAAAAATGTCTTAGTAGCAGGCATGTATTACTCATTTTTAATTCCGCCTTTTTTCGTATTTCCGCGTTTCTAAAAATTCTAAAAGTGTATTTATTCTTTTCACCCCCCTCCCTACTTTCTTATTATTAATACCCTTAGGGTGGTAGTTTTGGAAAGCCAACCCGCAGAAACCTCATGAAGTAAATTTTTTGTTAAGGAAATGAAAAAAATAATTATAAGGCTTATTAATGGGTCGTCGCTCCGCTTCGCTTCTCGCATTATCACAAGCAAACCATAACCTAACCTATTTTTTTGAAATGATCACCCTCTCTTGGCCAGATTTCAAATTGATCATTTTATGAACACAATTTTCATCAGGCAACAATGGAAAGTCGACCCAAAATATTTACTGCCTGAGGTTCGTACACCCCATTCCTATAAACCCAATTACATATTTTCAAACTTTTCGTCATGCAACTTTGTAAAATACTAACATTAACTCATTGCTTATGAGGAAAGCAATTTACGTTTTCTGGTTCATTCTGGTACAGGTTTGTATATCGATGCACGAGAAGTCACTAAATTTATGTTTGGTAAAAAGTTTTGGTTTTACTTACAACTCGACCATCCTCGTATTGGTAAAGGGGTGTAACGTATTTTGTGTCGCAAATCTTGAGCTTTCTAGGGCAATCTTCACAACAACATCGTGCGGTGCCTTTAGGTGCCGGTGCCCCAATTTCCGAAAAACAAAACCACATTTTGTTGAATTTTATATTATTTTTGATAGTCTTATAACATAATTATTTCCTTTATGTGTTGGTATTTTTTTTTTCACGGATAATTTAATTTTACCAAAAAATATGTACACTAGAATTTTGATGGATTACTTCAACATGACGTTTTATTTGATTTTATTTTTCACTTCCACTTCTTTCATAATATATTCCTTTTTCGAACAAATACAGCAAACTGGCGACTGTTAGGGTTCGTTGTTTAAAGTTGCCAAAGAGGCCCCATTACTAATCCAACGCCATTTGGCTGTCTGTCTGTTCCTATCTTTAATGTTAGATGTTTAATATTTTATTACCTATGTGCGAACAAGTTTTTTTCGAAAATCACAATTAGAACTGGTTGGTGTTGGAACATATTTTATAAATTTAACGACAATTTTATGATGAGTTAAATTATTAAGATGGTAATTAACACAGCAGTGTAGTTTTTTTTTACTTTTGGTCAAATAAATTTCATATGGAAATCGACGATAACGTACGTATAACTTTAAAGAGTCGTCTGTACCTTATGAACCGTCTGACGAATCCCACACAAGAAATGATTTTTTGTTAATGGTTTTACTCTTCAAACTTCATACTCTAAGGTAAAACAATAAGTACTTACTTAATAAAAACCGTCAAATACGTGTCGGACTTACGCTATAGAATTATATTAAATAATATAATTTATTTTTTTAAATATATAACTCAAATACATGTTATTGGTTTGGTATAAAGAACGCCTGTTGTGGTATAAACAACTTTGTCATACTAGTCCTTCTTCTGAGGTGCCACGTTCAGTTTTATAATAGACTAGCGACCGCCCGCAGCTTCGCCTGCGTAGACTACACATTCCTGTTAAAGTGATCTATTATTAACAGAGAGATGATTTCTGTGTTCTTTTTGCTGATAAAATTTTGGTTTCTGTCATACAAACTTTTGACTCCCACCTCCCCCTTAGAATTTGAAAATAAAAACTCTAAAACACGTCGTTACCTACTTATTTATGATTAGCGGTCGCACCCGGCTCCACCCGTGTGGACTATAGAAACGTTCCCCATCGCGTTCTCCCTCGCCTCCCCTTTCCAACAATCCATTCCTAGATTACTAACGTATTTAATTTAATAAGGATTCAAATCATGTTTAAAAAACACCTTCGCAGATAGTGCATTATGTTGAAATAAATTTGATTGCCATAAAAAAGTTTATAGTAAACCAACCTTAAAAGATAGACATATGCTGTCGCAGACTTTTGGTTAGAACTTTCAAAGGGGAACAATCCCGTCATACATGACTTTTGCTCAACATCAACCGTTTACGCAGCACACGCAACGGAAGTTCTCAAAAAGAATATTTTTTCCCGTTTTTGCAACATTTTTCGTTGGTGCTCCGCTCCTATTGGTTGTAGTTGATATAATAATAGCCTATAGCCTTCCTCAATAAATGGACTATCCAACACAAAAAAGAAAATTCAATTCGAACCAGTAGTTCTTGAGATTAGCGCGTTCAAACAAACAAACAAACAAACAAACAAACAAACAAACTCTTCAGCTTTATAATGTTAGTATAGATACGTAATAAAAAAATAAACCTACGAATAACTCATTCGTCACCACACCGTAAAAATGAAATTTCATATTATTTTTCAATTGGTCGGAAATAAAAAGGCCTAATTATAAAAAAAATTAAGCCGTTTCACTATTGGAGTGATCTGATATGTTTTAAAATTTTTTTTTTTAATACTTACAATGTTTGCTTTACGTAACATTTTGTCACATTTCTCAAACGAGTAATGATATATAAATCCTGCCACCGATCACATGCTAATCACAGATATGGTAATGTTGTCCAAGAATAATATTACTTAAATCCCAAAAAAATCAGTGGATACAATAATTAATTAAAAAAAAAAATTAACCGGGTCATGCCTACAAAATCGTCAACTGTAATTATTTAACCACGTATTAATTTGGATTACCATATGTCGTAAACTTAGATATCATAATAATCCAGATGAAGCAATAGAGAAGATGTCTTATACTTCAAAACGATCGAAAACGTGAGCAAAGTGACAGGCTCATAAATCAGACCGTACGTCATTGTTTTAAACAAATATTCTGTTAAATTACGTTTTAAATATAATTTCAAAATCTTCATTTTTTTTTCCAATACGAATTTAACGCATGGGTCACAAAAATTCAAAATATTTCAAAACATCAACTGTGTATTTTTGTGTTTTTTGCTCACATTTTTGTTGGAACATCGCTGCAACTGCAGGAACATTCATGGTTGTGAACTGATTAGCCATACACAGTCGTGATAATTTTCGTAGTAAATTCGTGTCATATGCTAGTATTATAGATTCATAAATTTTTTTTTTAAATAATTGTTCCAGATTTAGTACAGCTGACGTACAACTCATGTGATAAGCCCACTTAGAATTGAATATTTTGTAAACGCGGTCTAATGTTGTAAATTATCACAGAAAATTAATTTGTGATTAATTTATTATTATTAAATTTAATTTTTCTCACTATACAAATGGAAAAATAATTTGTGTTTCATCCGCCATTTCATATTGCGAAATTATACTGAAAAATATTTTTTTAATGATTTTATAATAATAATACCTGGGACATCCCACGCAGCGCCATCTAGTCCCAAAGTAAGCAAGTATTGTGTGTGTATTATGGGGTACTAGACAACTAATAAACATACTTATATATATTCTTTTTTTTATTATATATATCTAAGATACTTTTACACTCGGAAACGGAACAAATAGACATGTTCAGGCACAAATATTTACCCCGAGCGGGAATCGAACCCCGACTCTTGGCTCCGCAGTTAGGGTTTCGAACCACTCGGCTAACCGGCCAGTCAAATAATAGGCACACATATGCAGCCATACAGCGGTTACAAATAGTTATAGATGTGCTTGCACAGGAAATTGAAGCATTTTATTTTATTGCGACCATCAATCAAACCTTGCGGTTAGAATAACGCAACAAACAGAACTTAGTAAAGCATGTATACTTATATCGTTGAACTCAGTTCAAAGTGAGTCATGAAGGTTGTAAGTTTATGAAGCCAATGCCGAGTCATACACATTAAATGGGTTACTTGCAGGTAATAATAATTAAAAATTGTAATGTTTATAAAAAACAATTCATTATAAATAATGGCACACAATATAAATTCAATGTAATGACGCCGACTTCTTCGACCGCTTATATTATAACTAGCGACCGCCCGCAGCTTCGCTTGCGTAGACTACACATTCTTGTTTTAGGTACTATTAACATTCGAAATGGTTTATACGTACTTTTTGCTGAACCTAATATTGGGTACATCCATTCAAACTTTCAATCTTCATTCTCCCCACTCCTTTAAGAAAACCGATACTCCCATAATTTTCACCTCCCGTTTCCCACCCTTAAAATGTGGAAATCCAAATACCCCGAAACACGTCATTATTTATTTATGTTAAAATTTTTATGTTTCTAACTTTAAAGAACAAAGACTCTCATACAAAGCCCCTTCATTCCTCTCTCCTTAAATTTGAAATTTCCAAATATTCCTTTCTTAAAAAATTTATACACACGTTGTAAAAAAAACCACAGTTCCAAATTTAGACTTCCTAGACTTAGTAGTTTTGGCTTTATCTACGCTGATAGATCAGTGAGGACAAACGACAGACAGCCACAAAAAGTAGTTGATGTCACTCTTGACAACCTTCTTTCACGTCTGCAAAGTCTCATTAAAGTCTGTTCAGCCGTTTTCAAGATTAGCTCGAATAGACACATAGACTTACAGACAGACAGACGGACAAAAAGTAGCGTATGCCACTTTTGACCACCTCCTTTTTATACCCGTGAAATTTTATTAAAGTCGGTTTAGCTGTTTTGGAGATTAGCTCGAATAGACAGACGGACGTACATACAGACATACAAAAAGTAGTGTTTGTCACTTTTGACTACTTTCTTTCCAAATCTGTGAAGTTTCATCAAAATCGGTGTAGCCGTTTTGGAGATTTGTTCGAATAGACAGACAGACAGATAGTATTATTTTATACATATAGCCTATAGCCTTTCTCAATAAATAGACTATCCAACACAAAAAGAATTTTTCAATTCGAACCAGTAGTTCCTGAGATTTGCGCGTTCAAACAAACAAACAAACAAACAAACAAACAAACAAACAAACAAACAAACAAACAAACAAACAAACAAACAAACAAACAAACAAACAAACAAACAAACAAACAAACAAACAAACAAACAAACAAACAAACAAACTCTTCAGCTTTATAATATTAGTATAGATAAGTCACTTGTGTCCTCAAAATATTTATTTATTTTTTACTTTGAAGTGGTGACATTTTCTCGAAGACGACGACGGTTTGATTTTTTCTTAAATGCTTTTGATTTTTACAAACATATCGTTCTAATGGTATAACAATCCTTACGATTCCAAGCATGAAAAGAAAATATTCTTACAATAATTTGTTTTGTATTTGTTATATATGTATATATATATATATATATATATTAGTATTTTATCGATATCCATGAGATGGAAAACATTTATTTGTTACGTCGTTGTGAACTAAAATAACAATGTCTGACTGAAATGGCTGTGACGTACAGACGGACAGACAGACGGATTTATCCGGATTTAATATAAAATATTATCCAATAAAGGATATGATGCCATGACAATTTACATAATAGTGTTTACACGTCAAAGTTTCATGAAATGATGCTTCAAAAGATATAAAATAATACAATAATAAAATCTACTGGCAAAAGTATCTGAATGGATTCAGTTGAACAAACATTTAGCTAGCATTTTTGAATCAGAGACCGGGAAACGCGACGCCACAGCGGGAAATCTATTCCTGCCTTCGATTTGCATCAGGAAAATTGCATTTGTACAAGGCGTCGCAGTGAAAGGTTTCCGCTACTGTTTGCGGATTCACGCCGCCAGCTGGCTGCACAACACTATAGACGTACTGGTTATTTCAGTGACAGTTTTTATGGCAATAAACATTATATAAATTTAAATGGATATTCTTTGTTATTTATTAGCTGAAAAAAAGTTTCACACGAAAGCTGAGGTTTAAAAGATAAACCGTTTAACGTTGTCCTTTCCAACGGTGATCAAGTTTCCCGAACGGAAGGTCGTTATGTATTTTATAATGTACTAGCGACCGCCCGTGACTGCGACTGCGTGGTTTTCATGATTTCTACAGTTTCTACAATTTATAAAGTTTACGCAAGAACCCTAAATATTTTCGGAATGAAAAGAATAAATTTAGCCGTTTTCAAGATTAGGCGGAACAGACAGACAGACACTGCGATTTTATCTAAATAAATTTAAAAAAATATTTATGAACTTTTCTATAGACTTTTTTTAATGATATTTTCTTCTATGTCACAATAACCGATGGATATCCTTGCGCTATAAACAGTGCGATTAAAAAGTCAATTTTCTGTCTTTGGATTCATTAGACTTTCAAGATAATGCGTTTTACCGATTTTCCCGCCTAAAAGAGAACTTTTAGCTTTCGGTAAAGCATTCGCAAACATTAGCCGTGGGCGCCACGCAAGCTGGCGACTTCAAAATGCAATTTTCTCAATGCAAATCGAACGCTGCCATAGGATTTAATGCTTTTATTTGATTCCGGGCGTCATTTCCGGACTGTGGATGGAAGTTTTATGTCCGTTCAAATTGTTACTTCGAGGATATGTTAGCTGAAAGCCTTGCATTATTACATATGGACTTCATTCTTATTGCCTCGATTTCCATACGTCTTTATTTAAATTCACGAAAAGAATCAAATAAATTCGCATACAGTTATTTTACCGGAAAATTTATTACTATTGATTTGTAGCCGCCCGAGAAAAACATTTTTTTATTTATACAAGTTACAAACATGAACTTGAAGTCTTGTATCGCGTTTATTACACTCTTATAAAGAATTAAGAAAACACTTTTTTAGACGTGTAGATTATCGAATTTTAAATCTATGAATATTTGATTCGACAGTCGGTATACTTATTCATAGAAAATTATGGCTACTAACAGTAGAACATAATTGATCATCGAAAATGAATATTTGTAAAACTTGTGTGTCCGTGCTTAGTCTAAAATTTAGTATCATGAATATACGAACACTTATTTTATTAAACTTTTTATCATCTAACTCCTATTGCATTTGTGGGAGCACAACTCAGTGATTCTTTGACCGATTGGTCTAGTGGGTAGCGACCTTACCTACGAAGCAGGGGGTCCCAGGTTCGAATCCCAGATCGGGTCAGTATTTATTTGATGAATATTGATACTGGTACCGGGTCTTGGTTGTTATATGTATGTGGTGTCTACGCTTGGTCCCCAAAACACAAGCTAATGCTTAGTTTGGGGCCTAGACGTTGTTGTGTAGCGTAAGCTATTATTATTCTTAAACGATATTTAAATGATTTCGTATTTAAAAATAAAAATTCAATCTTACTGTATTATCTATTGTTATCTCACTTATGTATTAATTTTGTGTTAGATATTGAAATGGGAGATATTTGTGCTCTATTCATAAATTCATGAAAATATAATATCTCAACATCTTAAAAGAATTTATATTAAATGGGATATCAGAATTTCCATTGATTGGTATGTCATCCGCATGAGAATCCTCGCAGGTCGCCCACGTTTACATATTTTAATCAGTTATTCAGAAACTAATATCTTAGAAATTTTATCTATGTATCATATTTATTTCTTTTCTTGGAAATTCCTAAATAACTCTTGTCGATACGAATATGTCGCAAAATAAATATACGCGACGATAGTCGCTAACGTTCAGATTCTACATTTTAAAGCAGTAGGTAAAGAAAGCAGTACGTTTGCGTTTTTATTTGTGAACAACTACAATACATTCACTAAATAAAAGATTTTATTTAAATTTCAATCGGAATCGTCGGAACATACATTTGAAATACAATCACAGAATTTAGTTTTACCTCCCACACACTTCGAACCTGAAAGTACCAAGCCTAATTAATTTGTTATATGTTTTATCTTTAATTACTATTATACAAATATACATACACTCTTTGAGGCAGTAAAACAGTCCTTCATTAGCTTTTCTGCTCGCATAAATTTTACTGAAGATAGATAGAATGTGCTTGCGGACAGTGGACCGCCGTCCTTTTTAACTCCATGGATATTTTCGTGTGATACGCGTGGATTTATGAGGACTACTTACTTTCACATGGAGAGGTTTCTGAAAATAAGCATTCCCCATAAAATTTGACCTGACCCTCGCACAAACGAGGATCCTATTTTAAGCTCTATGGTAACCCCTTATAACAACGCACTGATTTAAGGATTTACGTTTGTAGAAGTTACTCTTTCGTTTGCTCTTAATGCTGTATTTTTGTTTAACATCAAATCCTTTTAAAATACTTTGGTTTTAAGTATTTATAAATATCACTCTATCGAGAGTCTTGTCTGTATTCTTCAAACTAATGAATACACAAATAAAGGCAACTTTTCGTGAATAGAGCTCAGCCACAGCTCAGTACATCATTTACCCTTAACTATCTGTGTACTTACTATTAATGTTGTTGCTATTTTTTTAAGGATTTGACAACAAATACATAAGTACACATTTAATTATTGTTCGCAATAAATTCGAACCGAATGTATATGCTATATAGTGGCAACACTGGCCCTCTCTTTTAATTCCAGTAGCGCGCTGGCTTGCTGAGCTTTCAAGGGTGTTTCAAAGTACCTCAAACAAAGCGTGTTCAAAGCACTCCGATTTTGTGTGCTCTTCATTATAAAATTTATAATAAACTAGCGACCCGCCCCGGCTTCGTACGGGTAGCAGAGCATATGAGCCGTAGTGTTTTTTTCTGTCGTAGTGTCATATCAGCTTGTTGCTGGATTTAATAGTAAGTTCATCCTACTTGGAGTATCTTTAATGTATTTTATTTCCAATTTTGTAAATATTTGAAAAAGTAACGAATGTATACATAAAAATTAACTAAAATATTTCTTTATATACAACATTGATAAGCAAACCATCAACTAAAATCAATTAAAACAAATTTGCCGCCATTTCTATATGAATTGATTATGAAGAGGGAACCGTACAGTTTGGATACGTAGGTATAAAATGTTTGGGAACTATATGACTTAGATGTAACTGATTATTTTTTAGTTTCTTTATTACTCATTCTATGTCATCTGTGTGTCTGTCTGTCACAGCGTATTTTTCAGAAACTAATTAAGCTAATTTTGTTTAAGGGTAAGTAAAATTTATATCACATTGCAACGATGATTTTCATTGCACTTCGTTCATTTCTTTACCTATAAGGCCAAGTGAGATAAAGTGATGGGCTAGTCAGTGCAAGCGCATATTCTAGTGGCTATATTCAGTACCAATTATAATTTAATGTATAATTGTTTTACTTAAATGGGGAAATATGTATACACAGCATTAATTAAAACACACATTGCAATTAAAACCGTCACTTTTGCCTCTTTTAATTTATTTTACTACGTTCCCTTACATTATCTAATTCAATAGGCAGAATATAAACAAAGTTTCGCATGTCGCCTTTGTGACGATGGCATCGTATATCTATGACTGATCATTGCTGCACACGTATGTAATGTTCGCGCCGTGTTGTCTGTTCCAGAGTAATATTTCTATATTTCTATGCGACGCGCCCGGCCGCTGTCGCGCGATAGGTTTATTTCGCGATGATCCCTAAGATATTAATTTAAATTGTGTGGTGTAAAAGGCAATCATAATCTGCATAAAATGCTAAAAATAAATAACGTATTTAATTTGATAAAGATTAATACTGTATCCGTATAAATTGCATTCCAATTACCTCATCATATGACAGCATTTTTTTAAACATAAAAATAGGTATAGTAAGCTATCCATAAAAGATATACACATGCCATCGCGGACTTTTCTTTAGTCCTATAAAAAAAACACAATTCCTCCATACATTATTATGTTATATCTCAAAAGGGATGAGGGAGCGTTTTCGATGAAAGCTTCCAGCCGGCTTGATTTTTTTCCGGCTTCTTTGACAACAATCGTCATATTTCAACTGATTTCCGCAAAACATTAATAAATTATACACGAAAACCTTCCTCTTGAATCACTCCGTCCATCGGTGTCAACCATTATGCCAATCCGTTCGGTAGTTTTTGAGTTTATCGCGTTCAGACAGACAGACAGACAGACAAACAGACGCGACGGGGGACCTTATTTTATAATATGTACTGATTAATTGTGCAGTATAAATCTCTTTAATTACTGTCAAATGATTAAACATTGATGCCGAAACCAATTTAATCGTTCGTTTAGTGCTCGATAGTTGTCTTCGTTACAAAACCTGTCGTTCAAGAAATTCGTGCCACGTGTACCTACCGTGTACAGTTCCGTGCGTCGCTATTCCGTGATTCGCCCTAACATCTGCAGCAAAGCAGCCGTGCTGTGCTGGCCATACTTCAAGAAAAAGGCTGCAGCCAATTCCATTCCCAAAGGTAGCATCAAACCATCGGCAGGCATACAAAGTCAACATCGAGTACAATCTTACCCTGCATGCCGGCATTTTTTATTTCGATGCCATTATCGTCGGAACAACGGACCAGGTGAAAATTGCAAGAAAGGGACAGCTGCATTGGCAGATCGGGTCGCTTTGATCACTATAATATAGCCTGCTATAATATAAGCCATGCTATTAGATTTGGCAATGTCGCATTATCTGTCACATGTAGTCCGATTTACTTCGTCAGCTGACAAAATATTATGATTTAATAATTTAAAATATGGGATTTTAATAACTAAATATGAAATTATAGATAATATTTAATAGAAAATAGAAATGGGAGTACATATTATATGATACTAGCACCCACCCGCGATTTCGTTCGCGTGTTATAAGTGGATTTTATGAACAGAATAGAAAAGAATGAATGTTTATTATATCTCATTTCGGTTAGTGTAATATGGTTTTGTGCACTCATCACAGGCTACCTATATCTTGCAAGCTAGTTTTATTTTAAATGTTCTTAGGGGGTAGAACTTTTCTTCTTAGAACTTCGGACTTCTTTGAACACGCTTTGTTTGAGGTACCTTGAAACACCCTTGAAAGATCAGCAAGCCAGCGCGCTACTGGAATTGGAAGAGAGGGCCAGTGTTGCCACTGCATAGCATATACATTTGGTTCGAATTTATTGCGAACAATAATTATAAGTGGAATGTAATTGAAAATGCGCACTTAATAGTTAAATAGCCTGTATTTGTTGTCAAATTCTTAAAAAAATTGCAACAACATTAATAGTACACAAATAGTTCATAGCATTTCACGGTCGAAATATTCATATGCTTTCTACTCACTAATAGATGGCGCTTTACAATAAGAAATTATTTTTTTCTATAACTTTCCTGCTTGAACCATAAAAAAAAAAATTATTTTGTAATATAATAGATAGTTGCAAAAAGAAGCTGACGAAGGTTTTCGTTCATGCATGGTAAAGTGATTTCAGAGAGCGAAGAACGCAAGTCAGCAGGGTTCTTTTAGAAAACAACCTAATCGATCGTTTGCTGTGACGTCTAACTCTCTGGACGTGGCAACAGCAACTGAAACATTTTGTGGCAATAATGGACAGGAACTCGCTAGACGAAAAGTTTGCATGGATGTCCTGTCTTGTACCTCCCTTTGGTTGTGACTAAGGCTTCTTCTGTCTGTGTTCCATGAGTTGTATCACCAACTAGATAATAAATGTTATAAGAATTAGATAGTGCCCGGCTGGTCTTAAAAGAGCCATTATGTTTGGAAATGAAAGACGTAAATGATGTGCAGTGAAGGGAACGTACCCATTGACCCACATCACAACACAAAGCGATTCGTCAAACGGACCTTTCGAACAATCGTTAGGTATAAGCCACACACGGCCCATAATGCTTCCCCAATGTTATCATTTAGGAATTGACATTTCCCCGTTCATTCGATTGGAAAGCGCACAGCTTTATAGTTTAGTTTAACCTTATAACGATACACACATACGTTTATTTTCTAATAGATATTTAAGAATATGTACAACGAGTAAAAGATTGTACAAAAAACAAATCCACTTTAACGAGTAGTGCTGCTTCAGCTATTGGACTAAAAAATACCGTGCAAAATACACATCAATTTTAGAAAAGATAAGATCAAGATGATGTGATACAGAGATTTTTTTCCATTCCATCAGCCCTTTTTATATCCCACTGCAGGGGCTTGGGCCTCCCCTCACCATATGGGAGGCTTGGAGCTTATATCCACCACGTTGTTCCACTGCGGGTTAGCGGATTGTAACGACCGCCATCTGTTGACAGCAACCGGGACCGACTGCTCAACGTGCTCTCCGAGGCACGAAGTCAGTGATAGTTAATGTACTTAAGTCAGAAAACTCATTGGTACACGTCCGGATTCGAACCACGGCCACATTGCCTTATAGATTTGAAAGAGGTTCGCTGCTGCTCGGACTATCAAGACATTAGGATACAGGGTAATTTATTTAATTTATTAAATTCTCCATATTTTATATTATAATATGTCATAAAGAGACATACTAAGGTTAAAATTCATTATGAACTTGGAATGGTCTTCAAATATTGTGTTGACACATTTCTATATAACAAATATCTATTTTGCACTAATACAAACTTTAGATTTATATAATAAATGTTCGCAAATTATCTTTCGGTTTTGCGTATATCAATACACGTATAAGATATTGTTTTACTTTAAAATAAATTGATAGAAGAGATATGGATGTTGAACCTACACTTAAAAAAAATAGCTGCTTAGCTTCCTCTCATTTTGTCATTGGAAATGACTTTCATTTCGTTGGAGTATAGGGGGTCATTTGGGAGTTTTGTGAGACCGGCCGATTGCACAAAGAGTTTTCGAGATATCGGGATGAACGTGATCTCAAAAGACGCAGCTCGGCAAGTTCTACAATATGGCATAAGACAATTTGGAAAAAGTTCAAAAACAAAAAAAAAATTGGCAAAAAACGAAAAAAAATCGCAATTTTTTTCTCCGACTTTCATTTTGGGAGCCCGATATCTCGAGAACTAGGTCCGAATAAGAAAAAAATAAAAAAACGGCTCGGGGTAATTAGACAAGGGATCGATTGAGACTAACATTGTTAGAATCGGACAACCGGAAGTAGTGGTTAAGGGTGCCCTTAGTAGGAAGTCGGATATGCGTCGGTGTTACATTTCGTACTAATTCGGTTTGTTCGATCGAAATGTCGTACAGAATGTTATAATTCGAAGTTTTAAGCTAATTCAAATACAGTTCTGTTAATTTTTTTTGTGATTTATTTATTAAAGATTAGCGAAAAATTTATTTCGAAAAATATTATCCAAAATATGTGTGTTTACTTTATTCCGTTAGGTTCATTTCCAATGTCGTAAGAAGTTCGTACGAAGCAGGAGATCCATTGATTTTTTAGACTGTATGTAAGTGATTAGGTTCGAATAGGCCCATGTTAATCGCATTTGAGGGGCACTTGTGCCATACTTATAATTTTTTTTTTTTAATACAAATGTAGATATATTAATGTGTGCCCTTTCTTTTTATATAATTTTTACATGTACTTGAGAAAGATAACATAAATTACTATAAAACTGTTTCTGCAATTGACATCGATGGATCGTTTAACATTTTACTAATGAAATATAAAGTAAACTTAAAATGTAACTCACTCGTGTTGTTCACGTGAATTAAATTAAATATTCTGAATGTGTATTTAATTTTGATTAAACGTAAGTTGTTTTTAGGGTTCTTTCCCGGAATAAAAAATAGTCACTTATGTCATCAGAAATAAGTTAATTTCAGTTTAGTTAAACATAAGGAACTACAATCATGTTTTCGTTACAAATTATTTAAGCCGAAATATTATGCATATTTCACATTGATTTTTTCATTAAGTAAAGAATTTTTATAAACTCCCTAAAGTGTTAAATCAAACTATAAATATAATACTTGATATTTAGAAAAAAATTAGTTAACAAATAAATATGGGACCCTTATCACGTCCTTGACCGATTTTTCTTTAGCCCTTTGAAACGTCACAGTATAAACCAAATGTGACAGTACTACTAGCATTACAAGAAAGGTGAGCACAGGTTTCAGACTTAAAATAACTACTTACTTTTGATATGGAACACAAAAAATTTATTAGGAAAGACTGTTCTTCAGATACAATAAGTAACTATAAAAACACACAGTAACATAAAAATATATTTTTTTTTCATTCACAGATCTCACGCTTCCCGCTTAGCTATCAAAAGGCGTTGAAAGTGTGGTTAGGTCCAGAATAAAAAATAAAAATTGACAAAGAACTTTTTTTAACCAAATCCAATAAATATAAAAATTTACGTAGGCTGTATATATTTTAATATAAGATTACAATATCAAAGAATTAAATTGAGATATATTTTTAGATATCACAGAAATTCAATGAAGGGTAAAAAATGTGAGATTGTTTCATTAAAATCATCGCTGCTGCAGTCAAATAAATAGTATTAATTCAAAACTTTGGCTCCTTTAGTATTGTCCACCTCATCGAATCGACTTTTTCTTTTCTATAGATGTATATCTAACATTTTTACTCAAATACGCAAATGAAATCAACACAAATCTCGTTGATTTCTGAAATTGTGTAATAAGTACTTACATCAACTTGATGGATCTATTTTTCACGAATACATACCGTCGCAAGTCGTCAACCCATTCCTTTACTATTGTAACGTGTGCGTATTTCATAAGACTCAATTCAACACTACGCGACACCAACGCTCTAATTTTTGCAATAAAAATTATAGTCTCCATAGGTGATTAATAAATACTAAAAAAAGTTGTGGTTTAACTATATGTATAGGGTTTTCGCCACCTCCTCTTTTTTCAAAATCTCCCAAACTCGGAAATCCAAAAAAAAATCTCGACATAACACTATACCTACTGATGTATTTAGTTTAGTATTTACTTAGAAGTATGACAATGTGGTAGATATTAAACGCCTGTTTTTGCCTCGTTCTTAATTGTTTTTATTTTAACGATTTTTTTTTTTTAATTTACTTTTTGTAATAAAAAAGTCCGTGTAGAAATAGCATTTTGACACCTTAAAAGCTCTTCTACATTCAATATTCCGCTATAATAGCCGCACGGCTATGTATTATGCAAAACCTTGTCTCTAGTATTTAGGTGTTTGGCTACTGGTTACTATGAGTAGATACACTGTGGCCACGTACTCGTACAGTAACCGCGATTATCATAAACGCGGATCGTTCCAATAATTTATAGTCGAACAGAGTGTAGCACGGATAAATGTATATATTTATTTATTTATGATGGTACTTTTGTCAAAGGAGTCCGCGGCTTAGCGAGGTGATTTATGGCCCATTCCACAAAGAGGGTTTGTATATTTGTCGGGACATAATAAATTCTTCCATTTCTATTGAATACGTACTTTGAACTGAAAATATGTTAGGTATGTTCGTTCGGGTGTCGAGTGCAAATGTTTACCGTTGGACCTTTGCGTTTTGTTAGAACTTGAAATTATGATATTTGTATCGTTTTTTTACTAAGAGATATTTACCAGTCAAGTGCGACTCGGATTCATGTGAAAATGGTTCCATGTTATCAAACTTTTATTTTTAATTTCTAATTGGCCTCTAAAATTAACCCCCAAAGTGAAAATTCGTTCGTTTACGCAGCAGGCCCGTGATTGGGTCTCTAGGTTATATTTAATATTTCAACTTATTACGTCCAATAGATTCGGACGAATTAGGTTGTGCTATTCGGTAATACAGCAACTTACGATAGCAACATAACATTGGTTCTTGCATTGATTATATCATACTGACTGACGCACGTCACGCTGCGACGTTTTATTTTAAACTGTGATAATGTTGCATGTGTTAAATGTATGTTAAATGCAAATTTAGTGTCTGTCATGTATCTATATATGCGGCGCGTCTGTCTAGTAACGAAAAAATGAACAACTAAGCTTAACACGTCACATTATATCATAAAAACCTATAGCTATGGTTTCTGTATAATATTTTTTTTTTGTCTGGATTGCGCTTAACACCTTTGCAGAAAAGAGGTGGGGATTAAAAAAAATTGGGAAAGAATTTATAGACCATAAAAAAACTGTAAATTTAGTTTTAAATATCTTGAAATAGTTATAAAAACACATTATTCGTATGACGATTTGTTTTTCAAATCGTTAAGTTGGTTTTAAATTTTTTTTAATTGACACAGGTATTTATTAAAAGTTTTGAAATAAAATTATTGGACATATTAAATAAACAACCTAAATCATACCTGTCACGCATATGAAACCTTAGGCTGGAGAAATCGATCCGGGACTGTAACGAGGGATGCTATTTGTCAATAGGCGCGAGATTTACTGCCCACCTTTTGTAACAGGTATTGGGAACGACGTGGAAGGATCGCGGCATAGTAATAATCGGCCGGAATTCGATCTGTCAAAAATCTGTTTTGATTTCAAAGATCTGTTTTGCAAATTCTATTTGGCAAAATAACTAAATAATCATAAGAAGAAGTACCTAAATACAAGAGCCAATTCTTTGTGATATATAGAAAATATTTAAGACATTTTGAGACACGCGAAATGTAAACAATATATTTTATTTTCAATTTTCAAATTTCTATCAGCCTAAACAAGCTTTGAAAACATTTACTTATTCCAGTCTTCCTCCGACAGTTCAGAAATGGTTGATTCATAAGCAGCCATAGCTTCTTCAAATCTTGAAAAACTTTTCCTTTTATGTTATTCTTAACAGTTTAGAATAAAAAATATCAGAGGGAGCTAAGTCGGGGCTATGAGATGAATGAGGTAGGTTTCAACACCAGATTTTCGAATAATCTCCTTTGATCTGAGAAAAGTGTGTGAAGATGAGTTGTCATAGTGCAGCATGATTCCCCTTAGCTTGGTCTTTTTCGAATCGTCTTTGTAAATAAAAAATGACAATATAAGAAATCGTAATATTCAAGCCGAATTCATTCAATAAATTGACTACCTTTTGACCGCTTTACTACCCACTCGTAAGTTCTCTGACCCGTATCTAAATTACTTCATGTAACTTTCATTTTTCAAAGCACTTTTTCTTGTTCAATAATTAGGGCATAAGCTTTTCATATAAAACAAGAGAGTTCGGCCCGTGTTCTGTATCAATATTTACAGAAAAAATATATGTTATAGAGGAATTTCTGGCAGAGCGGTATTTTTTATATATATCTTCTTTAGTTGTTTTAGAATAAATTCCTGAAAAACATGACTTCTAACGATTCTTCGTTTTTGAAAATAATGCACAGTAAATTCGACATGAAGGCAAATTTAAAATAAAAACAAAACGTTCCATCCTATGGACATTCTTCCTTAATGACCCTACAAATTTTGGTTCCAATCCATACACATTTCAGGGACGAAAACCATCACGGCCCGCAAGCTGTTTCGACGGGTATTTTATAGATATTTTTGGTAATTTGTTCTTATCATCTCTGTCACTCAGGAATAGATCGGGGAAGAGGGATTTAAACGGAGATAGCATAAAGGTATATATACTAGCGTAAGAGAGGAACACAGTGTGCGAATGACATCCAGCTCTTTGCGGAAATCCTACATGCGAGAAAGAAATGCAAGAAAATCTGACATAAAACCTCTTTGAACACATTTAGTCTTCATTACTCACTTGTCAAAATAAGGTCCAGCTTTGTTTTCTATTTTGTGTTATAATCGTTTTGAATTCTACAAAAATTAATACTTGTGATAAAAATGGTGTAGTGTTCAGTTTTAAATTGCACTGTAACATATGTTAATAATCCAAATAAAGAGACATTTCACCGGTAAGTACTGCCAATAACATATTGTTATCTTAATGCTTATTTTTATAAAAAGCGATCCTAAATTTACTTGGTTATACCTCAGTAGTATACGGTAAATACTTTATTTTGTAAATAAGTTGTTATTTTAAACAATTATGTGTACGATACAAAAATATTGTGTAAAATTACAATGTAACAATTAAGCATAGGGATTGCACAAAATCTATCGATATGTCGATATTTTCAAATATAAATATTTTGTAAATTTGATATTACCTAATTGCACCTGTTCCACTGGAATGATGTCGTTAACTGTTTCTGAACATATTGTGAGGTTTATTTAGCCTGGCAGCACATTGTAAGGGAAAGTATGACATCTATACATATATACTACACATAGGGTATATATGTAAATACAAGACTTTTTCAAATGAAGATATAAGATATATACACAATTAATTTTAATCGTTATTTATTTATGATTTAAAATCTGATGCTCTATTTAATTTTAATCGTTATTTATTTATGATTTAAAGTCTGACGTTCTATCTGTTCTCTGATTATGAACGTCGTAAATAATTAAACTTTGAATGACAAAACTACTGTATACAATAGTTTAACCTCATTTTCCTCCAAGAAACTGCGGTGTTAAAAATGCTTCCTGATAATGATGACTATTTCATAATACCCAGGTTTCCTGTAAACACGGTTAGCATAGAACAATGGAAAAAAATGTTAAATAGAACAGGTGGGACTCCTCGAAAACATTCTTTGGTTTGCAGTAGACATTTTACGGATAACTGTTTTGTCTAACTAAATCACCGACGACTTTTGAAGAAAGGATATATACCTACAGAATTTGTGCCGTTAGGGGTTTCTTTTTTTTTCATATGTGCTTACTAAGTATATTAAGTAATATACTAATAATACTTAATATCTAAAGTCAGAGCATTTATGCCAACTGTAATTTCTGTACAGGTCAATCTGAAGATCAAGCGATCGGTGTCAGCGTACGTTTACCGGGATATATCACCAGGACCTTCAACTTTAGAGCCTAAACCTTTATTTCAGCACTAATATAAAATGGATTTGAAGAAAAAGTCCATCACAGTGAAAATATCAATTTTAGGCAAATTATCACTTTTTTACAAAAACTTGTTCCTTTATATTCAAATAAAACTTAATTACCTATTACATAAAGAAACAAAAGATATTATAAACTAGTTCAAGGCATCCAAGACATAATTTGTGGTGTAGTGAGACGACGCGACACTCAATCGAGTAGACAATGTGACGTCATGGGCAGTAAGAAGCCACCAGTCAAACCGCACGAAAATACATAATAATAATAATAATAACGTGCACATTACAACGTCGTGGCCCCAAACTAAGCATTAGCTTGTGTTTTGCGTACCAAGCGAAGACATCACATGCATATAACAACCAAGACCCGGTACCAGTATCGATATTCATCATATAAATACTGACCCGACCTGGGATTCGAACCCGGGACCTCCAGCTTCGTAGGCAGGGTCGCTACCCACTAGGCTAAGCGGTCGTCAAATTAATAAATATCAATAATTTATTTCCCAGTCATTTATTGACGAATTTAAAAAAACTTTCACTGTTTTATTAATTTTGGTTTATCTTTCAATTCTATCGAGTTAAATTGTATATTTTGAACATCATGAACTTCTCTATTGTAAATGTTTTTGTTTTGTACATTCTCATTTTTTTGTTTACAAAGAGTTAAAATTTTGTTGTTATGCGTTGCAACGTGACGTATTGTAATTAAAAATAAAAATCGTTTATTTATATTGTTTTATTTATTACTTGGCTTGTATTCAACTAAATATTAAAATTTCCATAATGATGTTAACGCTTTCTTTACTTCTGCAAATTTTTTATTATCAACTGTTAACAAAAAAAAAATATTTATTGGAGTAAAGGAAATGGCATTTGAATTGACTGATTGATGATTTGTCATTTTAAAAAACTAAAAGTTAGGAATAGTAACTCAAAAAAAAAATTATGTAGTATAGCAGATTCAAAATAATAAATAGGATTGCCGATTTCGACTTATGATATCGCGGTAATTTCAACGACACATTATCATGAAAGTACTACGTGCTATCGATAATATAAAAAACACCCATGCACATCACTAAAACTGGCTCAACCACATGTGAATTTTGCACACATACTCATTTCCGTTTCGGTCATGCGATGTTTAGATGTCAGTTGGTCTCGTACGCTAGTATATATATGTCTATGGGAGAAAGCGATGCCCATTCAAAGGCGCGGATTGGAAAACTATCCCCTTAAGAAAAGTATATGTGTAAGAGCTGTCAAAAAGGAATAAATCGAGGAAACTCACTTTAAAAAGCTTTCAATTTGAAAAAAAAAGTCTGGGCTATTAAATTACAAGTGCGCCTAGTTATTACTTAAATACAACGTGATCAGTCATAGTTAATTTCAATGTTATGTTTATTAATATCCGGGCTTAATTATTAGGCTTTTATTTGACAGACTTGCTTTTCTTTTTATCCGACTGTACGACGAAAATATATACATAATATGTTCCTTTTTTAACAATCGTCGATTTGTCTTAAGAGCTCCAGTAAATTTTCTGTCGTCGACAACCCCTCGAGCATGAGCGAGCGTGTAAGGTTTATAAGATAATTTTAGAAATTTTATTACAAACAAAAGACAATCCTAGATTTATATGGCGATATTCCCTGAACTTAAAATATTACGTCCAGAGTTAATATTATTATATGTTACTAATATATTAATCTACCAATCAACCACAAAACGATTTAGTGGTAAAACCTCTGTGAATTTAAATATAGGCAACAAAATTATTTGTAACTGCCATTAAAAATTACCTATAAAAATATATTCATTTCAGGTTAAAGATATGCAAACTTCACCATTATTATGGAAATAAACGTCATTTTGTTAATTTATATTAAATAAATAATTCTGTAATCACAGAGTTCATCGTTTTTTTTTTTTAATATTTTCTTGATGTTGATTGGTACCGTAGGTACGGAAATCACAGAGTACAATAAACCAAAAACAATCACAGTAGGTAAGTTTACGTTACGCTCATCCAGCTTAATATCAATCACAATGAATACTAAATGTCAATCATTCAATCTCAAAATGTACCTAATACATTTATCAGCTTAGAAAAAAATAAGGAATACGTAATTTCTCGTAAATTAGTTATATAATTCATAGTAATGAATTATGGAATACCTTTTATTATAAAATACTGTATTAAACAAAAGAATATTAAAATCAAGTAGCTTAAGAATTTGTATCCAGCTCACACTAATTTTAAAATTATGGTCTGCCATACCCAAAATGTCATCTTGGTATTGTTTTCCAAAGTTTTTCATTGTTTTCAAGTAGCTTAACTCACATTAATTTTAAAAATATGGTCTGCCATACCTGAAATATCATCTTGATATAGTTTTTCATGGTTTTCCATTGTTTTAATCACGTTATTCACGTTTCAATACTTTTTAATTACTATTATTTTCTGCAATAATTTCATGGTACAAAAACATATATAATAATCAGGATTAATTCCATTATTTTTTTATAGATAGCTTGGATTGTTGGACGTTATAGGGATATTTCAAGGATTGCCTTTTCCAAACAAAAATAAAATATGAAAGTTGTATTTGGCGGATAACAACTCAAATAACATTTATAGATTTTATTGTTATGCAAATTTTGGACACGATTTTTTTGCGTTTATTCAACGTGCAACAATTTTGTTACAGTACTAATTAAATAAATTTTAAGACAATTTCTCCTGCACTTACTAATATACTATAATCTCAGTAGGTACGTAAGATTTTTCTATGATTGGTATTCGCTACTAGGTCGCTAAAAAATCCATTGAAAAATCTAACGTTTTGTGCTTACCCATAAACATACGTTTGAATTACTTTTACATTTATTTATATCATATTGTTATCTAAATGAATTGTCGTAAACTTACTAGACAAATAGCTGATGTATGATTGTGGATTAAAAATAGGTATACCAAAAATGTTAATGGTTATTGAAGAAATTAACCTAAAACAATAGTGTTTTTCAGTTTTCAGGTCGCGAAATTAGTAAGGACCCTTAATCTTGTGAATATCACTAAGACATGACAGTAATCAATTAAAGTAAATAAATGATGTTAAGTGGGGTAGGTCCATCATTGAATAGGTTTTCGGAAATCATTACTTGGTTTTTTAAGTAATTTTTTTTTATAACGGCTTTTTTGGATCATTAACAATTTAAAATTGGTGAAAAACCGTTCTCAGTATTTTTTTTAATAATAAAATAACAATATTACGAAAGTTACTTTCTTACAATAACTAAAATGTAAAAAATAAAAAATGAATTATAATAATTTAAAAAAAAACTGAATGCGTAACAAGCGAATTTAAAAAAAGATAGAGACAAGATGTCCTACTGCTCTTTCCGATCCCAGAGCTATCCCGTTAAACTTAAGAAGTTGTCTTCGACTGCACGGCTGCGGGATCGGAGAGAGGAGTAGGATATCTTGTATCCATCTTTTTTTAAATTCACTTTTTACGCACTTAGATTAAAAAAATAAAATGTTTCGAGTTAAAATTCCCTGCATACTTAGTAGTGCAGTTTCGGTGCGCCCTTCCAATTTATGTCTACTCCTCCCAAATGAGGAAATCCTATTCAAGCGAGGCGGCAAGCTTAACGGGTGTGCTATTTATACGTGTACTACTGCCGCACGTACGTGTACGTGGCTTTAATTTTGACCAGTACGAAGCTCATGCTTTTGTTTGTAGGTATTCATTTTTAAGATACCGTTGCGTTGCAAAGATACGAAAAAAGGGATCTTTTTGATATTACTGTATTTGGCTGTCTGTCAATCACAGGCAGATATTTCGGGACATACTCAACCGATTTCGAAGAAATTAGTATTAAAATACAAATACATAGAGCTTTGTGTATTGGTTTAGTGAAAAATACAGGACACCCCAAAGAATCAACCACTGAACTTTCTTTGCTTAGTATCATTTCGTTCTATAGGTATTAAATAGGCAAATTCAAAAATATGCGTGTTGGAATGGCACTACAGAATTTAACGCTATTTTACAGATTGCTTGTTAAAAAACTATGCCCTGTAATTTTCAAAAATTTCAGATCCAACCTGTATAACATGTCTTTAATCATTAATAATAAATATATGTGGGACATCAAACATCCAAAGTAGGCAGAGCCTCTAGCTACTGTGGGTACCAGATAACTGATATAGTTATCTGGTACATACTTAAATATCTTTATTGTATGCATATATAAGTATATAGACATTTTACACCCAGAAACGGGACAAATAGGAATGTTTTCATGCATACAAATACTTGTTCCGAGCAAAAGTCCTTTGTAACCTTTGGATTTTTAAGTAGTCAGCGTCTCTGACCAGTAAAACGGTCAATTAGTTTTAACAATTCATTCATTTAAAAGTAGAAAAAAATCTATTTTGTTGCCGAACTTACGTTTATGTGATAGTTATAAAATAATAATAATAATGCCCAGGGGCATCCCACACATCGCCATCTAGTCCCATAATAAGCAAAACATGTATTATAGGTACTAGACAACTGATATATATGTACATACTTAAATAATCTTTATAATATATACATATATAAATATTTCACACCCAGACATGGAGTAAAAAGATATGTTCATGCACACAAATATTTGTCCCGGGCGGGAACCGAAACCGCGACCCCTGGCTTCGCAGTTAGGGCATTCATCAGTCGTATGGGTCAAATCTTAATATAGATACACTTATTTAAGTGTACAGCAATTATGTATTTTTGTGAAAGAAAAGTTACAGAATTTCAAAACGCTTGATTTCTAATAGTTCTAAATTTTACTTTCGTATTAAATCGCAAAATAATAGTTATGATTGAGCAGGAAATACGGCTGTCGACTGAGAAAATCGATCAAGTGCGACCCTAGTTCAAGTGCCGAAGGTTTTGTTACACCAGCTTAGCTCTCACATAGTTAAATCACACAATAAGCAATGTCAAATCTTCTAAGTTTTAAAAATAATGCATGTAGAAGCAAAGCAGCGCTGATGCGGGACTTTCACCACGGATCTAGGTACGAACTTGACGATTTTGTGTGTTGAGAATAAGCAACGAATTAAGTTGAATACTAAAACGGTTTAATGATATTCATGCGAAATTAAGCTCATTTCTTAACATATAAAAAGAATATGGTGTCTGTGAAGTATGAAAAAAATTAAAGCGACCCTCCACAAAAGTCCAATTAGACCCGTGAGGCGGTCATAAAATATACACTTAGATAATTTAAAACACACCTTACTTATAATGAAAGGCGAGGCAACTTGAGTCCACTCGCTGAACATTTTCAAAGAAAATCATGATGCGGAAATATTTAAAGTTTATGATGTGACATTTCAAACAAACGAGCGCATAATTTCTTAGCGGGTCTGCCGCTTGAGCCGACAACTGGTGGAAGTTTGTCCTCGTCTGCAACTTCTCGAATTTAAACTTATACAACATGTTGTCGGGAGAACCGACTCAGGCACTCTTATTACAACTTTAAAATATAAAACACTTATCGTGGCCTTGTACTGCAAGGAATATTAAGATTTTACTTAGTATTAACGATTAAATGTAGTAGTAATTCAAATGTCTGTCGTAAGTATAGGAATGCTAAATGCCAATCAATTAATTGTTTAGTTTCAGAGTCTGTTTATAAAAATATAGCCTTCCTTTAAAGAAAGCCACCCTACATCGTTTTCCGCTGTCTGGTTGATTCCTACAACCTTCATCAGGTATCAGTCCACGTGGAGTCCACTATGGAGTTCCCAACATTCCGTTTGCTGGATTTTTGTCTTCTTTGAACATTCTTTCTACCCCTCTCTGAGACATTTATGCCTAGCACATTCCTGCTTCAGCTTATATTCTAATACTTGAAAATTTGAAAAATCTTATTATTTTGTGTTACTATTACATTTTAATAAGTATGAGTACATCTCAAATGAAAAATTCATGCTAAAACAAGGCTTTTTGTGTGTGTATTTCCACGAAGTTGCTTTAAAATTTCATTCAAACTATACCTAATGTAATGTAATAATGAATGTTAAAATACTGGCCTTCACTAAGTTGTCTTGTGACTGCAAATGAACAATATCCTTTTATCTCTTTTGCCTAAACTATAATACGCGCGAAAACAAGGGACCGGCGCGGCGGCGGCGACTGAAATACGTTTTCGCATGGTGATTTATGTACAGGGAAGTGGTGGACAAGCGAATCGTCAATATTTTCGGCCAACGCAAATATTCCTGCTTGGAGTTTACATAGACTATATAAATGTTATTAAGATAACTATATTGTATACTACAAGATAATTTTTAATTCGATATTATAATAGAGAGAACCTGTTATTGGCTTTTGTAACTATTATGTTTGTCAATAAGTTGATTGTGTTGTTGGTTTTCCATACAAATAAAATAAATAATATTTTAGTACGATTAGTAAAATGAAAAAGTATTTTTGTTTTCTTTTAAATTTCTCATTTAACTGACGAATAGTGTATTACAGTCATTTGAACAGAACCTATTAACCGGTATTATGGTACTAGGACACTTGCGGTGTATTTATTTTATGAATTTCTCACGCTTACAAACCTAGGAAACGAGTATCTTGACCATTTTAGCATAATATTTCATTGTTATAGTGTGAATATAGAGTTAGCGATGTTTTGATTGGATGCGGTACAACGCTATCCAGATCCCTAAGATTGAAGAAAAATGAATATAATGGCGCGAACTGCAAAAAGTGTCAAGTGTTGTGATACTTTTGTAATGTGGATTTGTATCTGATAAATATAATAGGTACGCAAAATCAATTCGCAAGATTTCAGACAGTTTCATGCCGAAATAGGATTAAAGCTTTATATATATTGTCATTCCAAACCAAAAATATTATCATCAATTAAACATGTTATTTTACTTGCCAATTCAAGATGAATGGTAATTACCGATTTTATTTTATTTTTGCAATTTTTATTAGATTTTTTTGTAATATAAAATAACAACTTCAATTCTTTTCCACTAACTGTTTTCCAAAGGTTTTTATCGTTCACTAATATTTTTGTTGATTATTTTACTGTGCGGTTTTAAATATTTGAAACTCCGAAATGGGCGCGTGAACTCCTGAAACGCATGAACCTGTTTCAGTCGTGTCACTTGTTTTATTTAATAATTCCTTTACTAATTGAAAGCTTTTCTCTGCTAATTTATTAAAGCACAAAATTTTCTTAGTATAGTAAATTCGAGGTGCGTACTTACACGTACGTTAAGTAAACATGGATATTTTCTAGCTTAAAATGTTTAAACCGAATGGTGCGTGGGAGGCATTAAGTAAATATTATAAATATGAAAACAGGGTTATGATGGAAGACGTAAGCACTCCAAACAGACATGGGGATATCAACATTGCCTCTTATAGAGCAAGCATAAACTAAGTTCAAAGAGGTTAAACGGGTGTCAAATTTGATTCTCAATCAGGACCGTGTCTTGTTGCATCACATTCGAATGCACATTTCAAGTCGACCGCGAAACCGGCAATCATCTTTTCAAACAATCAAGCTGCCCCCAGAGGACGCGGTGCGAAAACTATCATAGCTCCATGCAAACAGGCAGCAAAATAAAACACAAGTATTTTTTGTTAGATGCTACAACTACATATAATTTAGGCACTCGTACGAAATACATTCCATTTCAATTTCTGGCACGATAAAGAGGTGTTAGCAGATCGCAAAGTAACGTGCAACGGAAAAAGGAAGCTCCATTTATTTTTGTCCGTTGGATGGGCGGTCTTTTTGATGCCGGAAAGTGTGGGAATACTTCAAACGGGAAGATTTATGCTCACTGCCGCTAAAAAAGTCGACCCTTTCTTTTACCAAAGATATAATTAATTTTCGGGCGTCGGTCCTAATTGTGTTTTCGTGAAAAGTTGTTTTCGTCATTTACTGTGTTGTAAATGACGAATTTCATCTTCTGGTTTTCTAGGATAACATCTTCCTTTAATTATTCAAACGAAAATAATTTACGAGATATTTATCGGATGTTCTCTTTCGATTACCATTACGAGTTTAATTTTTATGTATTTCTATACGCTAGAAGACAAATCAAATCACCATATTCCGATTACTACAAACTATTAAGGTAATCCACTGCCTTGGATTTCAAAAATTTAAATTCAAATACAAACTAATTATTTTCATAATTATTATGTTTTATACACGTTAACACTCATAGTGCTAGGTTAGTGAGTTGTTTGTAATTAATTACCCACTGTAAGTATTTTACTTGATTTACTTTTAATCGCTTTTCAGGGAGACATTGGCCGAAAAAAAAACCGAATTTCATTATATGATTTATAGAGCGATAATTTTTCTGGAATATTTGGGAAGACGATTTGCTGGATTAAATTTTTTTTTTGTAAATATTGTTCATAAAGTTTTTCAAGACTTTCAATTTTAAAGGACGATAGCAGTATTATTATGCAAACTGATAAATGGGCAATAGAAACGATTTACAAAAAAAAGGACGTACTACGTCTTCAAGAATTAATCCACACCTAAATTAGGAACTGAAAATTCTAAAAGAATAATACATAGAATTAAAAGTATTTGTTAGCACGCGACTAGCAATGTTAACATGACACGCGACCCTCGCCTCTGCGAGTCGAAACGAATAAATTTATTACAAACTCCCTAAAAGTCAACCTCCCGTAATTGTTGCGGACAAAGCGCGACTCCGCGCTCTTAATGTACTCGGAATATATTTTGAGCAACTTTATAGTGGGTCACGTTTTTATTCTCCCTCACCTATTTCTGCGGTGACGGATGTTGTCTCGACTTACACAATTTTTCGTTTAAAAAAAATAACGCGTTATTCCTAGCTTGTTGTGTTAAGGGGATAGTCTTTCTCTCCGCGGTTTCGAATTAGCATCACTACCTCGGTTTCAATCCCTCTTCTCTGACATGTTCCTGAGTGACAGAGATGGCAAGAGAAAATTCCCAAAAATACCTATAAAATGTATACATCAAAACAACTTCCGGGCCGTGACTATTTTCATCCACCCCTGAAATGTGTATGAATTATGACCGAAATTTGTAGGGTCATCAAGAAAGGATGTCCCTAGGGTGGCACGTTTTTTTTTTATTTGCATTAATATCGCATTTACGGTTCATTATTTTCAAAACCAAAGAACCGACGGAAATAATGTTTTACAGGAATTTATTATAATACAACTAAACAAAATCTCAATAAAACAAAGACATACTGCCTTGTGACAGTTTTCTGCTTTTGCATACAGTTTTTCTGTAAATATTGATACAGAAATACAGCGAGGATTAGACACGGGCCGAACCCTCTCTTTTGTGTGAAAACCCTACCCCTTTAAGAGACGTCTCTTTTCTTATTTCTGTTTTTGCATACACAAACAATCTAGCTTCTTTGAAATGGTAACCGCAGAAATCCCTCCAAATTGTAAATAGCTTTTTCTAGATATATATCTTTTAAAATAAATGCCTACTTTGTTCTTAATACAATTGAAAAAAAAAATTAACTAATTTTACATTGAGATCGGAATTTTTTGTAATCAAGCCATCGATGCAAAAGTAGGGAAGATGCACAGTTAGTAGTGAAAATCGCCGTAGAAAGTGTACCAGGAGATACATGCAATTGTACCTCTATTCAGTTACACTTCTACAAAAAGATGAAATAGGTGAAACGTTATTTACAGCGTAGTAATTTCAACCGTTTCACCTTAGACACAAGATTCAAGTTTAAATAAAAAAATTGCTCTCGTGGTAAAACAATACTGCACGAAATAAGTGCCATCGAGTGTCTTTTAGTGCTTATTTCTTATGGAGGATTTTACGCGACAGACTGTATCTTCTTTATTTTATACGTCGATGGATTTTTTTTGGTCACAATATCGTCATTTGACTATTTAAAATTAGTCCTTTAATATGCAAAACTCAAACTCAGTCAGTCCGGGTTTGCTTTTTTCTAATTTTTAAATAACGTTCTTTCCGTAATACGGAACCAACAAAAGTCAGTAAAATAAAAAAATCAAACATATTGGTATTTAAATGATTATTTTCGTAAATATCTTTTTCAAACATTTTCGCTGAACCGTGAACAATATAATAATAGTGGAAAATTTCCAAAATGGATAAATTACAACGAGAACGTTCGGCCCAACGATAACACAGTCAGAAAATCAATGAATAATTTTAAAGCTGCTCAACGAATCGTATTGGAAAAGTTGATCAGAGTTTTTTGATATAAACAAAAAAGTTGCTTGGCATTAAGAGGAGTGTGTGTGTGTGTGTGTGTGTGTGTTTCATTTCAAGTTTAAAACATGAAATGAAAGAGTAAAACGGCCGATACTTTTGAAGTTACGCGCTTGAAAGTGACCAAAATATAAACGCCGAGTCTCAAGAAAATAAAAATTTTCACATTTTCTGAATATAATAGTATGTAAACAAAAAGGCATTATATTTTTATTTGGTATTTTTTGTTATACGAGTATATGTCGATTTGTGTGATGCCACAAAAATAAGTAGAGAAATTATATTCTGGAGGAAACACCCTCAGCAAAAACGTCTTATCGACCCTGACGACGATGTCATCGCAGTCTTTAATTCACTCGGACCCCTCGCCAAGGTTCAAACATCGAACTCCCTACCGCGGCTCAGAAACAGAAACGTAGACGCAAATTGGGCGTGCGCGTTCTACAATGCAGGTCTACTGGCCTGCCTGCCATTGTTGACCACTGCTGTTCAAGGCATTGAGTTTTTCGGTATTCTGGTGCTACATATCGAACTTATCTCTTTTTTTTTGTGGCTCGTGAAACAGAGAAAAATAAACGCATTATCATAAATAATTTTGTACGTTTTCTGGAGATGAAATAAATAAGGCAATTCAATTGTAATATTAAGATCGCTCAATTAATGAATTTGTTGATACACTAAAATTTTACCTTAAAAAGATTAAATTGGAACATTCCGGTACGCAATCGAACTTAATAAACAAATGTCCGTAAGACGCATTTAATAATCTAGCAATGTGTATCCATACTAATGTATACTCCACACTATGCTGATATAATATTATAAATGCGAAAGTTTGTCTGTTTGTTGTGTTTTCACGCCTTAACCGCCTAAACCAAATTTGATTAATTTTGGTATAGAGATAGATTTGATTACAGCTTGGAGAAGGACATAGGTTACCTATTGTTGCAAAAGCTAAGCTTAAAAGTGGTGAAATGGGGGAGGAAAGTTCATACTGGCCGATTGGACGAGTATTTGAGAGCCTAACTACGGAGCGATGGGTCGCGGGTTCGATTCCCTCCCGGGACAAATATTCTGGTGCATAAACATGTCTATTAGTTCCGTGTCTGGGTGTGAAGTATATATATTATAAGGCATATTTAAGTATGTACATCAGTTGTCTGGTACCCATAATACAAGCTTTGTTTAGTTTGGGACTAGATGGCGCTGTATGGAATGTCCCAGATATTATTATTTTTAGTATTATTATTAAACGGAAAACCCATCATTTCTCAAGTTAAGAATATGAAAATTGATATTTATGTAATTCGTACGAAATAGTGTTTTAGAGTTTAAAAAAAATCATTCCTCAAGGTGGTACAATAGGGTCTGATTCCAATTATTTTTAGTGTCATTGTATCAATTTTCTTCTCTGTATATATAGTTTATACCAACCACAGGCAGGTTTTAGATATTTGTCGCAGAGATAGCTTGCATCATCCTACAAATATAAATGTGAAAGTGTTTTTTTTTTGTTTGGCAGTCAAACTCAAAGTCAAAAAATCACTTAGAGACAAATTTAAGGAAATTAATATAATGACGTTGTCGTCTCAATATATATTTGAAAACATAATGTACGTAAAAAAAATATTGTATTATTTAAAAAAAATTGTGATCGGCATAATGTCAATACAAGAAATAAGGATAAACTTGCTAATCATGTCAGCCGCCTCAATAAAATCACAAAATAAGTATCAGACTACTTAGATGAGAAAAATCCATGGGTGTAAGCCGCTCGCCTATCAGTTTGTTTCAATAATATTATTCTTTAAGCACTTATTGTTAAAATTTTTTTTTTATAATTTTGTTAAAAAGAGCGTCCCTCAGTTTCTTGCGTATTCTTCTGAGAGGAACCAGCATTTTTGAATGCGCCTTTGTGGTTACGTCCTTCCACAAAGTAATTAAATTCACTCTTATGACGTATTTCAAGATTATGTTACATAACTACGAAATAAAGACATTTTGATTTGATTTGATTTAAAACATGCTACAACATGATTTTTAGTACAGTTAAAGTTTAGGAGCTGGACAGTGACATGATACATTTTTATCTCGAAAAAAAAAAACAGGTTTCCTGGAGAATAACAGCTGTTCTTCATACTAAAAGGACTGAACGAATTTTGATGAAAATTACTACAAAGGTAAAGGTAATAAATAACACATATGGGATAAATTCACTGAAAAAAGTAAACAACAAAACTAGTTGTTTACCATGAAAATAGCAAAACTTTGATAATTTTTAAACAAAGTTAATTAAAATGCAAGCTAAAACGGGTACAACTGAGTTTGATTACTTATAGCAGTAATTATGTTGTCACTATTTTTAGGTAACTAGTAATAAAATTTTTTGTAACTTATAAAACACTTTTTTTTGTGTTTCATCCCAGAAAAATGACGTTCCATGTAAGATAGCTATTCTTCATAATTTGGTCCACGGATTGCTCAGATAGTTAAGTTTCAAAATGTTCATGAACTTCTTACATTGTCTTGGAGTATCGTGTTCCTTTAGCGGATCCAGAACAACTGTGTAGAATACGCAAGCGAAGCCGCGGGCGGTGAGCTAGTATTTTAAACTAGTATTGTATAATTGAGTTAGGATGGCTCTCGAACATCGAACACGACGAACATAAAATTGAGAGCAAATGACAAATGCGGAGCAAGCAGCTGATTATATTCATCGGATGTTCAATCAAAATTTGATGTGGGACCGATCGGATTTCTCTCAGTCCTCACGGGTTTTATTGAATTTTGTAACGTGTAACGAGATACGAGAATTTGCTCACGTGCCACCAAAGTGCTTATTGGTTTCGAATATTATTGAATTCTAAATCAACGCCGAATCTAATATTGTGTGAATGTGGCCTCATTTGGATATTAATTATCAGTTAATAACTAAGCCGTATTCATGCCGTGATTGCATTTTCGAAACTGTGTTTGTTTTACCGATTCCAGTTAAAGATACGTGCGTCAATCACCCTTGTTTCAAAGATCAATAGACGGGGCGCCAAGTAATAAATATTCAAGAGGCCTACTCAATAAATCAAGAGCAGATAACTTAAATCGGCTAAGAGAAGTAACACAGATTGCTAATACGTTTATACGTTTATTAAGGGTGCGACATGGACCAAATGGCAAACTTCGAAATAAATCATAGTTATACTGACTTTAAAATATATACATTGCTGCTCAAGTTCTGAAAAAGCGGATTTCCAGTTAAGCCAGTTTAGTTACGAAAATATCAGTTTCTTTTATGATTCCGTGCCTCAAAAGAAAAGGAACCCTTATGGGTCACTGCGGCGTCCGTTTGTCTATCTGTCAAGGCCCTTTTTGATCAAGTTGATATTATTATCAAATACTTAGACTTACTACGGTCTCTTAAAGCTGTAAAAAAATCAGCTTTTAAGTAAACGTAATCAAAAATACAGTCATTTATGTATCATATATTCAGGCTTATATGTAAATCAAAACCTATAGAATAATTTCCAGTGACTTATAATTATGAAATTTGGCAAAGAGTAAAGTCTTACAGCATAAGTAAAGAGAAAATCCTAAAATTGTTAATTTGTCGTTAAAATACACGATTATTTTTTTTTAATTGATATGCGTTTCCGTAATATGATAAAACACTTTACATGACAATACAGAACGCTTAGGGCGCTAGGCTTTGAGTTCTAAACCATTTTGTTTATGACCTCTACCTACTAGTATCACGGTAAACGTCGTCGTTTAGATAAATTTTCGTTTTACTTCTGGGTAATAAGCTTGCATCCGATTTTTGCCTATGTCCATACCCTTAAAGTCAGTATGTTATACAAAAATTTTAAAAAATAATCTAGATATTCTCCAGTGAATGATGTTAATAATGTACACAAAACAATAAATTCCAGCACATCTAGAAGTTGATTTATGACAGGTTGAAATCACCTGATCATAATTCAAAAAGGCATTTCCGCGGAACTTTACAACTGGTTCCATTTTTCGGCTAAAGCATGGTATAAGTATTTGCCAGGAGAAGATATCAATGACATAGAAGAAGATTATTCAGATGAAACCTTAATTACTTTTAATCGCCATACCAATTAACATACAAATGTTAAAGTGTTAGTGCATTCAAATAAATGTTACTTTACTTTTACTGTTAACTTAAATATAAAACTTTGATTTATTTTGGTACTCATTTTCAATTATATATTTTGAATATTGTTAAATACTTACTTCTCTATAGTTATGATAATTTTGCTGAAAAATCATTATAAGTGTGTTTGAAATTAAAAAAACTGGACAAGTGCGAGTCGCACACGCCCACCGAGGGTTCCGTACAAATTTATAGGTACGTATGACCACGCATACCGTTGTTTAACTCCAAATAAATACTATATTTTTTATGATTTAATTACAAATGTATAGTTTTCAGATTTTTCTCTGTACTTGTAGTATAACACGGTATTACTAGTCAAATTTTATAACTCTAAGACAACGAACAGTACCCTATAAATTTTGATTCCCTTGAGAGTATCGAAATATAGATTCTTTGCCGCATAAACGGACATATCTTTTTTTACGTTAACTTACAGATTTGATTCTTTCACAGCTGCAAGGGACTAAGTGTAGACTTGAGTATACGGCTTTAATTTCAACTCGATACCTCCATGCGTTCCCGAGTTAAAGTGTCTTGACAGACAGATGGACAACAAAGTGACCCTATAAGGGTCCCGTTTTTTCCTTTAGATATACGGACCCCTAAAAACAATTCTAATAAGACATTAATATATATTTTTATGCTAATCATAGCTTAAAATTAATCTATATCTATAATACCTTGTTTCCGATTTATTTCAAACGCTATTTTAATTATAGGCTTTAATTTTCTTTTGAAAAGGATTTTAAATGAAACCTTTAATATTTCGGTACTTTACAAAATCTAAGTTATTGATTTCTTGCTATATACTAATGATATGTTGATCAGTTTATTTACACTGCTTGAATTGAAACATGATATTCTGATTATATTTTAAATTCAAATATTCAACATATACCTTATTCATTTGTATAAATTGGGATATTAATTATAAGGTTTGGGCACTGTTTGGACAGAAAATGCTCTAACGAGTTTCTCGCCTTTAATTATAAGTAAGGTGTGTTTTTAATTATATTTGCGTATATTTTATGAGCGCATCACATACGTCTAATTGGAATTTTATGGACGGTCGTTATTTTTCATTCTTGATACACACAATGTTTTTCTGTATATCTTTATGAAATGAATTTTGCTTTAATAACAAACATAATTGGTGACTTATTCTTTTTACAAAAATATAAATTTAATTTTAAAATAATTTCAGAAAATTATTATTTAAAAACTGTTATTTAAAGAACTGAAAATATGTATAAAACAGCATGTACAAATTGTACATGCTGTTGGCGGATACTTATATCTGACGTCAACTACGTAGGTATTTCATAAACTAGACATAGGTAAATATTTACGGTATTAATATGATTTATTAACAAATCTGGTTTACTTATTTTCAGTTTATTATGTTGTTGTTGTTTAAATATTTTACACGCAGTTTGTTTTTTTTTTAAACTTTTTTATTATAAAATATTTAGTTTGGTTTGGTTAATAGGTTTTTGATAGTTACTAGTAGATTTTTCGCGAGAATTTTTTTCATCTAGTTTTCGTAGCCCCAGATATTCAAAACCCAAATATTATATTTACTGGATCTACCGCATTGAAATTAGTATCTATTCAATTTAAAAAATGTCATACTCCGTATACAAATTTAGTTAATCTTAAATTTAAAATTATTCATGAATTCAGCACATTTTATATTTCGGCAGCCGTCTTGGATCTGGCATTATTTTGATATTTCGATGATGAAGATCAATCTGTGGACACCTTACATTCCAAAATATGTCAAGGCTTTCAGGATAGAGTACAAAAGAATTTCTTTGAGACCTCCTATTTGTATAAACAGACAAAGGATACGTACATACACCGAAAAATATTATCCTACTTCTGAAGCAGTCGGTATAGATACCTACTTCGATAAAAAAAAATCTTGAGAAAAATAAACATCAAAGACATCAATAAAGAAATGTGAGTAATGGGCTTAGTTTAAGTTCTCATGCAGGGGCTGAATATTAACAAAATGTAAGTCTGTTTTCATCACCATTTTGTTTAATTAACACTAAAATTTATTTTCAATCATATTTTTAAAAAGCAATCTCAACTCACGGCTGAAGGCTATGCTCAGCCATAAGTATATAAATTTACTTGCTGGTTTTATTATATGTAAGTCAAAATCTTAGGTCATTTGGACGTCGTATAGCTTAAATCGTAGCAGTATATTCGGTACTCTAGACAAGCTTGCCGTCACCACTTTCAGTTACATTTAAAAATATACTATAATTTCGCAACTACTGTTTATTAGTATGTTGTGGATCAAGTAGATATGCAGAGATGTTCAAAAACTGTCAATTCAGGAAAAGAACAAGACAAATCAAGTAATAGTTTAGGTTCAATTTAATCATACCCATAGCGATAGCGTTCAAAATGAGTACCTACTTGATTCGGTGTACTCGTGACTTGTTGGCATGTATAGTTCTAGATTAGTCAGCACAAACAGTCCGCATCATGGCATCACAGTTGAATGTATTACAGTTAAATTTGTAATTTTTGTATTCTATCTTTATGCGTTTGTGACGCAGTGGAAAAGCACTGCAGAAGGTATCGATCGAGTTCGAATCAAACCGAACGTATACGGAACATGTATTTTCTAAGATGTTCTCTAATTATAATATCGGAGTTTACTCTTCTTAGTGTCAGGGTTTTTTATTGCATAGCATTAAAATTAAAACTGATTTTGGCACATCCTCGACATACATTATCCACATTTTTCCAGCACTAGTTTTTTTTTTCAGAAAATACGCTAAAAACAAGCGACGGCTATTTTAATTTAGTTTGATTTTTTTGAGAAACCTTAAATAATGAATCCTAGAATATATATGAAACGCGCCTGATAAGCAAAGTATCAGAGAGTCACTCAGATTGATGATGAGGGATGATATTAAGTAAAATTTTAGAGGAGAAATAAACATGTTTTGGAAATGACTTGTGGATTTTACATCTATCTAAGGTGTACCTATACTAATATTATAAAGCTGATGAGTTTGTTTGTTTGTTTGAACGCGCTAATCTCAATAACTACTGGTTGGAAAAGAAATTTTTTTTGTGTTTGATTAGCCCATTTATTGAGGAAGGCTATAGGCTATTATTATATCAGCTACGACCAATAGGAGCGGAGCACCAACTAAAAATTTTGCAAAAACGGGAAAAAATATTCTTTTTAAAAGCTTCCGTTGCGTGTGTTGCGTAAACGGTTGATGTTAAGCAAAAATCATGTATGAAGGTATTGTTCCCCTTTGAAAGTTCTAACCAAAAGTCCGCAACAGCTTATGTGTATCTTATAAGGTTGGTTTACTATAACCTTTTTTATTGCAATCAAATTTATTCTAACATAATGCACTATTTGCGAAGGTGTTTTATAAACATGATATGAATCCTTATCAAATTAAATACTTTAGTTACCTAGGAATGGAGTGTTAGGAAAGGGGTGGGGAGGGGACGCGATGGGGAACGTTTCTGTAGTCCACCTGGGCGGAGTCGGGCACGACCGCTAACCATAAATAAGTAACGACGTGTTTCAGAGTTGTTTATTTTCAAATTTTAAGGGGGAAGTGGGGATCAAGTTTGTATGACAGTAACCAAAATTTATATAAGCAAAAAGTACACAGAAACCATCTCGAATGTTATTAATAGATCACTTTAACAGGAATGTGTAGTCTACGCAGGCGAAGCTGCGGGCGGTCGCTAGTGTAAGTATATTTATTTCGGTGTAAACTACTGGAAAGCGAGTTTATGGAAAACACAACATTATTATTACTACGCAGATCTCTAGTCAGACAAGAATTAATAGGAACATTAATTTCCACAAACGTATTATACCTACCGTGAGTTAATTTGCGCTGCATTTGGCAAACCAATTATTTGCAGTTAATTTTGTTTGGCGACCGAGTCGACTGGTAATTGTTTGATGAAGCCATGTGGAAATTATACTGAACGTGTTCACATTTCATACAATATATTTACTTTCTCGTCTTCTTCTATACTTCTATATTTATTGTCTTTTTTTGATTATATTAACATTAGAAGAGCCGGCAATTTTGGCAACTGTAAAAGTACGATTGGGTTGTTTTGAATCACCCTATTTTTTGATATGTAAATGTTAAAGTGCTTACGTGATAAATGTTATAATTTTATTACTATATATTTTTTTTTCAATGTAGTTTATGAATTCTTAATTAACTTTTTAGTGAGTTTTCAATGTTTCCAAAGTGATAGAAACAACACTTACGCTACTTGCTTGCCGTATTCGGATACATAAAGTAGTAGTTCCTATTAAGTAAAAAGTTAAAAACATTTAAATTTTTATACCATCTCTATATTTGTTCGACTACTTATTTTATTCCCAACAGTAATTTTCATTAATACCATTGTATGGCAAATATTTATAATGCTCAATAAAAAATATGCCCGGGAAAGTTATAAATCGTCAAATTGCTGAAAATTCTAGAGATCGAATTTTTTCAATTAGGTACGTTTCAGTGGCTCATTTTATATTCCAAAAAACTTTCTGCCGTCAGACTTCATCGGGTAAGTAAAAGTTTACTTAAGAATTGTAACGCATTTATTAATAATCGAAATCTTCGGAATGCTTTAAGTGAGTTTACGTATAATTCTTAACGTATAATTTATAAGAGCTTTGTTGCATTAAGCTATGTCTTTATACTAATTGCAAAGCAAAAACAGTACCATAAATTATATATCTACGAAAAAGTTTACTATTTATTACATATTAAATCAATATAAAAATACAATATTTAATAACATCGTTGAATAGTTTCTCTGTTTTACTTACGATAGTAATTCGATGTATTTATTTTAAAATCATGCAAATAAGAATACATGAATAAAGTCGAAAAAATATTTTAAAAATAGTATTTTATATCTTACATTCCGAAAACAATACAATTTTAGGCATAGACTGAATAGATATACTCTAAGGTTTTTTTTTTAAATTTTAAATTTAATTTGTTTATTTATTACTTCTTAAAGATTAATAAACATGTGCCCGAAGTGGGACGTTTCTAGACTGGTAATGATGAGAAAGCTGAAAGGAAACGTATCGTATGCAGCGCCTCTCGCGGGTTATAACTTATTGATAAACTTGCACTGTGGTGATACTTATATCTATAATGCAAAAACTCGTCATACATAATTACTAAAAACTCCCTGTTTTGTGTTGCTTTTACCTTTATAATAAAAAATATGTTGAAACATATAGACAACATTTTATAATTTAGTAAAATGAAAGTGATAAAAGTACAAGGTACTTCGTCATTATGATAAGCTTTCTACGAGTATATAGTGTCGTGATAGCCCAGAGCGCAACAAACCTGTCTCAAATTTATAAGGCCCCACAGGGCCATGGTTCGAATCCGGGCGTGTACCAATGAGTTTTCTGACTTAAGTGCACAATATCACTGACACCGTGCTTCGGAGGGCACGTTAAGCAGTCGGTCCCGGACGCTGTCAATAGATGGCGGTCGTTACAGTTCCCAACCCGCAGTGGAGCAGCGTGGTGGACTTAAGCTTCAAGCCCCCCTCCTCACCCTGGGGGAGGCCTAAGCCCCTGCAATGGGGTAAAAATGGGCTGATGATGATGAGTATATAGAATTGACACATCTCTAAAATTAAAATAAAATAATTTGTTGTATTGTTTTAGATTTAGTACACTACAGTTGAAAGCTCTCATTAAATGTTATAATTAAACTTGTGTCAGGAGGCCCCGCTTCACCATAACAAGAACATACGTTATGATATGAAAACAAACAATCAAAGTAAACATTGTAAGAAAGCGAAATATTGAAGGAAAGTCTAATTATGTCCAATTATGAATTCTAATAACGTGCGTGTACGTTAATAATATATAGCTTGAATATATTGTAACTTGCCAATATTTTTCGTCAATTTGCAACATTACGATTCCTTTTGCTGCATATAAGAAGGATTCTAAAATAAGGTTTTATGTAGCTTTACTGTTAGATACAATTAGTGAGAAATACAATAATTGTCGTAAAGTAAGCAGATTACTATTTTTGTGAAGCTCTGTATTAGAAATCCTAAAAGAATTAAAATACATCACCTTTGATTGATACCTTGTATTTGCCCTCTTTCAACATCTAGGAATTTTTATGTTGAACCCCCCATATATTGATATAGTGTCCAAGAATAGACTGAGCCAAAGAAATATATATTTTCTTTAAAGGTTGAGTGTCGTTATGCGTGTCGTAGCTTTTCGGAAACCCATAAAAGCTTCCTGATTCTGTCGTTCACATAGTCAATTTGAGTATACCAAGTCAGTCACTTATCGATCATAAGATATATATTTATTATTGGAATTTTGTATTTTTGTATTATGCTTGGAAACATTATTTTGGCACCTATTCGACTATGTGAAGTTACGAATCCATCTCTATTAACACTGACACGTATTCCTTCAGGAATATTTCAGGCGTCTGATTTCGCTACAAGAAGAGAGGGTATAAAATCATGAAATTTTATTAAACATTGGCATCATTTGACACAAAAAATATTTACAATCAAATAAATGTATTCTTCTTTTCATGGACATTATCAACTATCTAGATAATATAATTTTATTGGCTGATTTAATTACATTATAATTATTCAACCTTAATCTTTCACTAGTTCCCTTAATGCGAGTACAAATAAAGTTTATCGCTTAAAATGAGTCGCATTGGCAACGTTCCGAAATAAAATTTCATAGTCTGATGAGCACGTAACATTGCTGGTTACGTACACGAAGTCCGTAGCAGGTATTTCAAAAAGCTTTTTGTTTATCCGGGCTTTTTGAAATACGTGAGGCCATACACTGTCGAATATTTGAGAAATGCGCTCTTACGCTAGTTCGTTTATCTGTTTGTAAAAAATTTTATATCGAGAAGAAGGATTGGCCTTATCTCAATGAATTTCTTTACGAGAGTAATGAGCATTGCGATTCCGATATTTTATAAAAACTATCTCATTTAAAAACTTGCTAAAACATAAATTAAAACATAAATTATAAACCTGTATAAAATACATTATACTTTGGCCGTAAAAAAAAACATGAAGTAAGGTATTAATTAATCCGAGAACTTACAACAAAATAAGCGTAATACGTAACATTTAGAAATTCAGAAAATTTTAACGAAACTGAGCGTGCGAAAAAAAAATTCAATCAAGGCATAAAAAAAAATATTTTGAACATTTTGAACCATTGATCACATCAAACGATTTATTTTTTTTTAGTTTCCTTCAGGAATCAGGGAATTCGATGGCCTATACCTTAACATTTAAATATCCAACACTTGTAAATTTTTAACATTTCTTAGATAAATATTGATATTCCTTCTATAATTCCTTTGCCAAAATCATCTCCTTAAAAATATGATACAGGCCACTTCTAATATGTTAAATCTAATAAAATAGTGATTTTAATTACTACATAATTTGTACATACGATTTGATTTTTATCTAAAACTGAATATTGTCCAAAGTATGGTGTGATTTATTTTTGGAAGGTAAATGAGATCAAAATATTTAAAAAATAACTTTTCATTTGAAAGACATGTGTAATCTTAACTTTTCTAAAATTTTGTTAACAATTATTATATCCTGTTTTATGCTTTTTCTCCTTCTCTATAATCGTAATCGTATAATTTTTTTGATGATAATTAATTCTTGATGTTGTATGTTAATTTTAGTTACTTACCTATTATTTTCCCTGATCGTGTTTATTATTATTGTGTGTACATAGAATAAAGCATTTTCTTTCTTTCTTTACTTTCTTTCTAATTATAGCTTTTGCGACTTCGCTTATTTATGACCTTTTTGAAAGTAAGGTAAAGTATAGCGAATATATGAACAAGGTCTTCACGATATTTATGATTGATTTTTATGTTTCATGTAATGACTCTGTACACACGTTATTTAAAGATTGTTATAATTTCATAAACGCTTGATAGATGAAAAAAATTGAAATAAGTATATTTGTCGTGATACATAGCAGTGATGTATCATTTATTCAGGTAAATAAATTATTCTTTTGTGGTATGAAATAATTTTTCTTTTTGAGTTCGTTGCGTTAAAATTCAATTTTTTTATTATTTTTTAATTAGTTCATCGGGGAGTTATAACATAAAATTTCAAATCCTAGCGGTATCAGGGTCAAAGCAATGTAACAAGAAATTCGCACTCATTATTCAAATATTAGCTTTCTAATATGATGAAAGGGTTTTTATATGTATTACAATCATAATCTGATCTTATTGTATTCATAGCAAATAATCAGAAAATGTTATTTACAACATATTTAGCTAACGCTGTGCAGTGCACTTTCATATCCTGCGTTCGAGGGTTTTTTGGAGTATATTTTTTACAGTTAAAGATCAATTTTGGAAATTCTATTGGTCAGTTAAATTAAAAAAATTACAATTTTAAATTCGAAAAAATTAATGATGTATATGACAATTATTTTCATATAGAAAAAGAAAGGAATGCGTTCGCCTTCAAAATAAACACCGTTTACTTGAATACATGTACTATAAGTGTTGTAATAGTCGTATTGTATTTTAAGATATGGAATAAAAAATAATTTGGGGATAGGTATCATTGTACAAAATTAGAAGTATTTCTTTTTTGTGTAACAAGCTTTCCTTACGAGAAAGCAATATAAAAATAATCATAATATTTTGCATTTAGCTTAGGATAGTTGAAACTACGAAACTCGTTGCACCATGCCGAAGCTTGTAGTTTAAAACATGTACCATGTAATTTTATAATAATCGTTTCAATGTACGGTTTGTATACATCTTTGAAATGTATATTTGTTTTTAAAATATTGATTTTGCATGTACGGTAAATGTAGTTTGGATAAAAACTTTGGATTCCAATTGATATTGTAAAAGGGCGGGAGAATTGGGTTTTGATTCCTTGATAATATTAAATAAATTTAATAAAACTATTTTATTCTAAATACGTGTTACAAACATATTTATATTTTTTATAATACCTACTGACAATAGTGCATGCATTTAAAACAGCGTTATTACACCGTAATTTTTGATAATTTTTACTTATTAAACAGAAATTACCTTAAAATGTCTGATGCTCTTTAAATCTAATGCCGTAGAGGCCTTGTTTAGAAACAACACACTATAGTTCTCGTTGTCACCCACACACTTCTCACAACACTATTGTATTTAGTTTGTCCTTATTTATTTGAATATATCGTTACTTTGTTTCGGGGTTAACTCGCGAGCTGTGAGGCGCGTACTGGTCGCACACGTTCGCGCGTTTCGGCAACGGCCGTTTGAATGGCTCGGCACGAAGTATGTATGTCTATCGAACGGGGGCGTCACTCTTTTGTACGTGTGTTCGTAGTTGGTTCGTCTATTCTTGACATTTTAATTCTTAGGAGTGAAGATCGTTAGCACACAGTTCGAAGTGTCGTGCCCGTACTCGCAGTTCTCGCGCATGCGCTTTTCATTTCCCCTCCGTAGTATAAGCTCTCTTACCTCTCCAACGCACCTTTTAACTATTCATGAACGGTTGATCCTATGTTTGCCGAGCCGATAACCGACCGTCTGATGGGTTTCTTATCGTATTTTTAGGAAGGTTTAGTTAGCGATCTCCATGTTTCAAAGGTTTGGAGTTGACGTTACACTTGAATTTTTTATTTACGTATACGAATAATCTATAGATGGATTTAAATATTAAAACAAAGGAGCCTGTTTATCGTTGGCGAAATACATTTATTTATAGCTTCTGCCTCGTGAATTTCAGTTTCTACGATAGGACTGTCTTCGCTTTACATTGAATTGAGATTTAATAATTGAGAGAATTATGATTTGTATTCGGTTTTGAAATACTATATATTTAAAAAACGCTGCGAAATTATTTGAACTAAATATTTTGTGAAAACTAAATTTTTCACAGAAATGTACAAGAATGTAATATTTGAAAAGAAGCAACTGATTTTTCACTGCAGTCCGTAAAAAATAAAACAATTCAAAATGTAATTACTAACATACTTGGTTTTTTGTTACTAACATGGATGTACTTTTATTTAATACTATTAAGTGAAGAGGTTTATTCTTGTAATTAACTAGATTTCTGCCTGCAGCTTCGTCCGCGTAGACTACACGTTTGTACCATGACTACTAAAGTAATGCGACGTTCCAAGATATTGTAGCACTTTCTGGAAAACTCTGGGACTCTGAGGACGACTTTTTCATAGTTGTTTACCTGACGTTTATGTTATCAATACTTTTTAAATATCAATAGGTCCGTGCTCTGATGACATAAAAATAATATAGGCTGATTATAATGAAAAACCGTTTTATAGAATATCCACTGAAGCGCTGAAAATGAAAACTAATCCGCGTAATAATCAGTCAAGCGGTTTTTATAAAATACAACTCCTGCGACGGATCCTGGTAGCCTGTAACTGTGAAACTTATCCAAGAATATGGTCTGGGATGATAAGCATTGTAATGCAAAAAAATGGTTCAAAATCGATCTGGTCATTTTAATGAAACACATCTACTGGCGTCCGCCTGGTGGTTCATAACAGTAAAACTTATGTAATAATTTATTTTTAGGTGATATTTATGCAATGGAAAAAGCTCCATCATGATCAGCCCAGCATTTTAGAGAAACGTATTTATTGCAGTCCTCCTGGTGACTTAACATCGTACTTGAGTAAAAAGCGGTTCTCGGTGAATCATTTCAAAGAAACAGATTTTTTGCAGCTCTCCCTGGCACTAGTGGCAATCTATAATCACATTTCTCTAGTAATATATTATGAGGCGATTCCCATGTAAGTACCACATGAAAATTAGCCGTTTTTCAGAATCATATCTACTTCAGCGTCTCTCGGTGGCATATAACCGTAAAATCTTTTTAAAAACCTATTATGATATGATTCTTATGTAATGCAAAAAACTACTTCAATATCGGCCTAGCAGTTTTAAATAAACATAATTATTATAGAAACTAAAACTATTAATAAAAATAGCGTTTATCACTTCTAGATAAATTAAAAAATCACAATATCACACACCCATTCCAAATATATATATATGTTAATAATCTCGGGAACAAATAAACACATAAATATCATTATAGGCGATGTCTGGTGAATGTGGGGAAATTCCATTATAATAGTCAATAGTAGACATAGCAACTCTGAATCTGCATCGAGGCGATATCTTGGTGAAACAAAATAAAGTGAACAGTGACACGACGCCAAATAGATAGCTTTAATTCAAATTCTTTCACATTTAAGCTCAGTATTAAAACGTGCGCTCGTGGCAAAAGAGAGGGAATTAACAACTTAAGTAACTCGGTCAAGCCTGAATTACTTATTCAGGTAGTATAATTTTCAAACAAAGACATTTCCTGATTAGAACGCAAACCTCTGTTCATTTGTTAATTTTCAAAGACACGCTTCGACAAGATGCAAACAAATAATTTCTATATAACCATATGACATAACCAAAGACAAACAGATTCAGATTATTATTTTTTAATATTTGTACAGATTAGATGTGATAGTTACGACCTGCCAGTGTTACTTAATTTCTTTTATTCTACGAAGTAATTACTTACCCCATTCTCACTAGGCATATTATGTTGGACACCTATTGTAATTTGTGACTTTCTTTCAATTCTATATTTATATATGAGAAAATGCCTATTAACGCAAATCTGGACCTTTCGAAAGGCGTCTATCTCATTCTAATCACAAACCACTGAACCCTAAAAACAAACAAAAAGTTTTAGCAACTCTACCTAACAAATTTTTTCATTAATAGAAGACTGATTAGGAATAACATATCCAATCTGACGAGTTTTGTATGTCTGGTACACAGGCGTATACAGGCGTATACAGGATGTATGCGAAGGTGGTACGTGTCTGGAATTAAGTGGGCGCCGGATTCTACTCGGTTTTTGTCGCGGAAGCCGGTTCTGACGTCACGCCCGCGTTAAATGGTGATGTAAACACAGCACATGTTTCTCTCGTAACAGCCGGTCACGCGTGTAAAAACCGATTTGGGTAGGATATATCCTTGTTTTAGTGACAATGTTTTATACTCGGCCGACCCACCGAAAACGATGAGCGTTCGGATATATTATTAATACTATACTGTAGTGGAATTGGTAGGGAGGCTATAGAAATTAAGAAAGGAAAAAGAAGGTGGATAGAAATTGGAAATTAGTGACGGGAGATAGAGGTTTATAAAAAAATGTATGTAGCGAAAATATATAAGACTAACCCGAGAACCTGGTCAATTCAGGCCGTTTTGGTAAATAAAATAATAATAATATGATGTAATATTATATTTAATAAATTAAAAACATTTTATTATAAATATTATGTACAATATTTCTTTTACAAAAACATTGTGTTATTTCATATTCTTAGTGGATGAAATTCAATGACTCAACTTTCCGCAATCCGCAACATGCAATGCAAATTGACTAAAAATCACTTCGCGGACTTATTTTAGGGAAAAATAGTATACCGAGAACTTCGAATTTATCAAACTTAAAAAATATATTTCATAATGAAATGCTGTTTATCGAGTAAAGTATCATGATAATGAATTTGAGAACACAATTCTAATTTAAAATCTGAAATTAATAACAAGGTTACCTTAATAATTAAGGTAATTGTAAGGTATATAAAATTTACATTTTCATGAAAAAGTTTTAATTATTCTGTTAAATTTTTACTTAAATATACAAAAGTGTCTTTGGAAGTCCATCAGTTATTAATATTTACGACGTTTTCAATTGCTATAAATATTGGTCAGTGGCTGATAGACATTTTTCAAACTCAAGGAATAGTAAATCACTCTATTAATTCATATTAACAAGTAAATTTTTAAAAAATATTAATAAAAAGGTTAATGGTTTGTTTATGTATTATTAAGTGTCGTGATAGCCCGAACGCAGCGAACCTGTTTCAAATCTATAAGGCAATGTGGCTGTGGTTCGAATCCGGGCGTGTACCATTGATTTTTTTTCTGACTTAAGTACATTAACTGTCACTGACTCCGTGCCTTGGAGAGAACGTTAATCAGTCTGTCCCGGTTGCTGTCAATAGATGGTCGTTAGGTACAATTCGCCAACCCGTAATGGAGCAACGTGGTGGATTTAAGCTCCAAGCCCCCTCATCTTGAGAGGACGCCTAAGCTCCTGCAATGAGGTATAAAAAGGGCTGACGGAAGAATGGTTTTTCAACACTAACTTGTAAAAATCCAGGTAAATTTAAATTAATTAATATTTTTTCTAGCAAGTTTGATCCATCTATCCACATTAAGAAATATGACAAATAAATTCCTGATAAAATATAAATTTTCAAAACCTGACAATTTTATACAATAAAGAAATATTTTAGTTGAAAAGACAGTTGAATACTAAACTCTGAATTCGCGAGCATAATGTAGCTTTACCGATTTTTTAATAAAAACTCATAAATTATTCTCCGAAGCAGAGAGCGAGTAATTCAATGCTATAATTAGGAACAAAACGCTGCGCCACCAGCAAATGAAAGCTGACAAAAATTTGCATTTTTTTAGTTTTACAATACGAAAATATCACTGTAAATTGCGGTATGCGACACCTTTATATATATATATATATATATATATATATATATAACTTTAAAAATATACAAAAATATATATGATAGCGTTTTTATTCACAGAACTGTTAATATCGCTCTAATACATTGATCACAAGTAACAGAGGCCCTCGATCTTCAGAGAGAGACATACGTCAATGCTGTCCACAAAAACCAGCGAGGCAGCTCTCCTCCGATCTAATTAATCGAGGCGCTCCGACCGGATTAACCCTCGCATAAAACCTTTTCCCGCCCGGGCCCCAACACACATACGCCCGGACAGACGACGGCCGTCCTCTTATATCAATTGACGTTTCCAATATCAGATATCAGTATTTTTCGTATAATAATACTAATGTACTTCTTGTGATTTAACTGGCAATGATGTTGCCAATCTCATCTATCTAATTACGTTGGTAATAGTCAGAATATATTATTACACTAAATAGGAATCATAAAGTAAATATTTCACAGGTATACACAAACAACATCGATGTCAAATCTCGACAAATAAACTAAGATTAACATTCGGACAAGGGTTGACAGCACAGACAGACGTAGCTTATTATTAACATTAGATTTTAGTGAATTTTAATAACCATTTTGACCAAGTCAACTTATATAGAAACAAATACGTTTATAACAATATAAATAATACATGGAACATGTTCCACGCGGCCATCTTGAGCCAAACTGGGCGCTAGAGAACTGAAATATTATATTATATACTTAAATATTTTTTACGTACATACATATACTCACGCCTGCTTTCCATTGGGGTAGGCACAGACTACAGATTGCCACTTAGTGCGCTCCTGGTATACTTAATTATATAATATATATTAATAAAATTGTAGTGTCTATCTGTCTGTCTGTTCGAGCTGATCTTCGAAACGGATGAACCAATTTCAATGAACCTTTGCAGACGTGCAGAGGGCCTTATCGGGGGTGACACAAGCTACTTTTTGTCTACTGTCCGTCTGTTTGTCTGTTTGAGCTGATCTCCGAAACGGCTGAGCCGATTTCAATGAAACATTGCAAACTTGCAGAGGCCATCATCGGGAGTGACATAAGCTACTTTTTGTCTGTCTGTCTGTCAATCTGTGTGTCTATTCGAGCTGATCTCCGAAACGGCTGAACCGATTTCATCGAAGCTTTGCAGACATGCAGAAGGCATTATCGGGAGTGACACAATAATTTTTGTCTATCTGTCTGTCCGTCTGTCTGTATGTTTGAGCTGATTTTCAAAACAGCTGGACCGATTTTAATGAAATTTTGGGGATATGATAAATAAATTGTCAGGAGTGACATACAATACTTTTTGTTTGTCTGTCGGTCCGATCGTCTGTTTGTTCAAACTGATCTCCGGAAGGGATGAACTGATTTCAATGAAACATCACAGATGTGATTAGGAGATTGTCAGGAGTGACATGAATTACGTTTTGCTTGTCTGTCTGGCCGTCTCTCTGTCTGTTCGAGCTAAACTCTAAAACATTTGTTATTGTTATTGTGTTATTATTATTATTATTATTATTTTTATTATTATTATTTTTATTATTATTATTATTTAAACCAATTTTAATGAAACTTCGCAGACGTGAAAAAATAGGTATGAGGAGTGAAGTACGCTACTTCTTGTGTGTCTGTCTGTCTGTCAATATGCATGTTCGAGCTAAACTTATAAAAATTTTAATGAAACTATGCGGATATTAAAATAGGTTGTCAGGAGTGATATAAATAACTTTTTGTCCGTGTGGTTGTCTGTCCGTCTTTTTGTTCCGGCTAATCTCCAAAACGACTAAACTATTTCTATCAATCTTCGCAGATACAAAAAAGAGTTTATCAGAAGTTACATATGTTGGTTTTTGTCTGTGAGTCTGTCTGTCTGTTTGTTAGGACTAATCGTCGAAACGGCTGATCTGATTATACTGAAATTTTGCAAACATAAAGAGGGTGTTGTCAGGAGTGAAAAGCAATTTTGTATATACATATAAAAAATCGTAGTGTCTGTTAGTTTGTCTGTCGGTTCCGGTTAATCTCCAAAACGGCTGACTGATTTTGGGACTGACTTGTGGGACTTTTTATAAATTAGGTATAGAGATTTCTTAGGTAGTTAATTTTTAGAATATTCTAGAAAGTGTTACAATGTTCTGGAACGTCGCGGTCCTTTAACTGTCCCAGTACAATTGTGTAGTCAACGCGAGCAAAGCCGGCGGGCGGACAGTTATTATAATAATTATATCTGGGACATCTCACACAGTGCCATTTAGTCTCAAAGTAAGCAAATATTATGCTTGTATTGTAGGATACTAGACATACTTAAATATTCTTTTTTTTAAGAAAGACTTTTACACCCAGACTCGGAACAAATAGATATATTCATGCACACAAATATTTGTCCCGGACGGGAATCGAACACGCGACCCTTGACACCACAGTTAGGGTTTCTAACCACTCGGCCGACCGGTTAGTCATACTTCTTTTGCCTTATTGACACTCATCACTCTTCTCAAACACGCTTTCCGAATACTTTATTATTTTACACGCAGTGAAGGACGTTACACGATCATTAGCAATAACAATTTATTGAATATATTAAGACATACGTATTTTCTTCTGAGAGTAACCTTATGAGGCGATGTCATACAAATAAAATACAACAAAGTGAAATTTGATTCAACGGAATTCCTATGTAGAATTTTTGTATGTGAACACGTCGAGTACCAATCTAACAGTGTAAAATATATTAGGTTTGGTTTCTGCTTCAACTTCAAACTGGATATCGTTAACTCTAAAACATTTAGAAATATTTTTTTCCTTTTGTTAAGAATTTCTTGTAATCATTGAGTTTTTTTTAGTATCGATGCTTTTGTGTAATTATTTGTAACATGGTCTCGAGCAAATTCAGGTATGTTTTGTAGTGTGCTTTTTGAAACCCTGTCGGGATGAGGGGGCTTGGAGCTTAATCCACCACGCTGCTCCAGTGCGGGTTAAAGAGTTTTAACGACTACCATCTATTGATGGCAACCGGGACCGATGACTTAACGTGCTCTCCGAGGCATAAAGTCAGTGGTAGTTATATACATGAGTTAGAAAAAACTCATTGGTACATGCCCTGGGATTCGAACGCTTCGCTTTTTGGAACGCGAGCTACTAACTGTACCAGATTTCGACCGACAGCGACATTAAGTATACTTAGTACTGCTTTTTTTAAATAGTTACTTTTTTGCTTATTTAGTAATATACTCAAATTGGGCCAGTTATGTAATATATTAGAAGTTGCTGTGTCATGTAGAGGTACATTTAACAGTTGTCACATTAATTTGTTCTCCTAACTATACCTGAAATCATCATCGAAATCATCGACGTAGCCTCAAATACATTTTGTAAAGACGCCTTGTAAACAGTGGACTTGAAAGAACCTTATGTAGAGTGAGGTTCTTTAAAATACAACAGCAAAAAAACTTATTTTAAGACGGACCGCATACCAAACATGCAAAGATGCGGAGGCGTTGCAACAATACAGCGGGTTTATTATGCTCACGTAAAATTATCTCCATATGCAAACGATTTAGAAACCAACCAATAGCGTGCCCTCACCGTTACTTGTGCTTTCGCCATTACTTAGTTTCTAAGTAATTGATTGACGAGCGAGATTCTTTTACATTATCATAATTGACCCGCAGCAGAAGCAACATTTTCACGACTCAAATCACGGGCGCGCACACCGAAAGCAGTTTCACTTTGGCCGATAAGATGTCTTCGCGTGTATAAAATTACTTTTGATTCTATAGCGATTATAAAATTTAAAGGGAAACGGTAAATGCCGCTAACCGCGTTTTTACATGAATTATCGCTGCCAGTGTGCACCGAACGTGCAGCAAACGTGCAGCGGCGGCGTGTTGCAGCATTGGACCAAATATGTTAGTTTTTGCTGCCCACGCGTTGCCTGCCACTGCCACGCGTCTTCAAATAAAGACGTCATGGTATTTAACGGTAGGTAAGTTCTCATTTTTCCACCTCACTCATACCCTGACAAACTGAGAAAAGGGTGAGCGGGACGCCGAATGTCGCCTAGACGCGCATGCCAAAAATCGTAGTTTTTATTCAATTCAGAAAAATTTGTAGCAAATCAGAATTTTTATTTATATCTATAGTAAATTAAATTTTCTTTTTTATCGATATAAAAATTATTATTGTATCTCACAATGGCAAAGCACTTTGAGTTGAAATATGATTTTCGTGTGCGTCCTTGCGAATTGTTTAAATTTTTTTTGCTATGCACTAGACTATTCATAAAAAATTTTTGGCTTGTAATGTCTTTAACCGAAGGCATGTTACGTTCCGTATAATTCTGCGAAGAAAAACCGGACTAGGTACATATCATGGAATTTGAAAACTCACAGAACCATAATGATTCATTAGAACTTAACAATCGTTAAGCTAAAAAATCAATATCATCAGATGACGACATCTAATCAACTGCCGTGAAGCTGCTTTCCGTGTGCGCGCTCAACCCAGAATTCATGTCTTGAAAATGTCGCTTCTGCTGTAACATTTCAGCGCGTACGCGTCTTTGCATTTTCGGTCTGCGATTTACACTCAAATATGAAACAAATAAACATGCCTACATGCCTACAAATATTTGTCCCGGGCGGGAATCGAAGGCGCAATCTTTTCGGTCAGTCAAATATAGGCCGTACAAACCACAAACTCGACTCTAGAAGTATCAGTGATTCCCAAGAATATCATATATCGAACTGTATTATAGTTATAAGTCCACTCGGGTCCCTACGTTAAAATACGAGTAATTTATGCTTCATAAAATTCACGTATAGCGTTTAAATTTTATTTTATATTTACGTCGAGCGACCCGCTCGCGGGAGTCCCAATGAAAATTTATCACTTCACGTGCAAAGTATATTCAATGAAGCCGCCAGCGTTAAGATAATTTTATTTAGATCTTTTTGAAGTATTACAAATGCCTTGTTAACTTAAAAACGACGCGTAGGAAATCAAATAAAAGGTCAGTGAACTAGTTGTTTCGCGGATTAGTTTTTAGGCTATTGGGGATGTCCACGGCTTAATGACGCGATAGATAGGACTGCGTCGAAGCGGGCTTGAGTCCAGGACAAAAACGCATGGAAAAACGTGAAATTCTGACAGCGCAAGGGCATTTTAAATTTTTTGTTAACTTTTAAAATCATAATTTTTGTGAGTAGTTATAAAAACTTTGTAAAATCGCCAACGAAACTTGAAATTATTAAAATTAGTTGAATTATTAGAATCAAGAACCAAAATGCTTTTTATTTCTCCATATCATTAACAGGAGATATTGGCGAAATGAATACTACGTATGTTTATTTAGTAGACGAAATAGAATACTATCTGTCTAATGTTAAAACCTTTATTTCCATTAGACCTCTACCTTCTATAGCTATTAAACCTATCTTACTAAAACACGTTATGACTTATTTTAAATCTTTATTGCTTCATTCTCATAATCTTCATTTTTTTCTTTTTCATAGTATTTACAGTTGAAAGAAAGACAAGAAACCTGTTTTTAATATATAAACGTTTGCGAATTGGACATTAAAATTTTAATGTTATTACTTACTAGCTTTCCGCCCGTAGCTTCGGCCGCGTGGACTACACGTTTGTACTGGAATCGCTAAACGATTTAGGACATTTAGTAATTTTTTAGAAAAATTGTGAAAATCCAGGCACCATTTTACCCTTTTTTATAGTTAAGGCTCAGAATAAGTTAAGGTTATTTTCGTTGTGGGCGTAAAAATGCGAATTAACTAGAAGCCCTTTTCTGCGTTAACCGTCTAACCACGCATACACTAGCTAACTGTTGCTGGATGGCGAGTTTCAGTGTGCAAAGTCCCCGCGCGCCGGGACTTCACCCCATGAAATCCCCTCGCGCTGGTCTTTAATCCCGCGAAATTGCGTAATGTCACTTCGATACTGTGGAGTAAGTGACATTTATGACACTATTAAAACCATGATGAAAACATATGATTAAAACCAAACGTTGCTGCCAAATTAATTTGATCTATGGTTGTGGGTGTTGATTTTAAAACTATTAATGTAAATGTTTATTTATAACTTTTTAAAGATATGTAGATCATTTATTATACTTTCTTATAATATGAAATGTTACAGGGAGATACTTTTAATTCTTGGAAAAATAAAAGAAGTGAAACGAAATGGTAAATATTATATTTTTTGCATGTATGGTATTTTGGATTTATAAAGTAATTCGTCAGCGAAGGCATACAATTTTTCATGTAGGTATTCCATCTAGTAAAATGTCATAGCAAGATTTTTTTTTTTCGTTGTGATACATGACCTTTCAAAGTACCATGCAGTGTGTCCCTTCTTCCACTGCCTATTTTCCGTCCGGGATCTAACAGTTTGAATAAATTCGTTACTCGTGTTTCGTGAGTACTTTTCATGACAATTATTACGGTCGCGTTAACACGTTGCGGTTTGAAATTGTATGGTTGAAGGGTTCCATAGTCGGAATTGAAGTTTATGGTTAGAATTCAATTAATAAGTTTAAAAACAAATATATAGCAATAACTATTCGACATATCTTAAACAAACAATTTTCGTTGTCAGCGTTTTTTTTTAAGTTGTACTAACTTATTTTTTTCCAAATTTTCACTCTATGCTTCAAAAATTAGAGAACTTTAAGCACATAAAGGGCACATTTATTGGAAATTCTTGAGCGTATATCTCGACAACTATTGACTTAAATAAGTCATTAAATAATCTCATATCCTTTTTAAAGACATCTAAAAAATATTCTATGCGTTAATGTGCATAAGAAATTTTTCTCTTCTTTCGATTACATGCATGGCGGCCTAACCCAATAATTTGTTTTGTAATTTCTTTGCATTATGATATAGTGGTTCATAGATTATATTTGCATTGAAAATTTTATCTATACAGGATGAGATCTTAGTAACCAGCCAAAAATTTTCTAGATGTTAGATATCACCAATAGACCTCATTACGTAAATAAAAACATAGGTCAAATATTCATAATCAATAATTATATCCTAAATATGTATTAACAAAATTTGACTACCTTTTACTTACATAAAGCGAAAGGGCGGGGTATGGGGCATGTGGGCGGGGCTCGTGCACGTGCAATGGCGTCCTCATGAAGGATGACTAGTATATTGGTAGTTTTGGGAAAGGTTTACGTTGTCTTAATTGAATATTTTCCTATTGAACGATACTAAAAAGGAACAAGACGGCCAACGGATTTTTATCGAAGGTCATTTTATTAAAATTTGGCTGGACATTAAAATCTCACCCTGTATAGTGCCCATAGTCTTCGAATAAAGTAGCTGTGACAGACAGGTGGACAACTAAGACGAAATTATAAGGGTTCCGTTTTTGGCCAATTGGCTATATTCATCAGCCCTGTTTATACCCCACTGTAGGGGCTTAGGCCTCCCCACAAAATGAGGAGGCTTGGAGCTTAAATCCACCACGCTGCTCCAATCCGGGTTGGCGGATTATAACGACCCCATCTATTTACAGCAACCGGGACCGACTGCTTAACGTGCTCTCCGAGGCACGGAGTCAGTGACAGTTAGTGTACTTAAGTTAGAAAAAATTCTATGGTGCACGCCCGGATTCGAACCACGACCACATGACCTTATAGATTTGAAACAGTTTCGCTGCGGCTCGGGCTATCACGACATTAGGATACAGGGTAATTTATTTAATAATTCAAATTTGCTATGTATCGAACCGTAAAAAGGCTATTTACAACAATATCTTCTCCAAATTTCTCAACCTTTGGTTGAGCTAAATTGTGAAAAAATCTAGAACGAAACAGCTAAGTCGGGCGGTGAGCTGGATGTTGATGCGATATGGTTTTAAAACCAAGTTCTTAAATAAATGCCCTTGCTCTGAGTGAAGTATAAAGACGCGGTGAAGCATGATTTCCCTAAGCTCGGTCTTTGTTCGTTTCTCTTGCACAGCTTTAAAACATTTTGGCAATGCTACTGTTGCATACCATTCTGAGTTAAATGATTTAGAATTTTCTAGCATTTATGTCACAACATGTCTATTACACGTGTTCGCCACAGCATGATGCTAGACCGCGCTACGGATATTCCATGCACGCGCACCGAACGCACAATGTAATATAGGAGAAATCGTGTTAAAATGTAGATATTAGTAATGAGTACAATAATAATAATAATAATAATAATATTTGGAAAATCGAACACAGCGCCATCTAGTCCCAAAGTAAGCAAGTATTATGTTTATATTACGGGGTACTAGACAACTGATATACATATATAGATTTTTATAACGTTTTATGTGTAGTTTTTTTTATGTAAATGTGTGTAATTTGAACCAACATGAAAGATAGGTTATTAAATTAAATTCTATACGACAATAGTGTGTATTTTTTAGTTCTATGAAGTCCTAACATTGCCATCTCAATATATATTTGAAAACATTATGTACGTAAAAAAAATAATAAATTATTTAAAAAAAATAGTGATCGGCATAATGTTAATACAAGAAACAAAGATAAACTTGCTAATCATGTCAGCCGCCTCAATAAAATCACGAAATTTAAAGGGCAATGTATACGCTTTTACAATAAGATCCCAACTGACATTCAAGATCTACCCCTTAATAAGTTTAAAACTACAATAAAACGAAAGCTTTATGTTTTGCATAAAGCTTTCGTTTTATTGTAGTTTCTTATTATAAAATATCAGACTACTTAGATGATGAAAATCCATGGGTGTAAGCCGCTCGCCTATCAATTTGTTTCAATAATATTATTCTTTAAGCACTTATTGTTAAATTTTGTCATTGAAAATGACTATCATATCCATTTCACGGGAAACGCATTTTTGGCCATAACTCCGAGGGTATCGGGTCTAGCAAAGATTTTAAGGTTTTAAAAGATTAAGAATTTAGTTCTGCATTGTATGACATCAAAATTTTGGAAATCGGTTAAGCAGTTTTTTAAAAAAATTGGAAAATGTAAAAAAATCGGGATGTTTTCGGTTTTTTTTTTTACTAAATCCACAATATTTCAAGAACGGGGACCGATATCGAAAATCAAAAAAAATAGCATCTCGGCCATTAAAGTAGCTACGATTTGAGACCATGTTTTTGGAAATCGGTTGGTAATTGTAAGAGAAATTATTTCCGAAAGATGATATTTTTTGGTCGATCGCTTGTGTTTGTGGATATAAATTACTATATTTCAGAGGGTATTCGTCGGATCGCTTCAAAGTGTTATACCAAAGGTTAGAAGGCGTCGGTAGCTACAGTTTAAGACCAAAATTTTGAAAATCGGTTGGAAATCGAACAAGAAATTTGACATCATATGTTAGATTTTATGGACGTTCGGGAACTTGTTAACATTACGGTCATCGCCTTTCGGCCTGTATTCGTTCGAATGCTTAATTATTGAGTTCAGAACGTTTAACGATATCAGAGGCTGCAGTTTAAAACCTAAATGTTTCAAATATGTGGAACTAGCGACCCGTCCCGGTTTCGCACGGGTAGCATAGAATTTTTTCGTTGATTTATTTCTGAGTTTAAAGAGTTGAAAAGAATAGTGCCACGTTTTCGTGGCAAACTATACTAATATTATAAAGCTGAAAAGTTTGTCTGTTTGTCTGTTTGTCTGTTTGTCTTTTTTTTCTGTTTGTCTGTTTGTCTGTTTGTCTGTTTGTCTGTTTGTCTGTTTGTCTTTTTTTTCTGTTTGTCTGTTTGTCTTTTTTTTCTGTTTGTCTGTTTGTCTTTTTTTTCTGTTTGTCTGTTTGTCTTTTTTTTCTGTTTGTCTGTTTGTCTTTTTTTTCTGTTTGTCTGTTTGTCTTTTTTTTCTGTTTGTCTGTTTGTCTGTTTGTCTGTTTGTCTGTTTGTCTGTTTGTCTGTTTGTCTGTTTGTCTGTTTGTCTGTTTGTCTGTTTGTCTGTTTGTCTGTTTGTCTGTTTGTCTGTTTGTCTGTTTGTCTGTTTGTCTGTTTGTCTGTTTGTCTGTTTGTCTGTTTGTCTGTTTGTCTGTTTGTCTGTTTGTCTGTTTGTCTGTTTGTCTGTTTGTCTGTTTGTCTGTATGTCTGTTTGTCTGTTTGTCTGTTTGTCTGTTTGTCTGTTTGTCTGTTTGTCTGTTTGTCTGTTTGTCTTTTTTTTCTGTTTGTCTGTTTGTCTTTTTTTTCTGTTTGTCTGTTTGTCTTTTTTTTCTGTTTGTCTGTTTGTCTTTTTTTTCTGTTTGTCTGTTTGTCTGTTTGTCTGTTTGTCTGTTTGTCTGTTTGTCTGTTTGTCTGTTTGTCTGTTTGTCTGTTTGTCTGTTTGTCTGTTTGTCTGTTTGTCTGTTTGTCTGTTTTTCTGTTTGTCTGTTTGTCTGTTTGTCTGTTTGTCTGTTTGTCTGTTTGTCTGTTTGTCTGTTTGTCTGTTTGTTTGTTTGTCTGTTTGTCTGTTTGTCTGTTTGTCTGTTTGTCTGTTTGTCTGTTTGTCTGTTTGTCTGTTTGTCTGTTTGTCTGTTTGTCTGTTTGTTTGTTTGTCTGTTTGTCTTTTTTTTTCTGTTTGTCTGTTTGTCTGTTTGTCTGTTTGTCTTTTTTTTTCTGTTTGTCTGTTTGTTTGTCTGTTTGTCTGTTTGTCTGTTTGTCTGTTTGTCTGTTTGTCTGTTTGTCTGTTTGTCTGTTTGTCTGTTTGTCTGTTTGTCTGTTTGTCTGTTCGTCTGTTTGTTTGTTTGTCTGTTTGTCTGTTTGTCTGTTTGTTTGTTTGTTTGCTTGTTTGTTTGTTTGTTTGAACGCGCAAATCTCTAAAACTACTGGTTCGAATTGAAAAATTCTTTTTGTGTTGGATTGTCTATTTATTGAGGAAGGCTATAGGCTATATGTATAAAATAATACTATCTGTCTGTCTGTCTATCTGTCTGAGCAAATCTCTAAAACAGCTTAACCGATTTTGATGAAACTTCACAGATGTGGATAGAAAGTGGTCAAAAATGACATACACTACCTTTTGTATGTCTGTATGTACGTCCATTTCTCTATTCCAGCTAATCTCTTAAACGGCTAAATCGATTTTAATGAAGTTTCACGGGTATGAAAAGGAGGTAGTCAAAAGTGACATACGCTACTTTTTGTTCGTCTGTCTGTCTGTACGTCTATGTGTCTATTCGAGCTAATCTCCAAAACGGCTGAATAGATTTTAATGAAACTTTGCAGACGTGAAAGAAGGTTGTCAAGAGTGACATCAGTTACTTTTTGTGGCTGTCTGTCGTTTGTCCTCACTGATCTATCAGCGTAGATAAAGCCGAAACTACTAAATCTAGGAAGCCGAAATTTGGAACAGTGGTTTATTTTATAACGTGAATATAAATTAAAAAAAAGGAATATTTTGAAATTTCAAATTGAAGGAGGGAGGGATGGAGGTGCTTCGTATGAGAGTCTTTGTTCTTTAAAGTTAGAAACATAAAAATTTTAACATAAATAAATAATGATGTCTTTCAAGGTTTTTGGATATCAAGGGTGGAAAACGGGATGTGAAAAGTATGGGAGTATCGATTTTCTTAAAGGAGTGGGGAGAATGAAGATTGAAAGTTTGAATGGGTGTCCTCAATATTAGTTTTAGCAAAAAGTACCTACGTATTAACCATTTCGAATGTTAATACTACCTAAAACAGGAATGTGTAATCTACGCAAGCGAAGCTGCGGGCGGTCGCTAGTAAAATAATATAATCTGTGAAAATCGGCTTTGGGTAGGTTCATTTTCAATGAAACCGATGGTTGCGGGGACTGCAAGATCTGTGGATTTTTTTTTATAATTTTGTTAAAAAGAGCGTCCTTCAGTTTCTTGCGTATTCTTTTGAGAGGAACCAGCATTTTTGAATGCGCCTTTGTGGTGACGTTCTTCCACAAAGTAATAAAATTTACTCTTATGACGTATTCCAAGATTATGTTACATAACTACGAAATAAAGATATTTTGATTTGATTTGATTTGACTGACAAATGGCGGTTAGTTCAAATAGTAAATAATAAGTTAATTCATAAGTTTTGACCACAAAGAATCGAGTAGGTTAGAGGTGCCATGGGACGGTATTTGTTCAGTAACACGTGGTCCAAAAATAATTACTCACACAACGAATATAAGCAAAAATACTACACACAAATAAATAAATATACAAAAAATAACTTGTCCATTATCACCACAAACAAAACCAAATGTTGCAAATATAGTACAGTGTAATACATTATTGTTTGTGGAGACTGGCGCCTAAACTAGGTTTTATAAAAACTTTTACTAACAAGTGAACATACTGCTCAGAGACCACATTACAGATTAAATACGTTATAGAACAATGTTTGCGCGAGGGTATAGACATACGTTACTGTGCGTTTATGTGTGGAAAGCGCATTTATATTGCGCATATATATAACACACACAATCACAACAACGTCTAGGTCCCAAACTAAGCATTTGCTTGTATTTTGGGTACCAAGCGAAGACACCACATACATATAACAACCAAGACCCGGTGCCAGTATTGATATTCATCATATAAATACTGACCCGACCTGGGATTCGAACCCGGGACCTCCAGCTTCGCAGGCAGGGTCGCTACCCACTAGGCTAAGCGGTCGTCATATAAATAAATAGTTTTGTTTCTGATTTATGTCATTTAAGTAAGCGGTTAAGGCGTTCATCCCATTCACTTACGTCTTTGGTATAATTTGATGTCGCATTTTAGAGTTTAAGTTATGAGATCTGCCTTAAGTATGCAGCGTACTGCATACTTGAAGGGCCATCGTACCCGCCTGCATACCAACTGTAACATACTGTAATCTGTGGTTCTGACACATTAAATACAAGAGCGTAAAACTACTGAAAAACCTTTCAAGGTTTTTATGGTGGCTCTCCGGCTTTTCCGGTCGAATCGTCGGCGTCCATTCACATGCAGTTCTAAATAAAATAAGTTACATAAAGCCCGCAGTGCCCGCTCCATCACTCGACAATAAATTCCGACAATGTAGCCGAACACTTTGGTATATTCCGTACGGCACGATTTAGAATTCGTGAGTGAAACGTGCTTAGGTGCGCGGCGTCGAAGTCGTCAATTCCGCATTCGCGATTTGTATTCATTCACTTCAACACCACATTGCTGCGTTCTATGCACTTTGTAGGTATTATTTCATAGAAGCTTCTACGAGAAAAGTGGAAACTCTATATTCGTTGTACGCCGATATTTGGATTGACTGGAAAATACATATATGCGCGACGATTCTCTAAACACTGTGTCTAAACACCACCGGTACTTAGCATTCCCTCAAACCTTTGAAAATCGAAATCCCTTAAAAAATCATAAAACGATCTAATTTTAAAATTTTTATGTTTTTGTTTATTATTGTCGCTGGTTTTATAAATTTTACATTTTATTGAATAAAAATTTTGCAATTCAGTCGAGTTTGATACAGACCAATTAGTCATTAGACGAAATAACACCAATGTGTAAACCAAACAAGGATCGAACTCGCTACCTTTAGTTCTGCAGCCGATATATCCAATGTGTCGGCCGATTGATCAGTCAAGATATTTTGTTTCACCAACATTCGGCTTAATACGTATAAAATTTCATAGCGGTCGCATTGTTCCCTTTCAGCTAGTTGGCCTCTAATACAAAGAGCTATAATAATAATACCTGGAACATTTCAGAGACAGCTATCTAGTCCCAAAGTAAGCAGAGTGTGTAGTATGGGTACTATGGAATTAACATAGGTACTTAAATATTTGCTTTATAATATATTTATATACAGATATTTTACACCTAGACACGGAGCAAATAGACATGTTCAGGCTCAAAAATATGTGTCCCGGGCGGAAATCCCTGGAAATATGTCATTTGCCAAAGTAACATCGAACTAAATAAATGTCGTGATAGCCCGAGCGCAGCGAACCTGTTTCAAATTTATGAGACCGTGCAGCCGTGGTTGATCGAATTGAGTTTTTCTGACTTAAGTACATAACTATCACTTACTCCGTGCCTCGGAGAGCACATTAAGCAGTGGGGTCCTGGTTGCTGTCAATAGATAGCGGTCGTTACAATCCACGAACCCGCACTGGAGCAGCATGGTGAATTGAGCTTCAAGGCCCCTCCCTGGGGGAGGTCTAAGCCCCTGCAGTGGGGTAAAATGGGCTAATGGAATGGAATGGAAATAAATGTCAGTAGTTAAGCTAATCAAATAAATATGTCTCTATAAATAACCTGCCTTCAGTGAATAATATAGTATTTTTATTCGGTAGTGTTTCCAAATTTTAAAAGTAGTCGAATCGTTACAAACTGTCTTTGCTTTGCTTTTATTATTTATTTAATTGTACCTATTCGTGATTATTCATCATGTTGGACAAAAGAAGCGGGTGTGAAGAAGCAGCCCAATACACAATGTTAATTCTATGTCGATATTTTTCAAACCAGTTCTACCTCTCTTTGAACATTCTCGGTCACTGAAACGATGATATTTTCCTTATGAATTTCAAATCAGCGAAAAATTCCAATAAGTCATTTTCTTTGAAAACATCCATAGATTTTAATACAATTCTTTTCATTTATGATTTTATCACAGAATAAAATCTAGATTTAATGATCCTTTGGTACTAAACGGATTTATGTTCGGTCGCCTAAATTATACTTACATTAAATTGATTAAATTGACTGACCGATTGGCCGAGTGGATAGAGACCTTAACTGCGGAGCCAAGGTTCATGGGTTCGATTCCTGCCGTGGACAAATATTTGTGTGCATGCACATATTCATTTCGTTCCGGGTCTGGGTGTAAAATATTTATTTATGTATATATTAAAAAAAATATATATATATAAGTATGTATATCAGTTGTCTACACAGAAAAAAGTTTTTGGTTATAAGTAACAAAAAGTTTGATTATTAGTTACCTAAAAATAGTGAAAAATAACTACTGCCATGAGTAATCAAACTCAGTTGTACCAGCTCGCTTGCATTTTAACTAACTTAGTTTAAAAATTATCAAAGTTTTGCTATTTTCATGGTAACACATCTAGTTTTGTTATCAACTTTTTTTCAGTATAGTAACCCATAACACAAGCATAATACTTGCTTACTTTTGCACTGGATGACGCTGTGTGATATGTCCTATGTATTATTATTATTATTAAATAAGTGCTTAGAAACGCATAGAGTTAACAATAGGTTGTCGACGTGAAAAACGATACGTCGTCTCTGTCATGACCTCTCGTTGTGGAAAATACGCAGAACACTGCTATATGTATGATTCTCATTTTTTTTTAATATTAAATTTGTACCAGCTAAGTAAATAGCATATTATATAAAAAAAACTTTACAATACTTAGGAACATACCTAGTTTTTTTTATTTATTATTATTCGTGAAAAGTAAGTACCAAGAAAATTGTATTAACCTTTGAGCATGGAATAGAAGCGTAACAGTGTCTGCAGCATTACGCATTACAAAGAAACGTGAAACCTTTATAGATGGACTGAGCTCGGATCGCGCACCGCTATCCGGTTTACGAAATTCGATTCATTTAAGTTAGGTTAGGTAAAAGCGAGCGCTTTCTCGGAAACTTTCAGAATCAACGGAGAGGAACTCCTTATTATTCAGTGCGCAAGCGGCTAACAGATAATAAAAGTTGAGAATGTTAATTTGAAAGACGTTCGCGAAAACGGTATCCGTTCTAACCGCGACTTTACAACCCTTCCCGACGCCCGTAAGCTACGGAAGCATCACTCAATTACCCTGCAACACTTCAACCCCACGAAATCTGACATAATTTTACGTACCTATACCTGGCGCCGTAAAAGACGTTGTAAAATTGAAATTTATTCGACATGCTATAGCGTTTTACGACACACGACTCTCTTTTGTGGTGTTCATTTTATCATACAGTGCCACTAGAGGGCGGTTTTCTGATTACGCGTTCTGGATTCTTAATAAAACGTGGATATCATTTCAATTATACGATACAATTTTTTAAACGAATTAAACTGTTATTTCTTTATTTAGTATTATCCAATAGACGTTAGCGTGAACCCTCTAAAACCACTTAAACGAAATTGGGGTTTCAGTAACGGATAATTATTAAAATTTAATAGAGAAATGCGAAAGTTGTCTGCGAGGGTTGTTAACGGCGTATTTATTAGCCATTTTGGCGGCACACGGCGGCCGCGATCCGCGGCATAATATGATTTTAATTGAGATGAAGCTTAATTGAATAGAAGGCCATTTCCGGACCAATAAATTTTTATTCATATCCATTATCCACAGTTCACCGATGTGTAATGTCCACAGTGCGGTGGTCGGCTCTTTGTTTTGTTTTAATACGTAGCCGATATGATAGGAATGTTATCTTTGTATTATATGAAAAGGAGTTCATTTTTAAGATGCCTTATATTGCATAATATGTTTGAAAACGTAAACATATGTATGTTGTAGGTTCCAAGAATGCGTTTTAGAATTGCAAAGGTATGTTTTTTTACGTTCTAGGGAAAAAACAAAACATAGTGATTTTTTGCACAGAGATAGTTAAAGGGATATAGAGCATATAGGCATAGGGGTATCAGAATATCAGTTTTTTTCTCTAGACGAAGGTTCTCCTGAGATACAAAACCAATTAATATTCGGATTCAATGATGAGACAACTTCTGTGGTATGTGGTGGATAGCGCTTTTAATAAAACTCAAATGAATTCAATGACACTCAATAAAATAAACCTGGAAAATGCATGTCGAACCACGAACAGGGAAAGATTACATAGTCGGGATAAACGTACGCTGTTAAAATTCAAAATGATAAATTTGAATATTCAAATAAAATCAAATACTTCAAAAATTACTCAACACATTTGTTTGTGTTTGTGTCGTGTGCGTTTTCACGGCTAAATGAAAATGGTATAAATGGCAAAGTCATTTTGATACAACCGTATCATTTTCAAAAACCTATTTATATAAGTTATCGTACACATTAATGTGCACTGGATTTTTTTATTGAATCTATTTTTTCTGTAGACCCACTCTCGAAAATTTTTTTGAATTTTCGCTACACCTTCCAAACTACGTTTATTGAATGCCAATAGGCTCCGAATAAAATGACTGTCATACGAACAGATAGACGGACAGAACGAAATCTTAAGGGTTTTTTTTTTGTTGCCATTTTGTTATGGAACCCTAAAAACGATGTGGGAATGGTAAACATCATTATATCGACCATATACCGACATTGTACATGTTGAAGCGAGCGCTTCCGCGATCAAAAGTTACTATTGCAAACAAATACCGAAATTCGTATAGTATTGTGAGGCGAAGCAAAATTTTTATTAGTTTGTGTCTTAACATTTGTATCGAGTGAGAAAGCGTTTGTATTAATTTGTACCTTCATTAAAATTAGAACTTAATTTACATTCTCTCAAATATTTATCATATAACTACTTAATTTTACTAATAGTTTTATTTATATTTGCTGTTAGAAATCTCATAAAAACTCCTACACAAAAGAAGTTTCGAAAAATTCCGATGCGATTGTATCAAGAGACAATTACGATAAAAGTGGTCGGGGGACACTCACGCCTTGCGGCCGCGCTCTGGGCGACAGAATTTATGTGTGTTTACACTAAACTCCGCGAGTGTGACACTCAACTAAGTGACACATAACTTTGAATGCTTTATAGTAAAATAGTTAACGATAGAGTTTTTTTTAATCTTGGGTTTTCTTGGCCAATATTCACATAAATAAAAATATTGCCACCTAGAGTGAATTTATTGAATAGAGAAGTGCGTTCATGTCCGAAATACGAACATTAACTACTAATGTAGACACAGACGGTTTCAAAGCTTTCTACAGGGTGAAGTTTTAATGACCAGCTAAATTTTTATATAATGATCGTTGGTAGAAAACCGATACCTGTCTTGTTTCCTTTTAGTATCGTACTATAGAGAAATATTGAGATATAACTACACAAACCTTTCCCGAAAAAACCAATAACTCTAGTCACCATTCCTGCCCGCCGCCCCATTCTGTTTCAAGGCCTCGGGCGCGTACGTTTACTATGGCGTTAAAAAGGCAACCAAACGTTATAAAATAACACTACAGATAAAATAATTTAATATGAAAATGTAACCCTATGCGCTTTTGTTTACGCTATGAGGTCTATTGGTGATATCTAACATCTAGAGAAATTTTGGCCGGTTACTAAAATCTCACCTTGTATATACTCAAAATAATTCTCTAAAATAATTTACTATAAGATGCAAGATCATTACCTACTTGAATTATATTATAATCCTACACTATGATTATAATGCGGTTGGACTCTGTTTCGATTCTCATCTTGGCACATGTTAATACATAAATTGTAAATATATATTCTACCGTCTCAGTATCGGGGTTCGCCAACTACAAATTTTTGTCTTTGATTATATCGAGATGGAGCCTCACAATACGATGTCGACAAAACTGACAGGCCAACTTTTATATACTTGTGTGTGTGACTTAACAAACCGCAAACTGTCATTACGCCATATTAACCCATGTATTGGTACAAACTGTCTTTGGATGCGTGAATTATAACCGAACAGTTAGGCGATATATAGTCTACGTTTTTTATACGATTACGATTTTCTACCCAGACATTATACACCGTGTGAACATAGCCCAAACTTATGGTGTCAAAGTGTTATTTGCTTTAAATCTACATGACGTTAATACGTAACGTTAACTAACAAGACGTTTAAGTCTGGTCTTAAACAAAAAGGTTGGTCTCCTTTATATTCCAAGGACCGACTTTAAGTAACAGTTGGGGAAAAGCAGTAAAACGTTTAGCCATTACGAACTTGTTGACTCTTGTTCCCCATAGTTCTATCTTATCGACCGGCATTCATGATATCCCTATAAGATGGAAGAAATGTATAGAGAGAATATGTGTAGCGCCTATAAATAAATACCTGAGGAATAAAATATCATTCATTTATAATCTATTATTATCAACCCGAACAGCGCCACCTATAGGCACGTCATCGTGCCGGAGCGCGTAACAGCGATCGATAGCATCGCGCGTTGACATTAGCGTCGACGCCACGAGTAGATGGCGCGCGATCACATTCAGTAGGTAGACAGCGCCCCCACCGGCGGGCGGACCGCCGGGTGAAACCAACACTGGCCGGCTACGTGCCGAGCCGAGCGGAGATGACTCGTTCATTACCTCCAGGGACAGCACGAGAACTAGACACGTCTTCGCTACCGCCTAACCATGGCGGCAGACGTGAACCTATTGTTAGAGGATAGGAAGTAGAGGGTATTAGGAAAATGGCGACGACGTCGGTGGCGGAGGCAGGAACAATGGCAAACCTCTTGGCTCGATATTTAATCGAGAAAAGTCGACGCAATCTTAAGGCAGATGGCCATAGAATAAATAGCTATAAAAGTCATTCGTTGGCACGTATTCCCGCATAGGGATATTTTTGTATTCGTACACGAAAGTCGCGAGATACCGCAGAAGAGGCGAACAGGCAAGATCGGATCCCCGTCTGCCCTAGCCACGCCCGTGGGCTAACCACGAGCCAGCAGCGGCCGCGATCGCTGGTCGCCGGCCTAAGACCGAGGAAGGCCACGATCATCACTGCGCGCTCGCCGAACCGTAGCAGAATCTCAGCTGCCCATTGGCACGCTCCGTCACGTCGCGAGGAAAACGGTACGATTCAGTTCTATGGGGCTTGGCCTAAGTTTAAAGTGCGAGTGAAACGAATAAGCGGTCCAATTCCATCCGTCCGACTTTTATAGACTTTAAATATCTCGCTATCTTTCATGTTAAATGTCTCGAATGTTAAATATATCTTGTTATAAATTTAAATTGATCAAAACGTGTTTCATTCCTTTTGGTCGAGCGCACAGCATCGCATAACCTCCATTCCATTCTATTCCATTCCATTCGATACGGACGGTCCTTGATACAAAAGTCCGTTGCTCGCCGACTAGGCTCGATCCAGGACCAGCGGCAGCGACCTCCATCCATCGATATTTTTGTAACGTAAGTAGCTTCGAGTCGTACATATCATTTACCTAAACCAACACCTAACTTTCCATTTTTTACACGTTACATATGGTAATTATTTTGATTAAATAAATATATATTTCTTCTTCTCTTTATAATAATACCTGGGACATAGACATAGCCATAGACATGGACCACACACACAGAGCTATCTAGTCCCGAAATAAACAAAGCTTGTATTATGGGTACCAGACAACTGATATACATACTTAATATTCTTTATAATATATACATATATATAGATATTTTACACTCAGACACGGAACAAATAGACATGGTCATGCAAACAAATATTTGTCGAATCGAATCCGCGACCCTTATACGTATCAAACGATAGTTTCCCATTTCAGTCTTTAATATTATGTGGGGCCTAAACCACTTGCGATTTAGTACAGGAGAGAGCTAACTAGTGTAGAGCAATAGTGTAAATAAGTGTAAAGGTAACCAAGGTTTGAAGTCAACTTACTAGCATAGTCAGAGAAAAACTCGAAACCAAAAAATTTTGGTAATTAGCTTTTATTATATCGATTCAACAATAAAGTTTTAAGGAATATCATAGCATACCATCAGCGCCCATTAATGCACTACAGCAGAGGCTCAGGCCTCCCCTCGGGATGAAGGGGTTTTGAGCTTAATCTACCACGCTGCTCCGGTGTGGATTGGTGGGTTTTGACGACTACCATCTATTGGTGGCAACCGTGATCGATGACGGCTTAACGTGCTCTCCTAGTCGGTGATAGGTTATGTACATAACTTAGAAAATACTTATTAAAGAATAAAAATAGAATATTTGTCACAGATTTCACGAGTATTTAAACCTGGTTAAAAGACTTTTTAAGATATACGTTTAACACTTTACTTGACTTTTTTATAGTTAAAATGTAATATTTATTAATTTCAATAATACCGATAAATAACAAAATTAATGTATAAAATGTTGTAATTTATCTTCTTGGAAAAACAACAAAAAGTAAACACTATTTTTCCTCTTAACTCCTTCGTAAAAACCGAACAGTTGGCAAAGCTTCCCTTTTCCACTATTTCTTCGTATCGTGAGATTTATACGCGTTTATCTCGCTCGGTAACAGAATTTTGTATATGAGATTTCAGGTTCGTTCGGAGGTTCTGAAAATAAATCAAACGGTTAATACCTACATAGGTAATTCTTTTATGAAATATATTCTCAAAATGAACATATAAGGCATTACTTGGAATACGAAAACAGTTCATAAATCGGCATTTGCATCACGACAAAAAAAAACTGATTTGATACGAGTTTTCTAGAAAGCGCTAGAAGGTCTAACTCAAATAAATATATAAACTAAAGAAAAATTCAATTTCTGTTTGTAACGCATGCTTAAACCGCGAAAAGCAGCCCGCTCCCGCCCTTAGCTGTAATACCCCTTATTAAATTTTAATTATCTACCTAATTTTAATCGCGAATGTATTAAAAAACGTCATATGATGCTCGTACTCAATAAGCTGGCTATTATAGTCATCGGTTTAATATACGCACTCGGCTTCGCCCCGTGCCAATAAACACCTCGACTATAAAATGCAGCTTACCGTACTTGTATCATAATAAACTATTATGTGACTGAGATTTTTTCCCTTGGACCATTGAACGAAAAAATATGGAAGCATTCGTTGTACTAAAATAATCAGTGTACTATCATTTTAGCAGAAACGGTAAATAAAAAACATATTCTTTTTGATTTGACATTTGACGACCGCTTAGCCTAGTGGCTAGCGATCCTGCCTACGAAGCTGGAGGTCCCGGCTTCGAATCCCAGGTCGGGTCAGTATTTGTATGATGAATATTGATACTCGTACCGGGTCTTGGTTGTTATATGTATGTGCTGTCTTCGCAAAAATATTTATATATAATAATAATAATAACGTACACATCACAACAACGTCTAAGCTCCAAACTAAGCATTAGCTTGTGTTTTGGGTACCAAGCGAAGACAACACATACATATAACAACCAAGACCCGGTACCAGTATCAATATTCATCATATAAATACTGAACCGACCTGGGATTCAAACCCGTCTATATATGTATATTTTATAAAGAATATTTAAGTATGTATATCAGTTGTCTAGTAACCCATAACACAAGCATAATACTTGTTTACTTTGGGACTAAATGGCGCTGTGTGGGAAGCCCCATCTATTATTATTCTTATACGCAATTGATTTCAGTTACATACGAGTACGTAAATAAATACTTTCACTGGTATGACTTTATTTGTCACGTTATTCTGAAACTGACGGAGAAAGGCGAAAAATTTTGATGTGTAACAATTTTGCTGGGCCCTGGACTCTATTAATAACAACTGCATTGAAATTCAAACTGAGCAGCAAGAGCGAGAGGTGAAGAGTGATCCCTGATATTTAGTAACAAGTATCCTGGAGTAATAGAAACACAACACGTAAAGAAACTGAATCGTACGTAACCCAAAGCCAACTGAAACCTTAACTAGCTAAAGCGAACTGTTAGTTGTAAAATAAATCTGAGATACGTATCGGTCAGTTTAAATAGAACAATTGATCACGGCACTACGAACAATTAAGATAAGCATGAGAGAGGTCAGCTCCGTAGTTTTAAATCAGGGGTTTTAAACGTTTTAAGTTCCATACGACTTTAAAACACAGGAAATAGTTGAAATCAGATCTAGAAGAAATGATGACACATGAATTCACAATCTTAGATGTAGTTAGTCATCATGCCTAAAGACGGTGTTGATGACCTTGGTGATCGTGATCATCACATGACGAACGGATATAGACACGAATGTAGGAAAGTTGTGGAGTAGGCCATCATTTTCCTATATAATGGAAGGCATGACAGTTACGACATATGAGAATTCTTGTATATATATTTTAGGAGTTGTTCTAATATATAAAGAAGTGGATACTTCTAGACTGTTTTAAATATCTCATTCTATCCCGTTCTAAATTTGATTTCATTTTCAAATTCTGTTTAGGACTTTATTACAACGCTTTCGCTATTGTAGACAAAGACACATAGTATTCAACAAAATGATTATTTTTTCTTGTTCATACATAAAATTCAAGCGACTATATTGAACCGAATGGCCGAGTGGTTAGGGACCCTAACTTCAGAGCCAAAGGTCGCGGGTTCAATTCCCGCCCAGACAAATATTTGTGTGAATCAACATGTTTAGTATTTCGTTCCGTGTCTGGGTGTAATATATTTATATATGTATTTACTTATTATAAAGAATATTATTGTATGTATATCAGTTGTCCGAAACGGTGGGCGAATCAGGTGACCAAACATCTGGATGTTCCGATCAGCAAAGCCCTCCAGTACGCGGTAGACCGAAACAAGTGGAGGAGGATTGTAGACAGAATGCGTCGGCGAGGTCATGATCTTCAACCCTGAGGAAGCGATCAAGAAGAAGAAGATATCACTTGTCGAGTAACCCATAACACAACCATAATACTTGCTTACTTTGGGACTAGATGGCGCTGTGTGGGAAGTCCCATGTATTATTATTATTATAGATTTTTTTTAGTAATATGCTAATTTGGTATTTCGTTCTGGGCAATTAGTAGCGGTAATAAAGTACGCAGCAAGGGAGCCGACAATTAATAATCTTTTAGTCTATAATACACGAAGGAAAAACGACGTTTTGAAAACGAAAAATTTACGACCTAGTAGGTAGCGACCCAGTCTACGAAGTTAGAGGTCCCAGGTTCGGATCCCAGCTCGGGTCAGTATTTGTATGATAAATATTGATACTGGTACCGGGTCTTGGTTGTTATATGTATGTGGTGTCTTCGCTTGGTACCCAAAATACAAGCTAAACGCTTAGTTGGGGCTTAGATGTTGTTGTGACGTCAGTAAAGTAAACTAGGTTACTTTTTATTCCAGAAATATTTATTTATTTTGTACATATAACTAAAATAGAAGTATCCCTATGGAATATTATTAATCGCGTGATTCTCAGTTCAGTTTTGAAATAACATGTGAAAAGCGAAAAAGGAAGTTATAAATAGCACGAAAGGATAATGATTAAGTTTAATTACGATACATGCAAATATGTAATCTACACGGGCGAAGCTGCGGGCGGTCGCTAGTATGGTAATAAACAGCCAAGAATACGTTTTATTATTATATTTAAAATTATACTCATTATTTAATTGTAAATGCAATCTTAAAATTAATTTAAATGTTTTTTTGTACGTACATTATTTAATTATATTTCATAGATGCAAATATAGTTTTCATTATACATTTAAAAGAAAAAATCGGACATTTTGCCTATTAAAGGCAGAAAGTGAAGGTAATTTGTGATACCTACGTGTAACATGTCTTTTATGATTTATCCATAATATTTTTAAGTTTTACCACTTCCTTAAATAAAAAATTATACCACGGTTACGTTGCGAACGCAGAGAAAATTATGGCGGCGGCTCTTCACCGTTGATTGGCGTTACTCATCTGCGTGGTGTTGGCCCATGTCACTTATGCTCCCGATCACAAATTCATATTAAAAGTATTAAATAAACAGATTCGATGAATGTATCTGTATTTTGACGCTTGACCTAGTGAGTAGCGACCCTGCTTACGAAGCTGGAGGTCTCGGGTTCGAATCCCAGGTCGGGTCAGTATTTATGTGAATATTGATACTAGTACCGGGTCTTGGTTATAGATACTGGTACCCAAAACACAATCTAATGCTTAGTTTGGGGCCTAGACGTTCTTGTGATGTATACGTTCTTATTATTATTATTGAAAAGGTTTTAAAATTTATTAAAAGAGCCTGACAACTGAATTTACTTATGTATGTAAGGATTTGACTTAGATGAACTTGCACTATCTAAGTGAAAGCTTTGCACATAAGTAAGATTCGAGTTTCTACTATGTAGGTCTGGCCACAGACTAGACGGAGCACCACAATTGCGTTGCTTTTCACATTTATAAAATGGAACTTTTCTTAGATTTTATAAACAGTTTCCAGCATTTCTAAAACCATAAAATCTCTGAGTTTCGATTCTTACTAACTTTTTTCATATTACCAAAATCATATGTCTTAAACAGCTTACCTCGTGTTTTACCTCGTAGGAAGGTACTTATTTTATTAGTAGTTCCAAGACGAAATATTAGTTTTTATTAATTAAAAATAAAATTAGAAATTACTATAAAAAAGTGTTTATTTAATCAAAATAATGACCCGTACACAGAAAAAAATATCCCAAATCAAAGCAGATTGCATTACTCCAAGAATTGATGTGATTTGTATAAATTTAAAGCATTTTTTTTTACACTCAGAACTTAATATTCTTAGGAGAAATATTTATTCTTGATTCAAGGCTAATTTCATATTCTTGACAAAGAACTTTATTTATTTACTTTCTTTCTTCTAAAAAAAATTAAAACATTTGTGAATAAATAACACATGGGCTAACCAGGTCCGCAATTCACCCCGATGGCTATACCCAGGGCACGAGGGACACAGGTATTAGTGTGACCTAAAGTGGTAGAAAAGCCCTATTTTCGTAATCAGCACAATAGTATTCTAGAACTATAATAAAGTAATGAATATTTCACTAAAACGTTTTCAAAAAATATTATAAAATTCTCGAACGAAATGTGAAAAATGTCTCTCCAATGATTTCATCAAAAAATAAAGTAATATCCTTTACCGTAATATGATGAATGTCTTTTCAAAAATACATTCAAAAGAGAATTTAATATTCTTGAACGGAATGTAAAGACTCTCTTTTTAAAATCGAATGTGAATATAAAATCTCTATGGACGGTAGTACAAGTTGTACTTACAGAAAAAGCCTTCGGGCTAGCTAACAGAGCACCCTCCTGGGAACGAAACTACCAGTATCTTTCCATTATTAACTACTCCTGCTACTTTATAATTTTGGTATGGTAGTTTGTCCGTTCGTCTGATTGTGCTTTAACGTCGTTATTTTCCAATAGATTTTTTTCAAACTTTTGCAATTTCCATTTTGAAGCTGAATGGAGCAAATGGAGGATATGAGGGTTTAGTTATTTACCAACGCATTTTTTGAAACTTGGCACAGAGATTCCCTCTGACCTTTAGTTTTCCAAGTACTATTTTGGAGCTGATTGGAGGAATCGGAGGATTTTGGACTTAAAGGTTAAATGATAATAAAAACAGCGGTACTTACAAATGCCTTATGTTTGAATTGTTTTCTTCTTGTTAGCTTGTTTTAAAAAGAAAATTTTAACATTACCCGGTTTTTAAGTTAAGAAAACTTTATTCTTACAGAGATTCGTTGCTCCAACGAAGAGAAAATATTCTTATTAACGCAAAAAAAATATATTACCTCGATTTTACAATTTTTTTTTGTGTTCGTGTGTGTGTGCTACAATTTATTGAGGATATCATGAATATGTGTGCGACAGAATTATGGAAAACAGGACTCATCATACATAGTTTATAAACACGATTTTTATACTTCTCGGGATCTAAATTTTTTTCGTCGGTACATAGCAAAAATATTTATCGAACATCTTCGTTTTGTCAAAACTTGAAGCTTGGCGTAAGCTATGTTTGTAATTAACTATTTATATTTCAGTGTGGGGCGCTGTTTTTTAGTAAACGGGCAAAATTAACCATCTTAAACAAAATCTTAAGCTCTAACAGCAATCTTAACCATTTTCATGGACATTTGAATAGCAAAATTATTTACACTCGAAAATTATACTTAATTACAAACATGTTTTGCGCTAAGGTCTTCACAGAGTAGACAGAGAGAACAGATTTGATGATTATTTTTATTTTTAGTACAATACTTACTACTCTTTTTAATATTATTATTTAATTGTATAAATTGTCCTAGCGATGGAAAAGTAATGGTACGTTGGAGTGTATTTAATTATTTTTTCTGTGTAAAGGACAATCCATTTGGTTTTGTTCAGTTGAGATGATTTATTAAATTTCGCTATTTCAGGTTATTGGATTATTTGATTTTCATCTTTTTCCAACAACAACTTGTACGTACGGAAAATTTTCTGAAACAATTTAAGCACAATTATAAAAGGCGTCGGTGGCGTTAAAGGTTTAAGAACTCTTTTTATGCCAAATGACTACAAACAGTGCCGGTACTAAGTAATCAGAGTAACGAGATTAACACGCTTTACGACATTTGAAGCGGAACCCTAGAAAAGGGACAAAACATAAATTCAGACGCGAAACCAAAAATAGGCATAAATCTTCGTACCTTCACGACACAAATCCCTTTCGAATAAATTCCCGAACAAAAGATAACTAACACCAAAGCTCTTTCTCCACTTAACAAATTCGGTGGGCTCTTTCATTGTATTCCACGTAATTTTTATAGGGTGCCCTATTCGACGCCGTCGCGGAGTTCCCTTTCATACATATAAAAAAGGAAGTCAGCAGGATATGATGAATGATTTGACTTTCTCATTTTAATATTAATATAATAAATAACACGTCACTTACGTGTGTAATACTTTTACGTACCGCAGTGAATACTAAAATAGACTCTTGTAAAACTTTCCAAACCAAATAATACGTTGTTCTTAACGTGTTTTGTAAATTATCTGACAGATTGGGGGTCTTATCCTAATTTCGTTGTTTTTTTATTTTTCAGGAAACTCGGACATGAAAAGACTAATAATGCAACGTGAATCACAACACGGAGGACAGACTGAACACTTGTTTAATTTTTAGGATTCGTGACCGAATGGTTACGGAATGGTTAAAACCGGATAGTTAAAAAGCAGAACCATTATAATTTCGTACTCTTTGTTTGTCCGTCTGTCACAGTTATTTACTCGAAGTTTATTGGCACTATAGAGATGAAATTTCGAATATAGGTGTACCTCTGAACCAGTTTACAATGGTAAAGTGAATTTCGATTAAAAATAATTTTTGGGGTCTGTCGCCATACATGTGACTTGGGGATGAAAAAAAAAGCCAGCGCATATTAACGGATGGAGTACCTACCTATAGGTTAGTTTTTAAAAATGGTATAATGGTAACAAAGTTCATTTTTTATTTATGTCAATATTTACTGAGACATATATGCACTCCTTGATGGATTAAAGGTGAAAATTAATTAATTTAAGATTAATTAGCTCCAGATTAACATGAGTTTTATTTTTAAATCTATCAACCTGTACTATCGTTTGACCGGAAACGCAGTACCGCGCCTTAAGTATGTGTGCGGGGAGGAGGGATGGCAGCTCTTAAGAGTTGACGACGGACTGACAGAGCAGATCTGCCTCCCTCCGCACCGCGCACATATCTTAGGCGCGGTACAGCAGTTTCGGTCAAACTATTACAGTGAACAAACAAAGATGGAAAAAAGTGAGCTGTCAAAACTACCACAAATGACACATCAAAAGTGATAGTATAATTTCGTTTAAAAATCTATCATTCCAGAAGTTCTAAAAAGTGTGACACTCCTATTAAAATTTTTCAACTATGTGAAAAATAAAGGAAAAATAAAATTAGTACAAAAAAACCAATACTTTCAATGAAAATTGGTTTAAATAAGATAAATTGAATATTTTTCGAAATATATTTTTTAAATTTACTATTTTGATTTTGACCATAAACGGTAATCCCGGCTACGGAACCATTCACTGTGCGTGATTCGACACGCACTTGGTCAGTTGACCAAGTAGGTATTACTTATTGTCACTTTTTTGGTTTGGCGACACTTCGAGATCACTGATTTACTTTGAGACATCCTTCAGATGACCGATGCCATGATAGATCAGTATTTAAAAATCTCGAAAACGATTGTTCCAGCGTCGATGGAATCTTAAATTTTCTCGAACTTTCCGCCTGGTTCACAAATCTGTTTTTCTAATTATATTTTCCATAAATAGCCAACTGCAAACATGGGAGGTCAGGGGCGGTTCAACCATCGGACCTTGTCCGTATGTTATATAGTAGATACAAAATACAGGTACCCAATTAAATATACCGTAATTATAAAGCCCATTTAAATTATGGTAAGTCTTTATACAAAGTAAACATAAGGAAGGCGTAACGCAATTGTACAGTAAATTCTTCTAACAATGTGTGCTTAGGCAAGTACATAACGGCCATTCGCCAAGGTTCCTTAATTAAATATATGCAAAGTTCAAAAATCGTAACAGCTCTCACGGCACAGCGCTTGCGAATTAAAAAGCGCTAAGGAAAAATTATTGTGAATTCTAATAAAAGAAAATAAGTCTTATTCGTAGAATTTTAACGTTAGTTTTTCCTTGACAAAAATAATTCGCCTAGTTTACTGTAATATTAGTAATTGACGATATGGCGAAATAACGCTGCGCCGGCACGCGAACGGGAACGCTCGTTTCGTGAAACAAAAAGTTTAATTACAAATCCAACTACCAAATTACAGCGTAAATAAGGCTGCGCTAACACGATACGATGCTAGTTAGGATCCACGCCTATATGACGGAATTCAAGCATCAAATGTGCTGTTAATTCACAACGACATGCTTTAAGAGAATATTTCTTCACGGTTAAAACATGTTTTTTTCGCGTGAAGTAACTGAACAAAGTTACTTCTACTGAAATGAGGAGATGGTGTCGATGAAAATCAATATATTATATCCTTTTATAGATATACAAAGGAAGAGAATGTATCTCTTCCTTTGTATATCCCGTAAGAAGCTACTAGGTCGAAAACTGTTTACCTATTCTAATTGTATGTAAAGAATTTCATGAGAATGTAAAGCAATGTCCGTAGTAAGGATAAAAAATTAACAACATCTTTTGTCCCCGTAATGCACAAATATCTTTGGGTAAATTATTCTATCCTACAGATCACGGGTTCGCCCGTTTGCTTACACATTTACATACAATATTTCGGCTTTAAATTAAATTATTATCGAATACCTACTTCTTACATTCGAAGAAACTTTTCCTTAATTAGTATCTTATATACAACTTGATAACGTATAACGTAGAAGCCTTGCAATACTAAGAGATAACGCTGCCAGTGGTCTGGGTACCGTGACCCCAGATAAGTCTTCAAATGACATATTTTATTTGTAAATATGTCAATATTATTTTTTTCTACATCATTGGTTGCATTACTTGTATATATTAATTATTAGAAGAACAATTTAATAAAATTAACTACTTTGTAATATATATTTTTTATTTATTATTATATATTATTATTCGTATCTTATATAATATCGCAGGATTTAGCAAAACACGTATTTTTGCTAAAATCCGGTAGTACGCATTTAAAATAGTGCAAGGAATACTTTGTTCAGAGGATCAGTGTCGCAATACAGCGCGGCAACGCGGCAAGCATCCTTGGTACCCTGAACCCATCGTCTCTTTAAAATTTTGTCATTTACTATGTAAATATAGTATTTTTTAATTTGTAAATACTTTTAGTTTTTAATTAGTTTTTATTGTCAAATTGTTAAAAGTACATTATTACATAATTGTTCTTCTTTCACTTTTTAAATATTATTATAAATAGTTTAAAAGGTATTTTTCGGCCATGATTGTTTAAAATTTATAAAATGCGTGAATAAATCTAGTGCGACAGCAAATTAAGTAAATTTTATTTGGTAAAATACTAAATTTGTTTAAGATTATAGAGTTAAGATTATAGTTAGCTAACAGGGAGTAATTTGGTAACAACTAAAATAGTTACATGATTAATTGAATAATTCAAACACGGTGAACAAATCGATTTTCTACGTCTACCTATTTATTAATTAAATTCACTGCTCTAGTCTCCAGTTGAGTCAGTGGCAGCTTTGGAAGGTATTTTCTAATGAGGAAACGTTGAACAGTAATGGTAATTTTTTCTTTAATTTATGGTTGTATAAAAAATTTTATAAAACGTATTCTAACTTTTTACATTTTATGATGTAATGAAATGTACAAAATGAAATGTCATGCAATCGTAAAAAAATTTAATGTCTATCTGACTACTTAATAATTATAGGTAATAGGTAGACAAAGTAATAAAGATCACGTCCCTCAGTCAAAAGAAAGCATTAACGGCCGATAACAGCAACTCTCCCACCCGCGAGGCCGGTGACTCATTGGCCGCAACGCAAGCCGTGACGTGACGCGGCCTTGCCAAATGAAGCGTAGTCCATTGCTGTATGATCATAAATTCTGGCTCTATACTGGCGTATATACTATGCAATGTAGACAAAGCTAAAATGCCAAGTCTCGGTCGGCCGTGGCCACGTCACCGATAGCCTCAGGTGGACTCAATTAGCTTTATCGCGTCGCGCGCGCGCTGGTTCGGTCGGAGACGGAGCGTTATGATTACCATGACATGTATGTATACTTGTCGCAAAGTTTTGTCGTAGAATTTGTTTCTGTAGATTAAATAGTAATTAGTAAGTAATTATAGTAAAACATAAGCTCTCGCATAAAATTAAAAAAAACATATATTTATGTTCAGCAGTTTGTTGTGGATAATCAGTAGATTTAAGTGAGGCTCGGCCTCACTTGCTGAACCCGCAAAGCCGCCACTGAGTTGAGTATTTTACCAAATAGAATTTAGGTACTTTCTGTTATCCTACTGGACTACGTTCAGAATCTGATCATTATTATAGGATAACAGTCGAGTAAAACATCATTCAAATTAGTTTTAAATATTTTATGTCGGACCAATATACGTCCTTTGTTATTATCTTGCAACACTTATATGTATGCTTAATAAATCAAAGCTTATTATGATTTCTTCCTTCCCTTCTTTTCTCCTTCTCTTTTTATTGTTGTTTTTTTTTGTCTTTATAAATATATTGTAAAATTTAGGTCACTGAATAAATTTACACGTTCCTAATATATAAAATTATATCTATGCCCTTAGATCAAATTAAAACAATTTTCTAGAAACTAATTTGCCATATCTTATCTTTGCGGTTTAGGTAACCACAAGTAAACATGTACGGTTTATTTTATCGAACAATTTCAAGTTACCTCAACCATCAGTCTCAGACGACGCTGTGTGCCGTGCCGACTTCTCAGTTCGCCGACAAGTAATCACTTACATCTGGAAGTTTGTCGAAACCGAACTCGCTCTTGGAGCTCCAATCATCGAGCAGCAAGGGGAGGGGGAGAGAAACAACTGGGTGCGACCCCACTTCACAACTCTGGGAATAACTTAGGAATTCAATTTACAGTTGGTGAATGCTCGCTGCAGCGGCCCGCTTGCAGCTCACAATGTTATTGTGCCGCACCTAGCTCGCCTTAGTACATTTCAAATCAAACGTAGACCTTGATGCCGTACAAACGTCCAAAACGCTACAAACCTATAAATGTAGAAGTGATTTGAACTGTAAGGCGAAGCATTATACACTGGAGTGCTATTGATCTAATCGTTGATATTAAAATAATGTGTGTAATACGAGATACAAAATGTGACAGTTCGTACGAAATTAAAGTAAAATTTATAAAAATTGTGAGCCATCACGGGACGCCTGGCAGATGTGAAACATCGAGTTTGTACAAGTAATATGCTAAAAGACAAGAGTACTACAGGAATTAAATAGGCATAATGAAAAATTAAATATCACGATTTTTACAGAAAATAATGACTATTTATTTAATGAACATTTATTTTCATTAAATTTAAATTTCAAAAAATTATTGCAAGTTGCGACAACTCAATTCTTTTAATCTGTGACTCCAGTAATAGTTATAGTATATAGATCCACATAAAATGCGCGGGGTAAGAGGGATATTGTATAGGCATATTATGATAGCATTTAGTTACTGGCCGACGGTTGTCGGTCAGTTGATTCAATATTAATGTGAGATTAAAAAAAAATAGAACGTAATAATTAAGAATTTACTTAATAAAAAATACTTAAATAAAATGAAAAATATTAATAACTGTACTTAGGAATTGATACCCTACTTTAAAGACATAAGGTTCTTTTTTCTCTAAATATATAGCAACACGTCGCCACGGCATGCGTCGCCACGCTAACAATGAGTATTATACCCTCGCCAACAGATGTTTCACATCAAAACGTTGGGTCAGGCTAATAATCCAAGTCATCGTACAAACTAAAATAGCATAATAATTAAGATTCGAAACGACCGAAAACGTGAGTAAAGTATCAGACTCAATGATTAGGCAGACCGTCCCTATCGTTGTTTTAAACAAAAGTTTTGTTAAATCGTATACATATATGTATATCTATACTAATATTATAAAGCTGAAGAGTTTGTTTGTTTGTTTGAACGCGCAAATCTCAGGAACTACTACTTCGAATTGAAAATTATTTTTGTGTTGGATAGTCTATTTATTGAGGAAGGCTATAGGCTATACGTATAAAATAATACTATCTGTCTGTCTGTCTATTCGAATAAATCTCCAAAACGGCTTAACTGATTTTGATGAAACTTTACAAATGTGGACAAGAAGTAGTCAAAAGTGACATACACTACTTTTTGTATGTCTGTATGTACGTCCATCTGTCTATTCGAGCTAATCTCCAAAACGGATAAACCGATTTTAATGAAATTTCACGAATATGAAAAGGAGGTGGTCAAAAGTGACATACGCTACTTTTTGTCCGTCTGTCTGTCTGTACGTCTATGTGTCTATTCGAGCTAATCTCCAAAACGGCTGAACAGATTTTAATGAAACTTTCCAGACGTGAAAGAAGGTTGTCAAGAGTGACAGCAGCTACTTTTTGTGGCTGTCTGTCGTTTGTCCTCACTGATCTATCAGCGTAAATAAAGCCGAAACTACTAAGTCTAGGAAGCCGAATTTGGAACAGTGGTTTATTTTATAACGTGAGTATTAATTTTTTAAGAAAGGAATATTTGGAAATTTCAAATTTAAGGAGAGAGGGATGGAGGGGCTTTGTATGAGAGTCTTTGTTTTTTAAAGTTAGAAACATACAAATTTTAACATAAATAAATAATGACGTGTTTCAGGGTATTTGGATTTCCACATTTTAAGGGTGGGAAATGGGAGGTTAAAAGTATGGTGGTATCGGTTTTCTTAAAGAAGTGGGTAGAATGAAGATTATAAGTTTGAATGGGTGTACCCAATATTAGTTTCAGCAAAAAGTACGTATAAACCATTTCGCATGTTAATACTACCTAAAACAGGAATATGTAGTCTACGCAAGCGAAGCTGCGGGCGGTCGCTAGTAGTTTAATAACCAGCGTCTTAAGTTGGCTCCTAAGGCCACTGACGTTGCTTTAAAATTTAAATTAGAAAAAAATATTCTAGGGTTTCTCGGTTCTGTCACAGGTGTTTTAATTTTTCTTTAAAAGGATTGTGTAGTGGCAAATGTCCATACAAATAGCGATAAACTCTTATGGCGGCACAGCTCGTATAATTATTTAATATTTACTTTAGTTATAAATGTACAAATGGCATTTAAACATTTTGATATTGAACCTAATCTAACACTATTTTCTTTTGTCGGCACCTATAAAGTACTCACTTTTAATTCCTTTTACTCATAACTGTTATCGCATGTTATTGTTAAGACATCCTGTTTCTATCTTTACAATTGTTTTAGGTTGTAGTTATAAAAATATCTTTTGTAACTTTAAGGTTTTATTAAGAGAAACTAGCGATAAGCGAAGATTAGAAGCGATATTAGAAACGCCATTACGAATTTCTGCAAAGAATTCATGATTTCTTTGAAACACCGTTCGATTCACACGACTTACTCAAAAGATTTCTGTCCGAAAAAATGGAGAGTTCGTACAGATCGCCTGACCGAGTAACACGTGTTTCATGTATCAACGCTCTGTCGCTCAACTCGCTCACTCAATAGTCATATCATAATTTTTACATATTTATTTAGCATAGTAGAATTATCTAATTTTAATAAGTAATTTGAAAAGTGTACCTAGAATTAGTTTCTACTACTGTAAAAAAACGTGGTAATAATAAAACAATATTCAACTCAGTCTGTCTAGATTCATTTATGTAGGGAATCCAGATATGCTAACCTTCATCGAGATACTCACGAGTCAACACAACGTCACACTTCATTAAACCTTTACCGACCGGCGCAAAAAAAATATGGTATTCAGATCAGCAAAAATTAGGTTCATAAGTTTTTAATTTTTTAAATGTTTTGATACAACTAAAAAATACGTTAAAAAAATTAAATTAAATCGAAAACTTATGAATTTCAAGGAGTTGATGTGAAAATGCAATTAGTTTCATGCTGAAAATTTAAAGTGAAAATTGTAACAATTACAAAAAAAATCTTGTCCATTTAAGTATTTTTTCTTATGATGTGTCAATTTATTTAAAAAATTAAAAATGTATAAAACCTAGTTTTCGTTGATCTGAATACCATATATTTTTTTGCGCCAATCGGTTAAGGTTAAATGAGGTGCAACCGTTAACGCCGTATGTATGGAAATTTGCCAGTACACAGGTGGAAGTTCTCTTCAAAATGATAAAATACAACTTAAGAAATAATAGATTAGAAACAACCAGCGCCATCCGTTGGAACTTTAAAGTACGATATGACGTTGTAATTTTCATTTGTATGCTATGATAATTATAAAAAAATAATTATTAGTATGTGATTACGAAAATAAATTAATCTTTGTTTGTACAGATGCAAAATTATTTTGATTGTATAAAATTGTTCGACTTAAATTCTATTTTTATTAATTCATATTTCCATTAATTTACAACATCAAGTTCTGCAAACCGATTTTTTCTGTAAACAAATATAATCCTGCCTTAAATGTGTTACTTTCAAATCAACATATTCGGCATTTTCAGCAGTAAGATAGAAACAACATTTGAATAGAAAATGACAAAAGATGGGTTATCTTAAGTGAAGATATTTAGGTCCTTTGCATTTAAATTTTTCTATTAAAACATCGAATCGCACAATACGTATCTTTTATCTACAAATATTTTCATTTTACCCTCATTCGTAAAACAGGAGAAGAATTTATACTCTACACAGAGATATTATGGCTTTCGTGAATAAGGCTCATACATAACTTGATGGTCGTCCCGAGACATAAATAAGACATGAAATGTATATGATCCTGGACAGTCGCGTCTTTTCGATAAGGCCGTATCGATTACACCTAAAAATCCTTCTACGGTGATGACGAAGAATGTAGTAGCTTTCCATCTTTTTACGGTTTTGAGACATATGAAATAAAAGAACTCGCTATTGTTTTAAAATGTAAAGTTCTATGAATATTTTTCCTATAAAGATTTAGGTCGAGGCATACTCTTTCGGCATATGTCTTTTATAAGTTATATCTCGGTAAATCAGCCGATATATTTTTTTATATTTAAGTACAAATGAATGATGAAAGCTTGTAATTCGTATTAGACTCCGTATTGATAAAATTTATACATTTTTCTGAAAAAGCCCGCGACGATCTGCTGCGTCACCGGGCGTTATTAAAACCGCCATCATCGCATCGCTCAAAAACTTTCTCTCAGGCTTGTCAAAGTTTGATGAACGTTTATATTTCATTTTTAGGGTCGGTATTAATAAATCTCTTATCCTACGAGATTAATTTATAAACAGATAAATAAAGCAGTCACATATCGTTGGTCCAGTAATAAAGTGACTTTACTTAAAATTATCTATTATTCAGTTTCAATCAAGAAAAGATCGAACAAGTATTTATTGTAACTAAATAATCAATAATTTTAATTTACGTTACTTATTACTGAGACAGCGATATACTCAACACAAATTATACACTACTAGGCTACGTTGTGTCTTAAATTTTTAAATTCAGTAAAATCCTGACCACGGTAACCGAATATGTTTCGGTATTTTATGACCTTGGTAGTCACTTAACCGAAGAAAGCCGTAATCTGTTAACAATCACAGTGCTTTAATTCTTTCCAAAGCGCATGTGAATCCTACGCTTTGTCTTTTAACTGAAGGTGGTGCTTGCACTGTAATGGCTGTGTTCCTGTTTGCGTTCTAATTTGTATTTTAAAATAAATAAATAAATGAATGTGTGACTGGAATACTCAAACGATTAAAGGCGGCCGCTTCCTTCTCCTACCCCTCGCTGCCCGCGCGGCTTTATCTGAGCATTGAGTCATTCGCAGGCAACTCAGAGCGGCAAAGATCCATGCGTTATACCTAGTTAGTTAGTGTCTTGTAGTGTTTTGTCTTTATCTTGCCTGAGCGTACCGAGATGATAGCCGCAGTACCGCGCATGCGTAAAAAACAACTGAGAAGCTAGTTCCGGTAGCTTTCGATTTATACAGTTAGTTTGTAGGGGAATCGGGGGAATATTTAAATATCACAGGACATATATGGCGCGAACAAATTCTACCAATCTTTTGCATTTGCTATATAGGATACACAATTTATTTAGTAGCCATATAAGCAAGCACCACAACATGGTTAAATGGATCGTTAGCGAATTTCTGAGCTTATAAATTTTTTGATTAGCAGAATTTTAGACCTTCTTTGTAACCCACTCGCCCTTTTTGAAGATCCTTACCTGTTGTTATTACTATGGTTTCATAGCTTTGCTATAAGTCATTAGATACGAGCTTGCACTTCGAGTTACGAAATCTGATAATGCACAATTTCTAGTTCTTATAATTTGAAATAGCCCAATACCTATTTCAGGCGCCGTCCCTTATGAAGGAAACATGAAATAAAATCGGAGAAGTCGAACGTACGACAATCGAGTTTACCTTTCAATCATGACTTTTTATGAGAGCTGTCTCATTCTGTCGCACCTGAACGTCAGTTCACCCCCACGAAGATTGGCAATTAATTGTGTTTTCACACAAAATTTATTTTACGCTGCCTCCATAAGGGCGCGGTGCGAAACCGCAGTGGTAATATGGTACGTTCATGTATTTATCGTTGTAAGAAATACACACTAGTCCAGGAAAAAGTTTCACACTCACTCGTTGTTTTTGGAAGAGCGTCAGTGCTGAACCGTATGATTAAAAAAATTAATAACTAAGGTTGTGACACTCGCTTTGCTATGTTAAATAATTTACATAGAAAAACTCGAAAACAGACTCGCATATTTAGGTTTGACATTTTTTGTATCATTTAGGTTCCACCAAGTGTCAGTTATCATCTAGTTAACTAAACTGAAGATATCTCTAACAGAAGAATGAACGTCACTTTTATCCCGATGCTTTTCCACCAAAAACTTACTGTTTTATTTAACCTACAGTTAGTAAACTAGAGCTCAATGTTACTTGTACCATGAATTATATCAATAAATTGTTGTGATTTTGTGCATTAACATATTCATTATTATTTAAATATCAATATATGTTATTAATAGATTTCGTGATTAAAGTTAATGTTCTTGAAACTGTAATCTGTAAGTGAATATTACTTTTTTTTTATAAGTGCAACCCTGGATCCTCCAATGAGGAGAAACTGCAAATTATTCCTACTAGATGGCGTTTTGTCGCAGGTTAATACACGCGGGAAAAGACGACAGCAATAATATTTTAAAGATGAATGAACGTATTAATTGAAAAAAGATAGGTAACGCAACCACAAAAGAACGCAACCAGCTGATTCGATCATAAAATCGATGGATTATACGCTATATTACTTTTATTTATGTGTCAGTTAACAGTTATCATGCAGTTATACGCGAGTTCGACCGGCTGACGGGATAACTGTGTCTTTAACTGGAGGTTAACAGTATCCGTATGTCGTGGAAACGAAATCTGCCAGATAACTGGTAGATTGGATAACTGACGCTTTAAAGGTGGTAGAAAACCCCTTTAGACTGATAACTAAAGGAAACTCAATTCCTTGATAAAATTAAGCCATTTCTACTTACTTGAATTCACTTTTAAAACAATTCACGGAATCACATCAATAATTAATGGTTCCATAAATTTCACAAAATAATTGTGAAATTGAAATTATGGGGGCAGATTGGTCATTTTATGATGTAACCGTACATTAAATGTAACCGAAATCAATAGTAGTTGACAATTTTTCTTGTTTCTGTCACACTGCTATTTTAGTCAGTATCACTAAAAATCCAGCAATTTTAAAAGTCACGTGGATTATCAAAAGTTTTGCGCTTAAATATAATAACTTTGGATGAAGAAAGTTATTCTATATATATATAAGATATACCACGCAAAGTTTTTCAAAGCTGCATCGTAAACATTTAGCAAAAGCACCAGAGCACCGAAAATTTGGCTGCTCGACCTCGTAGTGGCTCTCTAACTGATCTGAGTGCCGTTCACAAGACTGAGTTCAAAAAACTAGTTCCAACAATTAACGCCACTAAAATAACAATAGAGTTGCAAACTGTTACTGGATGTCAAATTTGTACATAAACCATTCAGAATAACTTACACCAGTTTAGGTTACGAACAAGAATATCCCGGTGAGCACCTTTGAACAATCTGCAACCTTTCACCGTCTGCAACGACACCGGTGCAGATCCCAAAGTGCCAGCAATCGTCAAATTTCCTTAATTTTTTATATTTCAACGTGTCCAAAATATCTTAATTTTTAAACTGAACCCAAACTTTTTTTGATATAAGTATGAGAATTATTTCTTACTTGATTTTATCATTATCATTCTTGTATGTTTTTAGATATATATTTCTAAATACGTATGGATGATTGGTTATTTCACGTAAGTATAATTCGCAGACGCAGAAAGACAAAAATATCCGAAAAAGGGAAGCGAACGCAAATATTTGTATGCAATAATTTGTTGTTTGTTGTCATAAATAAACACAAGATCTCCGCTCGACGGCGGCTGTCATCCGAGACAAATGATCACGATAACAATTTTTCGGTCGCCGAGATCAAATTTACGCCATCAAAAGAGAAATATTCCAATATTTTTCGTGAGGAATTTCGCGAGTAAAATTGAGATCTTCGCAGATAATTTCAAATAGAAAGCCAATCCTGAATTATTTTTCATTATTCATCATATAATATTGAACAGAAATAGGATATTTTCCTATATTTATGACTTTATAGATAAAGTAGATATATAATCTTGTGGTCTTTTACAGTACTAAAAGTGTCCATCCATATCAGCCCATTATGCCTCACTTCAGAGACTTAGGCTTCCCCTCGGGATGAGAGTGTTTGGAGCTTAATCCACCACGCTGCTCCAGTGCGGTTTAGTGGATTTTAACTACTGCTTTCTAATAATGGTAATCGGGACCGACGACGGCTTTACGTCTTTTCCGGGGCATGGAGTCAGTGATAGTTATATACCTACTTAAGTCAGAAAAACTCATTGGTACATGCCAGTTTCTGAGATTTAAACAACAACCTTCTAAAGAAAAAGTAGTTTCGCCACCACACAGCTATGACGACAAATGTGTAATTATTACAAATCTTATAGACTTATGAACACGGGGCATGACCACATTAACACTTTAGCACAAGCATTCACCGGTCAAAAACCGAGTCGATATTTTTCTGAAAGAGTAAAGAGTATAAGTTGTTTCTGGTATACAACGTGTTCGGTTGAACGTAATCCAAACTTGTAGAGCGTGTAGAACTTATCCAACCAAACAAAAAGTTTTAAGTGAGTAGATGGCGTAAACTAACGGCTACCGAGAAAAACAAGTTGAAATTCTCATTTTTTAATCGTTCATCTTATTTTTTTATAGCAACCAATAAAACACTAATACAAAATTACAGTATGAAAGTAATACAGTTTTATTTAATCTGGTTTGCTCGTTAACACAATAAAACTTGGAGAGACTGTCTCGTGAATAGTAAAGAAAGGGAGAAACCCTAGTCGTGAAAAAGCTGATAAGGTCAATTGCAGACTATTCTTATAAAATTATTTTTAAAACCATGTAATAATAATATGGTCTTTATATAGCTATGGTACTACCAAGCCGCACAACCAATTTTTTCAACATATAAAGCTTAAGGGGTATTTTTTGACCCCAAATTATTTTAGAGATCGAACGACGAAATATAAGTTTAGCGGAGTGATGGAAAGAGCTTGAGCCATAGATGTGAAATCGCTAAAGGCTCTAAATCTTTAAATATTAGAAACGCTAATAATTGTACATATTATCGCGGAAAACCCGATATTATGTGTAACTTAACCCCAAATAACCAAAAATAACTTTCATTTTGAAAAGACTAGGAACAGGTAGAAAAGGTAAGCTTTATAATAAGATATTATAATTATAATGCACTAATATGATCAGTGATTAAATTGAAATAATACAAACTTGTAAACCACGCGGGCGACAGCTGATAAAAAATGGGATTGGAAATACATATTTTTTTATTATCAACATTCCATTCCATTCCAACGGCCCATTATACTCCACTGCAGGGGCTTAGGCCTCCTCCCAGGGTGAGGGGGCTTGGAGTTTAAATCCACCACGCTGCTCCAGTGCGGGCTGGTGAATTATAATATTATTATGTCTAAATATATTTACCAGATCACTATCACTCAAGGAGGCCACAACATTAGTATCCAAGTAAGAATTAAGCGAACAATACGAAGTGCATAATTCTTACATGAAACGGGGTAAAAGGGTGGTAGAGCTCTGCGCTCGATCACTCAATACGCGAGGCTGGCGTCGACAGTGAACGATTTACGCCGACTCGGGTGATTAATACGGGAGCTCATCTCGTCACGCCCCTAAGAGGCACAATGCACGTCCCACATTTACTCCCCCGCCCGCGTACTGTAGTTAATTGTTATAGTTTTTACACAGATTTAGTCGTAGATTATCCCTGTAAGAAACAAAATACGTTGCTCTATATGCAAGTCAGTTTCTGTCGCATACCTATATTATACATGAACCGTGTGTGCTTTTTCTTAACTTGGAAGTTTTCCATTTAAACACTGCGCTGCTAGAAAGTTTCACATCCAATGCATTTAAATCACCAAGATATTCCTTTTTTGTGTGCGAAGATTTGAATACATTGTTTTATGAAAAGTAATATGACGAAAAAACAATTAAATAAAAAAAATGCATATTACTCACAAACATAACGAGATGTTTTGCACCCTTGTCATCACTTGTCAGAGTAAATATACTTGCCAAAATTCTGTTCATTGCCATATCTAGGTAATAAAATAAATTTTAAATTTAAAACAAGTTACTGATGTCTACGTAACCACAACTTTACGACTACACGCAACACTTATAATGTATAGGCTTGTTAGCAAGCAACATTGACATGTTCGGTTTTACCTTTCTGAAGATACGACATCTAAATGGAATGGAATATACTATCAATGTAAAACTTTGCTTGTAATAGTTCCATAGGCTAGCATGTGGATTTTTTGTCTATACTTTTGTAACATTTACGACTACATTCAGCTGCACGTCTAACATCCTTGCCTATAAGGCTTTTCTTTCCAGTTAGGACCCAATGGCGTCTACATAAATGTGTTACATTTATTCGTGTTCTTGTATATCCTGTATATGTGCGAATCGGATAGGTATCGATAATTATAATTAACCAAATTAAATCTACGCTTACTTGGAACTCCGTTGAAAGGCAAGTTATCCGTTGAGCGTCAATAAATTAATAACAATTAATTAATTAATTAATCAAGTAATTAATGAAAGCAATTTCATATAAAAGTGGACATGGATTTATGTTACTTGGAAAAAATTGCACAAAGTAACAAAATGAAAGCGCTGTTATACGACTTGATTTAGCCGAATCCAGTTGAACGGGGTCTAACTTTCGCGAGTTGGATTATATAGTTACTACCATTCTAAGAGTAATTAGATTTTATGAATGTTCGTGTAGCGTGAAAATTCAGACAAACGAATTTTAATGTAACAAAGCCATTTCGCTGTCACTCGTTAAATTTATTGAAATTATTTTCCTACAGTCTTGGAGCAAAACAGTGCCCCGCCAAGTTGGAACCCGCGAACACTGCCGCCCTATCCTCTTCTGGGAGTAACTTGTTCAATGTTCAGTTCTTAATAACTTCGTACTGAAAAATTTTAGATGATAAAAAATAATAATACAACATATTACACATTACAAATAAATTCTAAATTAAAGTTATATTTTAAAAATAAAACATGAAGTACCTATAAATTAAAAGTACTATCTAAATAATAATATATGGGAAAATTTCAAAGAGACGAAGGGTTCAAGGTACCAAGGTCACTTGTCGTATTGTATTGCAGCACTGATCCTCTGAACAAGGTATTCCTTGCTCAAAGGATCACCTGTCAACAGACGCAGCGCGACACCCAAATCGTGAGCAAATAACTACTAGTGATTCATCTGATGGTTTAATGAAAGTAAAGCTATACAGGATAAACAGTATATAGATATTATATTATTATTAGGATAATGGAAAATTATTTCCGAACAAAAGAGACTAAAGTAAATCACAAAATTGTATATATAAATATATATTTTTTTGTTCGTATTGAGCAAATTGGAATAGGAACCTAAAGATAACTTGGTAATTTGTATATCTGACATTGTAATCAGTGGTGATAAAATTCTGCCGTGGTGGTAGAGTCCCTAAGGTAAGATCGGGTAGGTAAGTAGGCTGTAATTCTAAAAAACTTAAGATTAACTTTTTCAACTCTAAAAATTTAAGGAAAGAAGTTTGTAGTTTGACCACAAACATACAAAATAAAACATAAAAATAAAAATTACCTACATTATCCAATTAATTCAATTCACATTATATTATAACTTCAACACGTGAGAAAAACCCGCACAATCCATCAAAGGTAAATATTTTATTTGAATTATGATTGGAATCATCACTGTTAGTTATAATGAAATTTTAGCACTAAATAACGTATTTTTCAGTGTCAAACGAATTGGATTAAAAGTATTCGCCGCTTTTTGTTGTGCACTAATTACCAATTTTGTGGTCACGTAAAATATATTAAGTCTTGAATTGTGTTGAACTCGATATACTGTATTCCTATACTGTTTAATATAATATCTGAATAAACTATCACTGACGCCGTGCCTCAGAGAGCACGCTAAGCAGTCGGTCCCGGACGCTGTCAATAGATGGCGGTCGTTACAATCCCTAACCCGCAGTGGAGCAGCGTGGTGAATTTAAGCTCCAAGCCCCCCTCACCCAGGGGGAGGGCTAAGCTCCTGTAGTGGGGTAAAAATGGGCCGATGGAGTGAAGTGAAAAATATAATATCAATATACCGTTTAACCTGTACAGTTTTAATTTCATTGAACCATCAGATGAATCACTATGTAAAATAATTGAATCATTATTTTATCTTAAAAAGATAACAGAAAATTCTCACCAGGATTACAGCTTTTCACCATTTTACCTGTTTTTCAGATTTCATATTTACCAGCATGGAAGCATATCTGTTAGCTCAATTGCGCCTTTGTCCACAAACATTAGGTAAGTACCTACATAAAACTGTAAAGTGAAAGTGCCACCTAGTGTTTACTTCTTAAATTTAAAGAAACTTATACAGAAACAATTTGAACTGAGTATGTCTACGTTTACACACTGTTCCTTTACCTTAATTTATGTAAAATAGATATTCATTCAAAAAATTTGCAATCATGGCTAACTACCACATCATATTTCAAGCATGCCTAAGACGGTTGCAAGTAACGATTAGACATAAAATTAATAAAATAAATTCGCGTGAACGGGCGCGACGGGACTCTGCTTTGAGCGATATTTAATTGAAATCTAATTGAAAACTAAAAACACTCATCAATAAAAAATATTATCTGAATCGAAGCCCTGCGACAGAGTGTTGAAAAGGCTGGCGATATAAAAAGGCTGGCTCGCTGTATAGCAGGGTCGATGCGTTGGTTGCCTTTTGATCACCCTAAGCGTCAACGACGCGCGTCGATGAATCCTGGAAGAACTACAGCCTCAGAATCTCATCGCTCTAGTGTCTCGACCTTAAACGCACAAATACGTACCTGCAAATATACTTTATGATAGCTGCTCCTTAATGCAGGGCAGCGTATTTGCGTGGTTTGAGTGTTGGGTTTGAGACCTTCAGTGGCAATCGCTGTAGCCACAGCGACGATGCCAACGTTTCAAAGCGAATAATCTCCCACACCACTCTCACGGCAGGACTGATCCATAAATTCAAAGTCGCTCAGCGTGCTATGGAGCGGGCTATGCTCGGTGTTTCTTTGATGGATAAAATCAGAAACACTGAAATCCGTCAAAGAACTAAAGTTGTCGACATAGCCGAAGCGATCAGCAGGCTGAAGTGGCAATGGGCCCGTCATATTTGCCGTAGAACTGATAACCGATGGGGTAGACGAGTTCTCGAATGGAGGCCACGTACCGGAAAGCAAAGCGTTGGACGCCCCCCGGCCAGGTGGACAGATGATCTGAAGAGCCATACCGGGGGCAGTTGGATGCGAAAAGCGGAGGACCGTGTGTGGTGGCGAGCCTTGGGAGAGGCCTATATCCTGCAGTGGAGAAATGCTGGCTGGCTGGTGATGATGATGATGATGATGACCAACACGTTTCTTGAATGATTCATCAAACTATGTGAAATGACAAAGTAACCGAAGGGGCCACCCAAACTCTACGAGTATATGTTGCACAGTACGGTATTATAACCTAAACTAGAAAGCAATTTTCTCAGTAACACATTAGTAACAACATTGGGTTTTTTCTATATGATTTATTGTAAAAAATAATTTTAAAACATGCAAATGTCACCGAATAAATATAAGGAAAACGTAAGCTTCCACTTCTTTTCTAGGGTTCAGTACAACCAATTAAATCCATCCATCACTTTTGTGTCTGTCTATTTGTTTCAGCCTACGAATATTTTCACCAAATATACTTAACAAAAAATTATATGGCACACAAAATGAAAAAAATTTAATATTTTTCTTATAAGTTTGAATGCATAGTTTACAAAACAAAATAAAAGTGTATACTAAAACACATTCCATCTCTTATTTCCGAAACTACTGAACTCAAAAAAAAAAACCGAATTCTGGACCCCACTCATACTTTGCCGTAAAAACCAAATTTTTTACGGAGAACGAAAAACTATATGAGTTATGAGAAAATCAAAATATCAAATTTTTTAACAATACAAACATTTTTTCTTGTATTTGTTCTGGTACACTCCCTGCATTTTCGTAAGCTACGATAGAGCTCGCAAGCGAGAACATTTGCGTGCTATGATTTATTATTATGATTTTAAGATTTATCTGAAGTATTAAGCTATGAACTTTTAAAATCAGATTTAGATGAATTTACTCCTTTTCAGGCAATAGTTTTTAGATAGTTTAACGAATTTAGATGACCAATCGCCAATCTGCTGCTGTGAAAAGGCCCACGAATCATATATAAGGACATAGCGAGAATCCTAGACACTAGTTATTAATAATAATAATGATAATTTTATTTAATTTTTGCAGTGAGTGGAGTGCCCGTGACAACAGTGTTGGAAAATTGTAGATCAGGTAACTCGGAATGGTATACAAAAGTCGAATCGCCCAAAGTTTTCAGTGTTGTGCAGGAGAAACGAACAAGGACCGAGCTCAAGGGAATCATACTGCACCGCATCTTCACACCTCCTTCAGAATAAAATAGCGTTTATTCATGAATATGGTATTGAAACCCTGTCTCATCCACCTTACAGCCCAGACTTAGCATCCTGTGATTTCTTTTTATTTCCAATTGTCAAGGATACAATAAAAAGGAAGTTTACATAATATATAATATAAATAAAAAAAATAGAAGGACAGACGGATGGACAGCAAAGTGTTTCTATACGGCTTCCGTTTTTCCTTATGAGGTCTGGCACCCTAAAAAACTTATTAAGTAGACAATACAATAATTTCTAGTACAGAACCCTCTCCAAGCAAGCCCGTCACGCGCTCTACCGATGTTTTAACTGTCGATAGACATTGGTGTCACATTATTTTATACGTGACGTGGTCATCTACATGCCAATTTCGAAAAATAACAAAAATTGATATTATCTTTTACTTTTGTTCAACTGCTCACTGTGAACAAACAATTGGTTTGTGTTTTGGCGTGGAAAAGTCATAAATATATTTCCCTCGTCAGTAATCGATATTGTCAGCGATTTGCCGCGTAACGGCCATGATGGATGTTGTGCTGCCGTCGTTAAAAACATCGCACTGTTTTCCTTTTATCTCCAGTTTTATATTGATGAGCATTGCAAAACTACGACTGAATAAGTGTCCGTTATGTAGAGCGCGGTTTTCCGCTGGGAAAACATAGTAATTTAATACGGAAGGACAACATGGTTTTATAAAAGTTATTTTAACCTTTTTTCATGTCACTGACCCTACGGTTGGGTCTAAAACTAATCCTGTAAATATTATGATTTATTATAAAAATATACCATGGGCTTCCTGATTTTACAGTAGATTTTTCTCGTTAGTTCATTGTACGTATTGTAGTTATTAGTTGTACTTTTTAGTCCGTTTGCCTGTTCGGGCTCACTTTTAACACGGCTGAATTGATTATAATGAAACTGCGTAGACACGAAAGTGACGTCGCAAGGAGTGACGTAGACTTTTGTTTATCTGTCTATCCATTCAGGCTAATCTCTAAGACGGCTGAACTGTATTTAATTAAACATTATAGATGTTACAAGGAACTTGTCAGAAGTGACACAGGTCAATTTTTATCTGAGGCAAAACCACATTTACACATCAAAAATTTGGAATAACATCAGATGCTATTTTAAAAGTGACTGAGACTTTGACAAAAAAAAATTTACAATGCACTCAAAGCTAATAAAGCTTTCTAACGTTTGCCTAATTATAATAACTAGAGATCGCCCAGCGGTAGAAGTTCGACCGTACTCACTTTTTTGAAAATAACAAATAGGCGAAAGTAAGTCATTTCAAACTGACAGACTGACTGACTGTCTGACTGATAGAACGACAGACTGTTAAACTCGTGTCCTTGACAGTATTTGTAACACATATTAGGTACAAACCGATTTTTTAGCTTTTGACACTACTTTTCTGTATAAACATTACCTAAGTCAAATCTCACATTCCTCTGCGTGCGCAACATGCTTGAAAATGAATACAAAGTTTTCTTTTCACATATTAATATTTGGAATATCAAATTAAGTGGTTCGATTCCTTGTTAAAGTAACAGATTTTTCAAAAATATAAATATGCGGTTTTGTTTTCTCAAAAATCGAGCTCATGACTTTTTTGAATAATTTTTGCTGTTGCTCATAGTTTATGATTTGGCCATTCAGTCCCTTCTTAAAAATTCATCCTGTATATAGATTTTAGTTTTCTGCACTTTTACTTAACATAAACTTCAACTATGCCAAATCTCACATTCCTGCGTGCGCATAGTATGCTTAAAAAGAGGTCCAAAGCATTTTCTTCATGTATTCATATATAGATAATCTAAATCGTCTATGATGCCACACAAGTAATGTGAAAAGCAATCTATATTAATAAAATTGTAGTGTCTGTCCGTCTGTCTGTTTCTCTGTATGTTTGATTTAAACTTTTAAAGATTTTGATGAAACTATGCAGACATTAAAAATAAGTTGTCAGGAGTGCATAGGTAACTTTGGTCCGTGTGGTTGTCTGTATGTCTTTTTGTTCCGGCATGACATAAAAAGGAGGTTATCAGGAATGACATAAGTAGATTTTTCCCGTATGTTTGTCTGTATGTTTGTTGGGGCTAATCGTCGAAACGGCTGATCCGATTTTACTGAAATTTTGCAAACATAAAGAAGGCATTGTCAAGAATGAAATGCAATTTTTATGCATACATTTAAAAATTGTAGTGTTTGTTAGTCTGTCTGCCTGTTCCGGTTGATCTCCAAAACGGCTGACTGATTTTGGGACCGACTTGTGGGACAGCTATTCTTCATGCTAAAATGGTTAAAAAGATTTTTATGAAATTAGATATAGAGATTTCTTAGGTAGTTAAGTTTCAGAATGTTCTAGAAAATATTACAATGTTCTGGAGCGTCGCGTTCTTTTAACGGTCCCGGTACAACTGTGTAAACCACGCGAGCGAAGCCGCGGGCGGAAAGCTAGTCGTATAATAAAAGAGAAAGGTAAATTGTAAATACACTGTGAGGAAAATTTTTTTTCAAACTTTTCACAACCTTGAATTTTAAATTACGAAATTATAATTCCAGAACAAAACATTTTGTTTCGAAACATTATATTTTGTTTTACGATTATATTCGGGCGGTCGACTGGCCGCGAGCGAAACGTTGTCGCTGTAAATTTTCCTCGGGGACTTGTAAATTATGTGTTTGTTTTGAGAAATATAAATTAAGTGTATTTAAAAGTACTGAATATGCGTTTCCACATTATTCAAACTTTCGGGATGTTGACTTTTATTGTTTATCGAATATGGGATGGATAAATAATAAGCTTGCCGAGCGTAATCTGTAGAAAGCTCGAATTCTACGTTAATTAAGTTGTTATACATAATGTGTATAGTAAATTAAAAACGGGAACCAATTTTCAATTTCATTTTATAATGTGCTGCCAAATACTTACCCGTACGTAAGTAAAGTATATTCATATAACATTGCCTTCAAACACCGGTAATGTATCATCATCAGCCCATTTTACAGCCCACTGCAGGGGCTTAGACCTCCCCCAGGGTGAGGAGGAAATTTGGAGCTTAAATCCACCACGCTACTCCACTGCGGGTTGAGGATTGTAACGACCGCCATCTATTGACAGCGTCCGGGACCGACTGCTTAACGTCCTCTCCGAGGCACGGAGTCAGTGATAATGTATATAAACACTAATATAAAGACATAAATTATATAAATACCATTGGTACAATTTACTAAACTAGTGAAGTAAATCGTACCGATGACAGATTTCCACAAAAATAGATTTTTCTCTCTCTTACAACGTTGCGTGAGGGTGAAGATCATGTACATGATATCAAGTTTTGTTATGCTTAATAGAATAGTTTCGTTTCGTTTATGTTTTTATCGACTAGATATTTGAGCGTATCTATAAAAGTGGTACAATATAGTCGACTCTCCCCAATATAACAAAACTAATGGAATTCTTTTTATTTCAGTAATATAGTTAATCAAATGAACCGGACTACTAGGAAAATACAATTCCTATTATTTCGGTCAACCGAAACTACCAACCGGAATAAGTCATGGGAGTGAAAGTAATAAAATATAATAATAATAATGACGTATACATTAAAACAACGTCTAGGCCCCAAACTAAGCATTAGCTTGTATTTTGGGTACCAAGCGAAGACACCACATACTTAGAACAACCAAGACCCGGTACCAGTATCAATATTCATCATATAAATACTGACCCGACCTGGGATTCGACCACGCGACCTCCAGCTTCGCAGGCAGGGTAGGTAACGACCTACTAAGATAAGCGGTCGTCAAATAGTTTCGTGCCTGAGGCGCAATTATTATTCAAAAGTAATACGGAATCTATAGTGACAGACTACTAAAATACCAAGAAATTCACAAAATGGTTAGCACAGGCACTCGTGGGCCGGTGAGAATATTTGAATTTCTTGCGCGCTATCGTGCATTCGAATTTGCACGCCATTTCTGTCTTGTCTTTTCACTGCATTTGAAACTTTGCAAGGTGCTTTCACCAAAAATTTGACCCACCGCAATAGAAAACGACCCATATAATTCCTAAAAAGAAAAACAGACCTCAACAAGAAAAATAAAAGGTAAGAAATTATAAACTGACCACAAAGTAAAATGTTTTGTACCACGAAAACACAACAAAGCCGCTAATTATGTTATATTTGGAAAAGTAAAACTAAAAAGTAAGTTACAAAAGATATGAAACACAAAGTATTAAAACTGCCATCCTGCAACTGTCACCTGATGAACCCTATCGAAAATACCAGACATTTCATAAAACAAAGAACAACGAAAAACACAGATCAATTTAAATAATAAAAAGACTTCATAAACATAAACTAAAAAGTTAAAAATAAAATTTTCACTTTAAAGAAAGGAGCATCAATAGGCGGCGTATAGTTAATGAAGTCGGTGCCGAGTCATTCACTTTAAATTGTGTTCTATATTTGTTATAGTTATAAATATATCATTGTTGTTATTGTTATTACCTGGTAAGTTAAGTACCCATTCATAGTGTCTGAGTTGGCACCGACTTCAATAAATATATGCCGCTTATTAATACTCCTTTCTTTAAAGTGACAATTTTAATTTAAAATTTTTAGTTTATATTTTTGAAGTCGATTTTTTTTGTAAAGTTTATTTTATTACTTATTATTATTATTACTACCGAAACTTATTCGTATTTATATCATCTACAAACGATATCATCGAAATATCGTTTTTAACATATAAGTACGAATTGACTAGAAGCCCTCTTCTGTGTTTACCGTCTAACCACTCATACTCTAGCTAGCTGGTGCAAGATGGCGAGATTCACTCCGCGATGTCCCCGCGCGCCAGCCTTCACTTCTGCGCAATTTCGTTTGACAGTTTTGAGTCTGTGACTCTAATAAAAGCAAACACTGAAATTAATTTTCTCTATGGCTTCTAATATTATATAGTAAGTGTGATTTGGAAGTTTTTCATTCACAACAAAGCAGACCGCCAAGCTTTTTGTAATTGCCTAGTACAAAAATATTTACAAGTAAAAACTTTTGAACTATTATCATTATAATCATAGACGTTCATACATAGTAAATAAAATTTAAAAAAAAACATACATTTCAAACATATTAAATATAGCTGAAGTATTTTAATTTCCCCAGTGGGCGGTCTCAATTCGCCGGCGTCGACTCATTATGAACGTCATTGTCTTCAGACAATATTTCCACAGACCCCGCTGAGACGACCACTTGCACCTTTATAAATGGAAAATGCATCCTTGCAAAAACACTGCGAGAAAAACGCTTTAATTGAACGCTCGGTCTAAATAAAAGGCGCAAATAAAACAAGTACTGTTTCACATTTATTATTTTTTGACGTTAAAAATGGAAAACGCGTTACATAATATTTGTACAATACAAACTGTGGATTATATCACCAATTTGCTGTTAAAAGAACCTGAAAATTTGAAAACAGGAAAGTATAATATAAAAAAAATTAAAGATTCCGAACATTACTAACACTGTTTTTTATTAAGATAAAACTGTTGATTTCTAATCAGGACGATATGTCGAGCTATTATAAGTAAAACAAACCCACATTATACATACCATTCCAATTATTCATATTTATTTCAAGTATATATTATTAAAAATATTTGTATTATTATTTTAATCTATTTTTTTTTTTCAAAATTATGACGACTGCTCAGCCTAGTGGGTAGCAACCCTGGCTACGAAGCTGGAGGTCCCGGGTTCGAATTCTAGTTCGGGTCTTCATATGATGAATATCGGGTATTCATATGATGTATTCATATGATGAATATTGAAACTGGTACCGGGTCTTGGTTGTTATATGTATGTCGTGTCTTCGCTTGGTACTTGAAACACAAGCTAATGTTTAGTTTGGGGCCTAGACTTTGTTGTGACGTATACGTTATTATTATTTCTATCTGTTTCTCAATATTACCAATCTTAGTGTTATTAATTACTTTATATTACCACAAACTTATCATAACTTACACTCACTTAATTCACTTAACCTATTAAAATCACTTTAAAACTAAAACTAGCTGTCTCCCGCTGTTTCACCTATTTGAACTACAAAATTTAAGTAACAAGAGTTCTAAGTTTCCACTCGTTCCTGAAAAAACATTAAATAAATCATTTTCCCTAGTCCCTATGTAACATAGCTTGACAAATTGTATCTTATATTAGACTCTGGGCTACAACTAATAAACTACAAAAAGTTTTATCGAAATCAGTTCAGTAGTTTTTGAGTTTATCGTATGGATACAAACAATCACACAAAGATTCCAAACATAGTTTTAAGTTCAGTATCATCTCAATAACCCAAGAAAAAATACTTTATTATTTTATATTGATTTTATTAATGTAGGTACTAGCTGCTGTACACAGTTTTGTCTGCGTGAACTATAGGATTTGCACCGTTTAGTTTTCGATTGCCACCCTATCCTGAAAAATCATTGTGAAAACTCATAAATAACAATTATTGTTCCAGAAAAATAACTTAAGTAATGAATTGACCTCGTTACGATTTCATTATATTTATAAATATCTCAATAAGTATTTTTATTCAATTTCATAAAGCCTATAACTATGATGATAATTTTTAAAGCGATTAATTTTCTATGAACGCAGGTTTACACTGTTCAGAACATCGACCTTTACTTCGTTGTTATAGTATAAATTATTTCAATAACTCGTCAACCGTCTAGGGCCCCTAAGGCATAAAGTTATCTAGTTATCTGAGGTCTCAAAAGAAACTTTTTTCAACGTATTACGTGAAATTTCTAAATGGAACGTTTCTATAAACGATTTCTATAATTTCCCTAGGGTATTGTAGCAGGCGAATAAGTCAGCAGTTTGATGCGCCATGTCTCATTAAAACAGTCATTGTCTACAAACATTAGCACCATCTCTCAACGTTTGATATTGTCTCTCTTAACCTTATTTCAAATCATTCGTAGTCTATCTACAACTATCTACAACTTTTTTTTATTGTTCTGAATAACGGTCCATAGTGAAAGTTGTGGAAAAAGGACGAATGGACTTTCTGCAAAATATAACATGATAAAAAAAATGTATTTATATAATATTATATTTTAGGGCAAACTCACTGACGCAGGAGAACACTGCAAACGCTGCGCATGTACCAAATTAGTTCCTATAATTTTAGTAATAAAAGCTCATATAAGAAACATGGACTTCGAATCTATGGTAGTTGAAGTTATTACAATAAAAAAAAAATTATAATATAAGAATAGGTATTTTCATTCAAAAGAAAAAAATATGTAATTTTTGGAGGCGTAAATAAAATAGTCTCTACTATATGCAGCGGTTGATAGCCATACAAACAAATTCAATATATAGAGCATGGTAGCTATAATTATTGGTATTGATCATCGATGTACTAATATAACTAGATGGGGTATCCGCGTTCTAAAGTGTCCGCACAGAAAGTCATCCAAAATTCAATAAGTCCTCCAACCGGCTTTTAGTCAATGTAATGGCTTAGCGCCGAATAAACGTGCATGATGTCGACTTGTGTCATGAAAATTTGTAAAACTACTCGTCAAAGACGCCAAAAAGAGCTGAATATCGTATTTTCGATAAGTAAACATTTAATTATAACATTAGTTTATGCTTGCGGACAATTATTCAAATGTTTTTTAATTTAATGTGAACATTATCACGATTTAATTCTCGTCCCATTCTCGTAAACAGTGTGACACGTCCAACCCGTAATAAGTATTCGTAAGGACTGACCCGACCCAGTGCGACTCACGCGCGTGACCGCGGCATGACTGATCCGAAGAAGTCTATTCTTAAACGTCTTATATTAGAATTCTTCTCAACGAATATATGTCATAAGCGTTATGAATGGAGCTCAATTTCCATGCTTCATGAAAGAAAAATAATTCCGTATAAAGAAGCAAATTCTAAAAGGTCTTATATTAGCATTTCATAATGCGAATATATGTCATAAGTGTTACGAATAGAGCACGATTTTCTTGATTCATGTAAAAAAAGGTATATATTATAAGGTAACAAAATGTAATACGCTACATTACGGCACAATACGGACGGTTTTTTTTTCGGTTTTGTTACACGGGCGACTTCACATCCTGTTAAAAATGGTAGATCAATGGTATTGATGTCAGCAGCTATCAATTTTTAACAATCTCATAATCTTTAAAAACTACATTTAAAATTAAAAAAAAAATACTAAGATTTTTTTTCATTTAAAGGTAGGTAGGTATATAATGGCAAAATATTACCGACACTTCCCTATTACTAATTTTGTGCTAGTATGTTCGGTGAAAAACAAATGATAACGAATTTTATGTTTATACTTATAGGAGTTTTATGGAAAGCGCAAGCACGATCAAACCTCTGAATATAAAAAGCGAAAATGTTTGACAACGTTAGCTAGGAAAGTAAGTAACAGTTGAGAATAGAAAACAAATAAATAAGGTGTCATTGATCCGAATTCATCAAGTCGTGGAATCGATTCCCTGTGCATTTTATTAAGCGAGACACGATACCTCGAAAAAAAAAATAGATCTTAGAATAAAAATTTAGAAAAAAGGAATACATTCTGTTATATCTATGATATTGGACTATTAGCTTTATTTTACATAGAAACTAACGTTGCAGTCATAAAAGTACGAATTGACTAAAAGCTCTAAAAGCCCTATTCTGCGTTTACCGTCTAACTACTCATACTCTAGCTAACTAGTGCACGATGGCGAGTTTTAGTCCGAGTTTTAGTGCGCAAGGTACTCGCACGCCCCGGTCTGCACCCCGTGAAATCCCCGCGTCGCCAGGCTTCAACCCTGCAAAATTGCGTAATGTCACTTCGATGCTGTGAATTGACATTTATGACTCTATTAAAACCAAACGCTGCTGTCAAATTAATTTTTCTCTTTGAGACAGTGCAGTGTTCCAGCAATTAAGGGAATTAGGGTGAAACAAGTGAAGTTCAAATAAATATCAAAGATCAAACTCACTGCTGAAGTTTAAGTAACAAGATTGTCCCATTCGGAAAAACCTATATTGGCTATCGGAGAAACCTATAATGGTTTTTGATTAGTCAAATGCATGTGAATGAACTTTTTTTTTTAAATAAATTATTATTTCATTCATTCATTCATTCATTTACGTAGTTATCGGCATTAATGATATCTAGCATCTGCATAATTCTAACATTTGAATTTAATACACAAGAGTAATTTTTTTACCACTTTATGCTAGGTAAAATTCTAATACTAAACAATTTTTTTCCGGCTTAATTATCGATAGTGTGGTTAGTAAGTCAGTTATGAATACTATTCAATCGTCTGACGTACGCGCATCTCCACGGTAATACAATAACTTTCTGACGCCATATCTCAGTATTATAGTACTGATACTAAAAGAAAAACACGTATGTTATTGTTTTCACCGACGACGATTGTACCTAATATCAGAACTTGGAACGAGGCAAAAAAATCAGTCTCTATAAACTATAAAAAATTCAACATTCCGTTGTCCACTACCTTGCCTTGGTTTGTAAGGTGCATACATAAATATTATTGCTTTTTGTCAAGCTTCTGTAAAACGATTAAACAAAACTTATTATGGCTACTTACGCCATCGGTTTTGCAAATTGAAGCCTAGTGTTAAAGTATCAAACACTTTTTCTGAGGAAACATTTCACGAAATACTTAAATTATTTAATGACATGTTACTGTACCCAGCCGTAAGTTATGCACACGAGTTCTAGAAAGCGGCTAAGTAAAAAGAAGTTTAAAAATAAAACCATAGGTATTCTTATCGTTTTTTTATTTAATTACAAAACTACATTGTTTGACGTTATTATAATTAAATAAAAAATTACAAGATTACTTATAATTTTATTTTTAAACTTGTTTTTACTTTGCCGCTTTTTAGAACTCGTGTGCATTACTTACGGCCGGGTACTGTATAATTTTATAACTTTCTGGTTATGAAACCAACTGTCACTGCAAAATTTTCACCTTATTTTTTTGGAAATCACTAATTTTCGTAAGAGATAATTAACTAAGGAATACGTAGTTCCCGTGAGTGCACTCTCAAAAGGACTTAGAACGAAAAACTCTGACGCAATTTATGATGGTAGTTAGGCCAGCAAAGCTTTGCCGGATATGCCAGGTAATGGCCAAGGCAATATCCGGCACGACCTCACTGTCGTATTAATGTCGGTTTATAACATTCGTCTACTTTATTACTATTTACTTATTCTGGTCCGAGGCCTACTTTCATCAAGAACATATATTTTACGTTGCCATAAATGTGAACAAAGAAAAATGAAATAAATAAATAATAAAATTTGTTTTCTTATAGACATTGGATAGTTTTTCACGACCTCTAATTTAAAAAAAAAAACTTTATATTCATATTTTCAAACCCAACTGACCGATTTTCGAGAGGGTCGTAATAAGATGTTGGCAACATGGGGTATATATATATATATATAAAAGTCGTGCTGAAAGTCTTTAGTAAAAAACTATGATATATTTTATTTTTATATTTTTGTTTTTCAAAATAGTCTATTCTAAACGTAATTTACTTTTACATTCTCTCAAAAACTTCTTAAACCACAAATAAAATTGGTTGTTTCTTTTTAGTCTTATTTTAATAATAATGGAGATTAAAGTTTAATTAATTAATTAAAGGTTATACAAGAGAGCAGAAATATCTGATGAAGTAATAGCAAGTTTATGCTGATTATCACATTGTAATGGGACAAATCCAGTTGTTTGATATTAGCCTCAGTTTTGGCGGTTTTTTGGGGTCTCCTCAATATTCCTTCATCCTCTATAATATCAAGCGTCCTTTATAAAGTTCTCTAAATCAATCAGTAACTATAACAAAGGTGTATAATCCCCAAAAGCTTCAGCTAAATTTTCATAAAATTAGCAATAGGACTATATAAATCATTGTATTAATATTACGCAGTGTTATAGTTTGCTTAATATAAATTAAATTTTATAAGTTTCAAAGATAACACATAAAATTGGATATATTTTGAACTAGATTTTATTTTGTAAGGACTGAACTAATTACTTTCAGAACTGCTAACGTATTTTATTATTACAGGCTGACCATGTCTTTTTTTTCCTAATTCTGGCGTATAAAGACATGATGTCTATATACGCCAGAATTAGGAAAAAAAAACGCAATTGCATTAATTTAAAATTAGTCACGATAGTATTCTTGTACAGTTCCTTTTCTTTGTTACATCTATACAATACATTACGATTAAATGAAATGAAACTACCTGAGTGACTGAGCGCACAGCCCAAATAGCTTGAAATTTTGCATAGAAGTTCTTAATACAAATATTTGTGTGTATGAACATGTCTATTTGTTCCGTGTCTGGGAGTAAAAATATCTATATATGTGTATATTATAAAGAATTTTTAAGTATGTATATCAGTTGTGTGGTATTCATGATACAAGCTTTGCTTAGTTTGGGACTAGATGACGCTGTGTGGCATGTCCGTGATATTGTTATTATTATTACTAATGTAGTTCGAAATAAAATTAACAGCTGACGAAGTGAAAATGGGTGTGTAAAAAGTTCCCTTGAGATATTTTAAGAAAGGTGCTGAATCAAGGCAAGTTTAAGCCGCTGGGTCTAGAAAATTAAAATTTTGGATAGACACTTGTTATATAAAGAAACATCATCTTTTGGGTGTTAAATAAAAGGTGTGAAATCAACATACAATCCAAAATGCTACGTCTAGAAACTTTGCATTTTGCATAGGAATCTTCATACAACATACATCTTCATTAAGAAAAATTTGTTCAAAATTACACCTCTAAAGAGCAGTAGTAGAGATGTGTTAAATTTCATAAGAAAACGTAAATAAAACGCGTAATAACTTGAACTTTTACACAAATAATCCAACAAACGAGTACTTTAACACCGTAGAGTAACGAAATTGACTTGAATTGAAAAGATAATTATGATATTATATGTAATTGATGTGATTACCTATTTTTATACAACAAAATAAATGTAATTACTGATTTATCTACCGAATTTGTTAGATCTCATACTTATTTTATATGAAAACTCGAAATCCGTAGAATAATACTTCACAGGAGCACTTACGTGTATCGTATATATATAATTTAATATCAAAATCGACGATCGCTTAGTCTAGTGGGCAGCGACCCTTCCTGCGAAGCTGGAGGTCCCGGGTTCGAATCCCAGGTCGGGTCAGTATTTATATGATGAATAATGGCACCGGGTCTTGGTTGTTATATGTATGTGGTGTCTTCGCTGGGTACCCAAAATACAAGCTAATGCTTAGTTTGGGACCTAGGCGTTGTTGTGATTGTTTGTGTTATTATTATTATTATTATTATTATTAAAATTGGATATACTATTACGAATACGACGTAATACTATTATAATATATATATGGATATACTATAATATATGGATATACTATTATAATACGATTATTAAAATTGGATATACTATTACGAATAAAATAAATACAATATACATCAATTTCTACTTCTATTCGTACAGTACAACATTCAGACTTGAATCATGATGGACAGGTTCTAATATCTCCCTCAGGTAAAGGAAGGTCTATCTTTGTTTTCCTCATCGAAAATATCTTACTTTCAAATTTTAGACCCCCGGAGTTTTCCCACTTGCTTTCATGTATTTGAATAATTGATGAAAAATAGAATAACTTGGAAATAATAAATAAAAATTTCACGTTCCAATATGAACAAGAGACGGTGATAAATAGATTTTATGTAATATATTTTTGAACGTATTAAGTTTTTGTTAAAGTTCATATATTTAAAACAAAAAATACACTCAATACGCTCTACGCCAACTACAGACTTCTCCTATCCCTATCGCATAGTGTTCAAATTTCCTAGATATTATTCCTTTTTCTAGGTATTATTCTTTAACAAATGAAGCTTACATCTGGAATATAGCGGACGTCAAGCAATAAACTAAAACAACAAGTGTCGTAAAACTGGAACAAACGCGTCCTTTTTTCCTGTTTTCATTCACATGCGCCTTTGTTTACTTTTGATTGTTCGAAAACGTAATAACAGATGTTAAAAACATAACGAGGGCCGAAATAAAGCAATTACGTGCAATTAGAGCTGCACGTCACGGAAACAATTCGTGAAATGTAGAAAATATAAACGACAAAGAAATTCAGAAAAATTACTCTGTAAATATCGTTGAGTGTTTACTAGTTCAAAATATAATTTTTAATTCGAGACTTGTATTTGCTTAAATCCTACTACTTGTCGCTTTATTTATCGATTACTTTTCATTGAGAAAATTTCCATGTCATTGTAAAAGCAACGCAATAAAGCAGGTACAGTCGTATTACCATATGTCACTTTGGTGATGTTTTGTTTTAAAATTAATAACATTTATGTAAAAAAAATGAACTCTCGAAAACCTACTAAATGAATAATGCAATATAATAATAATATCTGGGACATCCCACGCAGCGCCATCTAGGCCCAAAATAAGCATGTATTATGCTTGTCATATGTATGGGGTACTAGACAACTGATATATATATACATAAATATTCTTTTTTTATGATTTAAAAATATATATAGATGCTTTTACACCCAGCCACGGAACTCGTGACCCTCGGCTCCGCAGTTAGGATCTCTAAGCACTCGTCTAACCGGTCAGTCAAACAGTCAATCAGACATTGTCAGTTATAAGTAATTTCATCACGTCCTAATATTTCCTAACCCTCCTAACAATTTTATACTACTTTTCACATATTTTTAACCCCCGACGAAAAAAGAGGGGTGTTATAAGTTTGACGTGTGTGTGTATCTGTGTATCTGTCCGTGGCATCGTAGCTCCCAAACGGATGAACCGATTTGAATACGAATTTGTTTATATGAAAGGTGAATTAGTCGGGAGTGTTTTCAACTATATTTGATAAAAATCAGTTCAAGATGGCAAATGAAAGGACTTGACTAGTAAAATACATGACAAATTTCAAATCCAAGATGGCCGCCAGCACAAAATGGCGAATTACATTTTTTCACTACTCCATCAATATGGGTATCAAATTAAAGGATTTGACTAGTAGAAAAACTATCCACTATGACAAATTTAAAATCCAAGATGGCCGCCACCACAAAATCGCAAATCACATTTATTTCACAAATTCCTCCATATGGGTAGCAAATGAAAGGGCTTGACTAGTAGCATAATGTACACTATATTGAAAGGGAATGAGAAATATTAACTAACGAAATAAAAACTTGAAAATTATTTGTTTGTCTGATCTTGTATGAATTGGTTTAACTAAATAAAAGTTTAAAAATTTTGAAATAAAAATTAAATTAAAAATTTTAAAAACCCCCGACAGAAAAAAAACTAACCTTTAAAAAGTGTAAAATAATACAAGTTTATTAAAATAGCTAATAATTAGCGGTCCCAGACGCTTTTAAAGATCAAATAGACAATGAACAAACTTGTATTATTTTACACTTTTTAAAGGTTAGTGTTTTTTGTGTTGGGAGTTTTTTTAACAGTTCTTGCAATTTTCCGTCCTGTCTAGCCCTTTCTACCATTTATACTAAATTCTACAATTTAATTTTTTCCTACTGGTAGCTTTTCTCCGGTGCTTAACTTTCGGTATTTTTTTTACGTTCCTATTTCGTTACAGACCACGTACTTACTCAAAGATTATCGCAACGTCGGTCGTTCGTTAGACAACACTAACTTCAATTTGCACTTTTAAGAAACGATGGCGCGGCTCGTCACATATCGTGTGGAGGGAGAGACTGACAATTTAGGTCGCACCGGCTGCGAGGGTCCTGTGGCCTCCCTCCTATAACTATGGTCACTCCATGAATATTCGCCCGAAAAATCATTCAATTCTGAAAATTTCTAATGATTTAAAAAAGAAAGGCAATATACAACGAACGACTGATCGTTAACCCATCACCGATGGTCAAAATAAATGATAACTAGCCTTGACAAAGTTGACAGCCTAGTTAACACACGGCGGATGGGTTTATAAATTGAAGTAAGAGTAGGAGCTAAAGTTAACAAACACGTTCAGAATTTAAAAAAGTACCCACGTATATCAGGTAGCTACGAGTATATATATGTTCAAGCGAGCAAAGCTACGTACAAAAGTTGTATAAATTATGTAAACTAGATATGTATGCAAAGCAGGTGCACCGATGTTATCGTGTTTAAGTGTCACGAATTTGGAGGGCAATTCTCAGTTATCACTAGAAACATTTAAAAAATTATTATGTCTATGAATTGTCCATAGTAGTTCCGTTGTGCGGTCTCTTATTTTGTACCAACCAAAGTAAAAAATCCTGAACGAATTACATTTAGAAAAAAATAAATTAGTTTTTACTGGATTACTGTAAGAGATATTAGGTCACCGAACCTTAGAATACGGAACCTGCGTCAGCTGCGCGCGACTCCCGGCGGATGCATTAATTTCACCCGAGGTCGCACACCTTGTAATTTTTTAGCATTAATGCCGCTAAGGTGAGAAATTGTCGCCGAGAAAATTCATATAAATCTCCAACCTCTGGCTCTAGCCTTTAGAATAATTCAGTCATGCTCATTTGCCGAATTTGAATTTAGCAGAAACGTTATTCCACGTTCCACTTGCACTATTACACTTGCTGCTTGTACCAGCGACCACATATTTATTTTCTAGAAATTAAGACATTTTGATATAATGTAAGTAATAATAGTATCAAAACATGTCACAGTAGTCAATATTCAGATCTGTTTTCTCTTTAAAATTTTCTCGTTTATCATTATTTAATTTGTAGGTATTTTTAGTTTTTTTAATTAGATTTTAATTTAGAGTGTATTATTTAATAAATTAATGTTTTTTTTAATTTTAAGTGTTAAAATTAAACAACAGGCGTACTCATTACATATTTCTAGAAATATTTTATGATTTAGTTACTTGTTTTCTTTCCATCGATTAATCAACGATTCTCAATAGTACTGACAACTCAAACAAACTTATACAATCCTTTAATGCTCCTTAAATTGCAGAACATACTTTTATTTCTTTAGTAACAAATCACTCAGGATATTTTTGTCCCGTCAAGGGATACGCGATATTTTTAGACAGATAGATGAAACAGGACATTATCGCTTAAACAATAAACCAGAACTTGTGAACAACCATTGTTATTAGTAAACAGCGGGACGTACCGTTAATGATATACTTATAAAGCAGACTAAGTAAAAACCATTGTTAAGTGAAAATGAAATCATTAAAAAAAAAACTATTTAACTGCTACCCCGAGGCGCAATTACGGCTTCAATAATTATATTGCGATCATAAAGTGCGCCGCGCCGAGTGGAGGTAACCATTCGGTCCCTTGTTATAAAGTTAATGAAGGAAGCGTAACTCTACTGAAACACAGTTGCGGTGAAACACTTTTTTATATTTTCTGCCAAAAGAAAAATATGAGCTGAAAACTTAATTTTGAAATAGTTTTAAGACACTATCTTCCATTGGTTATTAAAATTAATAATATATTATTTAATAAATTGATACGTAAAGTTTTAAGTGCGATTGAAGTAGAATGTCCTCGTTGTTATACATGTTCTTTATAATCATGCGATAAATATATGCGTATAAAACTGGTTGATTGTCAACGTTCAAATTATTAGGTATTTTGAAGTGTCACTATCTGACGGTAGTATTAGTACAACAGTGCAAAGGGTGGAAGTAAGAGCTGCCTAATATATCTCTCACAGATACATACTAAAAACCGGGGGAAGACTTCCTGGACCATGTGATTACGAAACGTAGTAAATGAGGTTCCATTTAAAGAAACTACTCAGTTTCTTTAAATAAAATTAATACTAATAATAATAATAACAGTAATAACAGCATCATAGTCATGTCATCAGAAACGTTTGTATATACATATATCTTCACTTCACTTCACTTCATCAGCCCATTTTTTACCCCACTGCAGGGGCTTAGGCCTCCCCCAGGGTGAGGAGGGGGCGCTTGGAGCTTAAATCCACCACGCTGCTCCACTGCGGGTTGGGGACTGTAACGACCGCCATCTATTGACAGCGTCCGGGACCGACTGCTTAACGTGCCCTCCGAAGCACGAAGTCAGTGATAGTTATGTACTTAAGTCAGAAAAACACATTGGTACACGCCCGGACTCGAACCATGGCCCTATTGGGCCTTACAAATTTGAGACAGGTTCGTTGCGCTTTGGGCTATCACGACACACATATATGCTGTGTTATAAAATTCCTTGCTTGAATGTTCGTAACGATCCAACTTAAAAACTATTTGACAGATTATAATGTTGTTTTTATTTAATGTTTTTATACAGTCAAACGTAACAACAGTCAGAGTTATGTTCAGTTATGTTCTACAGTTATAGGTCACTAAGAGGCGCTACAGTAGATATGACTTTTAGAATAGGCAGAAAGATAGCTTGCATCCTGAAAATGAACGTTTGCTACTTTTTACAGCAGAAATATGTCTGATTGTTAGCGTTTCATGACTAAACATTAAGCCAATTTCGATAAAATTTGGTACAGGGATAGCTCCAACCCTGAAAAAGGGCATAAGTCACTTTTTACAACAGAAAACGTGGCTGTATATTTCATTACCTTTGCAGGTCTGAACCATTAAACTGATCTTGATAAAAGGTAGAGAGATGGATTACGTCTCGAAAATAAAGTAGGCTACTTTTTACCGCGAAAAAAGATAAAGTAAAAGGGTATACCTATTTATACCTATTTTTGTGAATCGTCAGTAATCTTTATAACCACTGACGGCTTTTTATTTGCAATTGTCGTGATAAGTAACCCCCTCTTATCGATCCAAGTGGTTATAGTAGCAGTGGCCGTTAGTGGCATATTATATGATATGTAATCTTCATTAAGTACGAATGTTCGAGTTTTTTAGAAAGTTGAAGAATTTTCTAGGATGTTCGAATGTTTTGGATAACATTGGAACGTCCTAGTCAAACTCAAACGTATCATCATCATCATCATCAGCCCATTTTCACCCCACTGCAGGGGCTTAGGCCTCCCCCAGGGTGAGGAGGGGGGCGTACGTACTTAACTCAAACGTATAGTTCATTGGTTTACAGTACTTCCACAAAATAAGAACATAAAACAATACTCTACTATGCCGTACAGGTATCCATTGCAAGCGTCCGTCACATACATGCTGATAATATAGTGCCGGCCGAAGTGCTGTATCGTCACCTGGCCTCAGCACTCTCCGATATTAACTAAGAATTTATAGCGCTTCCGCAGGGGGCGACAGCGCTGCAATCCACTCCATATTTTACGGGCCCTGTTCCAGTACAATTGATATGAACATTTCTAGACCGACGTGAATGGCGTTCTCGATTCCTATTTCGAAAAGCCTTGTTTAACGATAAATAAATAAGCCCTGAATAACGTATTAGGGGCCGTCCAAAAAATACGCACGCACTTGAGGGGTGAGGAATTGTGACAAAAAGGAAGGGAATTCGATATAATCTTTGTGTCAAAACAACAAAATAGGCAATATTCAAACAAAGCTGATATTTAAAGATTGTGATTGATACATATATATCCTTACGTATAGATCGGTTGTCACCATCTATAGGCATGGGCCAAATTACATCCAAAGAAAAACAAAGAAAGGCTATGAAAAAGACTGTTAGGGCTATGGAGTTATCGGATTGTTAACCCCTCCAAAATTTGCCGAACATTGTCATAATATATCAATGTTTGTAACAAACACAAGAGTGATCGACCTAGCGTGACTAATATAGCTGCTCTAAAAAACGCGTCAATGTCACGAGAAGGATGCCATCCTAAAGGTTTGAATTTAGCATGATGTATTTATTTGACTGCTCTTTATGAGCATTGTCAAATGAGTGTAAAAAGTATACGGACAATTCAGCGCCAATTATTTCTCGTTGTAGCGTCTAGAAAGGTTTTTTTTTATTTTGTATCCTACAGAGAAGTATGAAGCGAAAGTAAGAAATAGATTAACTTCTAAGCCCTGTCACTGTGACATTTTGAGAGCTAATTTGCTGGAATTAGAAAAGTACTATTTTTTACCGAAGAAATAGGCAGCGTTTGAACAAATTTAGTTTGTCAAAGAGAGAAAATTGGAGTTTCTCACGACATGTTTAGTTTTATTGACAATCGAAAGCAAAAAAATGGGGCACGCTTATCATTCACTGTCATTGTTAACCCTCTGTCCTTTTAACGAAAATATGACGTTTCAGGACAAGTAACATTGGTGTAAGTTTCATATTCATGAAACACTTCTTTTAATAGTTCTTTTCTGGTCGTGATTATTACAAAACACGTAGTCTCGTATTAGTTACAAATTAAAAGTAACTGTCAGCGTTAATATTTTCTTTGTGAATTTTTAAAGCTGAGTTTATGAGTGTTTACATACAAGTAATTAAAGCTATGTTTTATTTTGATATTATGTTATATTATTATGAGATATATTTTAGTTTTACAATATAATATTTTTTAAAGTTATGTCAGGTTTGACTGACCGGTTGGCCGTGTGGTTAGAGACCCTAACTGAGGAGCCGATGGTCGCGGATTCGAGTCCCGCCCGGGACAAATATTTGTGTGCATGTCTGTTTGTTCCGTGTGCTATATAGATATATATATATATATATCTCTTACACCCAGTGTAAGAGTATATATGTATATATTATAAAAAAAGAGTATTTAAGTATGTATATCAGTGGTCTAGTACCCCACAATACAAGCATAATACTTGCTTATTATGGGACTAGAAGGGATGTCCCAGATATTATTATTAAATAGCGAAAGAAGTTGAAAAGAAATGTAAATAATAATTTTAAATTAGCTCTCTCTTTCACTCTCGCTCGAATAGCTGGACGGCGAGTATCGCTATGTGATAAGACCTGTTCGGTTCACTCATGATCCTTAAGCACCATCAAAGCTTTGCAGATGAACCAAGTTAGGCTAAGCCACACTTAATCTTCCGATTACCTGACACAACAATCTGATTATAAATATTTTTCATAAATTTATTGCAAAGCTAATATTTTACTCGAACTACCTATACTTAATCCTTATCAAATTTACTAAAAACACTGAAATTGGTACTACCACGGGATGGAGGTAACTTAATAGCTTTGCATACATTGCGTAGTTTTAACAGAGAGGGCCAGATAATTATTAACTCATGTAGCAATGAACAACACTCAGCTTTTATTGTTGCGGCAAGTGAGTTTTTAGCCTCTCTATACGCGACAAGGGTAAAGTGTTCGCGCTTTGGACATGCATTACGCCCTTATAGTCCTTTTCCGCTTTCACCATTGTTCTCATTCCTTTTCAAACTTTTACTCTCAGATAACTCCTGTTTCCGTCTTTCTGTTATAATATGTACCGATTCTTCTTCCCCTCCCTCACCCTAACCCTCCCACCTTCCACCCCTTCCATTTCACCAACTCATCTCTTCCCTCCATCAGTAGGCAGAGTTGTTATGCAGGACGACCGTCTAAAAATTATTTGTTCTTCCCTTGGGGAAAAAAATTTTCATGCAAGAAAGGTACCTTATGTCTTTTTGTGTACACCTAACAACGTGTATGCAAAATTTTATGATGATCGATTGAGTAGTTAAGGCGTGATAGCGTGACAAACAAACAAACTGGCTTTCGCATTTACAATATTAGTTACACTCTAAAAAAACTTTGTATCTAACAATACTGTGATAGTTTTAATTAATAGAATTTATTCCATACGAGCCTTACAAGACATTAGTTAAATCACCTAAAATGTTTATTGATCGTTGAAATAACAATGACCATAGTTGTTTGATTCATTTGAGGCCAAATAAGTGAAAATCCCACTTATTTGGCTCACATTTTTTAGAATGCAGATTGTGGGTAGGTATTGGTTATATTATATAGGTTATTAAACCAGGTACGACGACGGTTATAAAAATATATAAATTCGGTCGGGCGCAACATGTGTTCACTGTGTAGATCTTTGAAATTAAATTCCTTTACCCCTCACGCGTCTACCGTCGTGCGTCATATATTATGCGGTTGCTTTGAGTCGCCCGTATCATCGTATACCAAAGACGTTTGACAAGGAGTAACAGATATTTAAAATGTGTTTGATTTTTCCTGGTGGAGTATAAAAACCTCACAGACTGAAGATTTCCAGACCAGTGTACATTATACAATGCAATAAAATAAGGAAAGACGTAAATATTGAATAGGTGTCATCAATCAAAACGTCTGCAGATCATCAGCTGTAGGCCTTGCATTACATACATACTTTACTTGACACTATTTTTCCAGAGGGGCAGACAGTCTATTTAAGTTAGAAGTGAATTAAGAATAATATTTCTTTTTCATTCAAAAAAGGAAATAAATTAAATTCTGCATTTACACATGTTGTAAAGAAGTAAAGTTTATTCAAATCCGAAATTATTTTATTTGTCCACTCACCAATAAGCAAGCAGCACATGTATGCTTAAACAGATGATTGTTTTATTGTCATACATGATCTGTAACTTCGACACAAAAGAGAAAATTTCCTTTAAACCGCCCAAAACAAGTAAACAAAGGCACCAGTTAAATTTACATTGCATGTAGATAAAGCAGGTCGAAAGTGATACGGCCAACTCAGCCGTACTGGCCGTACACAAACTTCTACGGACAGACGAACAAGGAAAGTCAATCCAAACTCGAAGTTTTTAGACAGGTTTAATGTGTATTAAGTTTTCTTTTCCTTATTTATTTCGTACTTCGATTATTATCACGCTCGGATTCATAAATAACTTCGATAGGGGAATAAAAAAAATATAGACCGTGTGAATAAAATATAATCGATTTTCGAGAAAAATCTTTTGAATCCCAATTTAGTTTTTTGTTGTAAGCACCAGGTTTTCAAGGCTGTACTGTTAGAGTAAGAGCCTATTCAAAACTCAAGCTATTTGCTTGCGTACACGAAAACATATTATTAAACTGTATTAAACTTATTGAATGTTCAACAATACTACATATTGCCTAGTACATATAGTCGTATTGTCACTACACAAACACTACAGAACGTCTCCTCATCTTGAGGGGAGGTCTAAGCCCCTGCAGTGGAGTATACTAAGGACTGATGGAAAGACTACAGAACACACGCGGCTGAAAATAAACTTACAGAGATCAAAGCATTGAATAAACTCAAAATTATCGAATATGCGATGGCGAAAGGTTCTTTCATAAGTGTCAGTAATGTCAGTTAGGTCGTGTGTATAGTATAGTAGCGACGGTGCACACAATACAGTTTCAGAGCTTTTTGGTCACGTGTTCATTTGATATTGCCAAAAATTCTTTGTTTCAAAGATAACCTCTATCTATATATCATACAAGAAGTGTACCTTCAATTTGTTAAACCAAGTGAGTACAGGAAATATATAATAAATTAATGAATACCCGTTAATTTCGTTATTGAAGCCTTCGTAATGGAAGCGTGCGTGTCATGTTTACGTGAGGAAGTTGCGAAAAAAAAAGATAAGTTTTCTTGTAATCCTCGGAGGGATCGAAGATATTAACGAAATACTCCCACATCACCTAATTATTTACGTGGATAGACTTTTGTTATCTTGTTACGAAGTAAGAAACTTCATGAGATTAATAACCCTATAGTGGCAAATATAATTTATTTTGCCATTTCTCGTGTAACAAATATAGTTTCACATTTATTTCAAATCTTTCTCTTATTTATTGTGAATAACGTATTTTCATATAAGGTCTTAACCTATGAAGTTGCCGTTTTGTATGAAATAAGTTAAAGATTTTTTTTTCAAACATCTGATTTCTGTTATTCAAAGTAATCACCCATGCAATCGATGCATCTTTGTTAACGCAGTGGCAGTTTATTAATGCCCTTCTTGTAAAAATCAACTGGACGGGAGGCAACAAACTCTTCAAAAGCATTTTGTACGCTCTCTCGGGAATTGAATTTTTTTCCCATTAAAAAGTTGTCCAAATTTTGAAAAAAGTAATAGTCGGTAAGTGCAAGGTCTGGTGATATGGCGGATGAGAAAGAACTTTCAACCCCAACTCTAGCAGCTTGGAGCCTGTTTGTTTATGAGGTATGGGGTCGCGCGTTGTCGTGAAGGAGCAGCGGGGACGACCGATTGACCAAAGCTGGTCGCAGACGTGCAAGCTCCTCTATCATTTGTCTTCAGTTCTTCATAGTACACATCTGCAGTAATGCTCATGCCATTTTGTAAAAAGCTGTGATGAATCACACCACCAAACAGTGACCATCACCTTTTTAAGGGTTATTTTTCGTTTAACACTTGCTTTGGTGCTGAACCAGGATCTAACCAACTTGCTGAGCGCTTTCGATTGTGGAACAGAATCCATTTTTCATCACAGGTAACAATCCATTTCAAAATTCCTTCATTTCTGGGCCTGTTAAGCAACGCGAAGCAGGTCTCGACGCGTACGTTGCGCTGGCGATCGTTAAATTCGTGGAGTACCTATCTATCAAGCTTTTTTACTGTGCCAATTTGTCGCAAATGGTCCGGTATTGTTTTGATGCTAACACCAAAACTTGATGCTAGTTTAGCTGTAGTTTGAGTATCATCAGCTTTCACAATCGCCTTCAATTCATCATTGTTGATCAAAGTGTCTGGACGACCACGAGGTACGTTATTCAAGTCATAATTTCCAGAACGGAAGTAGGTAAACCAGTAACGAGTTTGTTAAGTTCTCTCCGTAAACGTTGTTGATGTTACGTGCCGTTTGCATAATTGCACAAATTTTAAAGTGTCCATTGTGACGAAAAATCTTCAAATGTAATGAAAACACAACGCTAATCAATAAACAAAAGACCAACTTTGTAAAAAGAAAGTCATGTTTTTAAAACAAAATTAATTTTAATTTAGAATCCACAGCCAATGAAATGGCCAGTATTGATGAACGGCAACTTCATAGGTTAAGACCTATTAAAATTTACGAATTCCGAATAATCGTTATTATCTCTGTAAAATAGGCTATTAATCTTGTTTATTGACCAGATCATATTTTTATGAATCGAGTATCCTGTTTACAAATGTTTTTGGAGCAAAGGCAGTTTTATATTTTATTGCATATACCAGGCATGGCGTAGGCAATATCAGGTGATATTACACCGCCGCGGGCTCATTCAATGTTATTTTCCACGACGTCGAGCGGCTCGTAGCTCAGTTTCCGAGCTGCATCATCTTTCCATTTACAACACTGTCAAGTGTCAATATCGCTGAAAAATATTAAAAACATAGATGCCTACATTATTCTAAGTGGCATTCGACTAATTCTAACTCGTATGAATACTTGGTAAGATAACCTTGGTAAAATATTTAAAACCTCTACCTACCCTTAATGGGAAAACGGCGTAAGTTTATACATCCATACATCCGTACATACATGGAAATAAAATTAAACTACTTGACGACCGCTTAGCCTAGTGGGCAGCGACCCTGCTTGCGAAGCTGGAGGTCCTGGGTTCGAATCCCAGGTCGGTTCAGTATTTATATGATTAATATTGATACTGGTACCGGGTCTTGGTTGTTATATGTATATGTTGTCTTCGCTTGGTACCCAAAATACAAGCTAATGCTTAGTTTGGGACCTAGGCGTTGTTGTGATTGTGAGTGTTATTATTATTATAGCTTGCAAGAACACAATAAGACAGATTTACAGGAAAAATAATTATTGTTAATTCATTAGTACGCTAATATACGTAATATAATTACACTGTTACGACCTCGCTTGTTCCATGTGTGAAAACAAAACCCCCAAGGCAGTATTCAATCGTTTATTTCTTCAACAATGCCTACAATACAATGAAACAAAAGCATTAAGTTTCACAAATAATTCATAAGTCAGACTTGATAACTTATTTTCATTTCCTTCTCATTCCTATTTATTTGACATTTGGAAGTTACATTTCCGCGATGAAACTAAGGAACAAATAACTGAAAAAATATTGCAAGTATATTCAAAAAACATTTCCTCCGCACATTTAAAATACCAAATTAGTTACCATAGCAATCAGAATTTGAAAATTATCGCTGTTTACGGTTGCAGCATACTTATGTTCAGGCACGGAAGTGAGCGGGCTTGCTATGGTCTTATTTATATTCTACCTATTTTCAGCTGATAATAAATAATATAAATACTAAATTTTTGTAAATATATGCAAACTAACTATAACTTTGGTGTTACGACAAACCATATGTAATGGTTTTTAAACACCACAAAATATTATAATATCATACTATGTGTTGTACAAATAAATTTAAAAAAAAAAAACTTTTAACACTGACTGGTGTATCAAACGTATTTTGCCTTTATATACTTAACGGGCGACCACTCGCGTTGACTACATTTTATTATCATATATATCGTAATTAAACTTAATAGGGTCAGGTGAGATTCATTTCTTATTGTGTTTAATCAAATTTATTACTTTCTTGTCCGTTCTCAGCTTATTATTTCAAAACTGAAAAGCCCGTAATAAATAGGCTCATATTAAGAAAAATCTTTTATTTTGAAATCGAAGACAAACACTTCTGTTTTATGTATTTGCGTAAATAAAAAGTAACCTAGATTAACTTTCCGGAAAGTCATCTATCTACCAATGAAAGTTTCATCAAAATCGATTCAGCCAATCCGGAGATTATCCCGCACAAACAGATAGAAAACGCGACAATAATTACCTATAGCCATCCTGAAAGTCCATTCTACATATTGGTGAAATAATTTTTTAACTCGGTTGAGTCGTTTCGAAGATCACCTTCTACATCTTAACTTACAAGCTTTACGTATTTATAATATTTAAATTATGGTTTAGTTGTATTGGTTTTATTATAAATTTAATCAGCTATCATTTGCTTTTTATGGAATCTTCTGACATAAAATTTTGTATGAGGAAATAATCGATATACAGAATGTGTACTTAACAATATGGTTCATGTGGACTAACCAGCGTCCTTTCCTGCATAATCTTGGTGATAATACTTGGTGATAATGGGTATTGTTAGAAGATTTGTTCCGAAAAATTAAAATGTTTTTATCAGTATGATTTAAGTGCTAGTGTTGATGGTAGCAGATCGACTTCCACGACGGTTCTTGATTCTCATCATCATCATTTCATCCATCGAACGTCCACTGCTATACATAGGCCTTCTTCCGAGATCATCACAACGAAAGGGGTTGGAGCCATCTGTACCGATGCAGACCCGTGACCTTTATCAGTTTATCAATCTACCTAATGGAGGCAGTCGCCACAATTTTAGAACCTTTCAACCAGAAGGCTTTATGTATGGGTTATGAGAGTGATGTGAACAGTCCATTGCCATTTCAAGTTGCTAATTCTGTAAGTCATGTCGGTTATTCCAGTTCGTCTGCGGATTTTTTCGTTACGAATACCATCACAAATAAAAACTTCGAACACAGCTCTTTCCATACTATGTTGAGCGACGCTGCGCTTGTTAACGAGGCCAACATTAAGGGGCGGTGTCTCATGACCGTACACCACCACTCGTAACACGCACTGTTCAACTTTGGTCTTCAATAATCTTCTTGGTTGGTCACATTAAAAATTACATAAATAGAGCTTAAATCAAAATTACCTAGTATTTAAAATTTATCTCCAATAAATATACGTTTGCATATATTTATTACCTCAATACTTTCCACGTTTCAGAAGTCAGCTCAAATTGTTTTAATAATAATCTGAATAAATCGAAATATACAAAAGAACATCCACTTCTTTAATTATTTTTTTTAAATGTGGCTGTTTTATTTTTCCAAAGTTTAGAAACACGCAGTTTGAAAACATTGTCGATAATATTTTTTGTTTTTCCTTCGATTGAAATTGTCTATTAAAGCAGTTACACTATTCATAATCAATTCACTTCACTTCACTTCATCAGCCCATTTTTTACCCCACTGTAGGGGCTTAAGCCTCCCCCAGGGTGAGAGGGCTTGGAGCTTAAATCCACCACGCTGCTCCACTGCGGGTTGGGGACTGTAACGACCGCCATCTATTGACAGCGTCCGGGACCGACTGCTTAACGTGCCCTCCGAAGCACGGAGTCAGTGATAGTTGCGTACTTAAGTCAGGACAACATATTGATTCGAACCATGGCCCTATAGGGCCATATAAATTTGAGACAGGTTCGTTGCGCTTTGGGCTATCACGACTTCCAATTAATAAATTGTAATATTTCATAACACTTGGTGAACTGAGGCACATAAAAACTTGACTAGATTTTTGATTCAGCGTTCAACTCAAAATTATGACGAAAGACGCTATGTATAGGTTCTATGCAGCTCCCTGATTCTATGTTATATACAGACCATGTGTTGTTATAGATACGTACTTATTTACGAAGATGGCTCTTATATGAAGCAGAGCTATAAAAATTTTATGCCCCTGTGGACGCACGAGCCTGTCCACGTAATCAAATAAACTCGGCTATATGTACCTATAGATATATATATGTACCTACAAGTTTCAAAATTGAATGCAACCATATTCTATGGCTTTAGATAGCAAATAAATTTAAATATCTAACGTGAAAGGCCATAAAAAACTTTTTTTTAAACGTTTTTTGTATTCATTCTGTCATCACTTGCTGCCTTTCATTTGCTACGATGGAGCTCAAGCGAGAACATTTTCGTGGTATGTTTATGATTTTAAATCAGCTATGTTTGAAATATTAAACTATGAACATTTCAAATCAGATTTTGCAGCTTTACGGACAATGATTTTTAGATGGTTAAACGAATGTAAAATGAGTAGAACTAGCTTTGTTGATGCGAAAGAAGTTGGTGCCCGCCAACAGCAATCACTACAGGAATTTTTCTGGCAATGAAACATAGTTATATTTGGTATGATCCGGAAAGCATAAATCAATCGTCGATATGCCAACAGAATTGCAAAGGCCTCGAAATATTGGGGAAAAAATATAATGGGCAGTTTTTTTTTTCAGAGAGTGGTCTGCTCGCGATATCAATGCTGAGAAAATTATAGACAAGTTAACTCAGTCAGATCATTATCTAAGTTTTCAAAGCTGTGCAAGAGAAACAATCAAAGATCGGGCTTAAGAGAATCTGCCGCACTACGAAAACGCGTCTTCACACACTTTCCTCAGAACAAAGGCGTTTTGTTCAGGGTTCCAACAGAATTGATATCTGGTATTGGAACCCTGCTTCATCTGCAGTATACAATATAGTAGAAGAAAAATTTTTTCAAGTGCCGAAAAGCGTTGATTACTTACGAATCCGCCATTTTTGACTTGTTGGAAGAAGCCTGGAATATTTTTTTAGAGCTGGTTTAGGCGGATGGAAAAATATATAGTGTACGATGGAGAATATTTTGATAAAATTATAATATCAATCATATAAATATATCATTTACTTTTCGTGTGTTTCAAAACTTATATAGTGACCCACGAAACCGGATTAGTTAATCCATGCCAAGTATTCTCGGTTGAATCGTTTGTATATTTCCCATTTTAAATTTTGATCGTTCTAGCAATATTCTTTTCAGAGAATGTGCAAATACAAACAGAGCGGGCGGCGAGTATACATCTATCTTAAACATACTGAGTCGCACTTCATGAACACATCAATGGTGACCTAAGCGCCCACGCACGTACTCACGCAATTGATGTGTTTGATCATTAAGCATGTAGTGTGATTTGTAATTATTTTTTGTCATTCATCATAATTTACATAGTATTTTTTAATTTGTAAATACTTTTAGTTTTACTTTTTATATAATCCAAAAAATTTTTTTCGTATCTTGAAGTTATTGTACCATATTTTAATTTATGACTAATGTATGCGGACGTCGGACGAAAAGGTACGGATACGATAGCCGATACGTATACGTTACTAAATACGGTAGCGGTACGATAGATAGTTGATCAGACACGCAGGACTATCGTCCGACTCATGCGTTAGATTTGTGATTTAATCTGTACGTGTGGTTTTAAAATTCGGGTCAGACAACCATATCAGATAATCGAATCCGTTCATAGGATTTCTCCAGCTGGCATAAACTCGAATGAAAAAATATATTTATGACTTGGAACTGAGAAACACAGTAGTCTCCACGTTGTCCCAATGAAATTCATTTTAAAATTGCACATTACTTATATATGAAGTAAATAGCTTGTAGCCATGGTTCCGTCAGCATGACGTATCATATCGCTTTGCGCCCATAACGTCTATACATATGCTATACATATAGCATACGTTTAGACCACGCTTTAACAGGGAGTAGCATTCGCCAAGGCTATGTAGTGACACTACATAACTACGTCACTAGTGAGCCGTCCGTTGGAAGCACGTCAGAAGCCATTAAATTGTCAATTTCGAACGAGCCAATGAAAACTAGCCGACCTCTCTCCACAACCCGCTACTTTTTGGCGATTTTGGCGATTCGTTTTCGTACTGACGTTTATTAAAGCGTGGTCTAAAGGTTGACTTGTCTGTGCGTACAACCAAACGCTGCTGTCAAATTTATTTACTCTATGTTATAATATACCAACTATTTTCAAAATTGAAATAAAATTTGATTCATGTCGCTTTCATCTAAAACTAAAGTCAATCATCATTTTTAATTGATAGTCATAGTTTGAGAAAGTTTCTTCATATTAAGCTCAATTTTAAGAAAAGAGCACACAAGAGCACTATAATAAAAGATTCTGTAATAATACATGGATATAACAAACATCGACCCACAAACTTCATTGTGATGGGAAGAATGCCAAAGCGATCCCATTTTTGTAATGCTTATTCCCTTATACACAACAGCCGTTTACCGAAGCTACGGCGTGAAAGGATCGACACTAAGCATCGCAATCGCACCAAACAAAATTGCAACATATTACAAAACGTTGGACAAGAAATGGGTACAATGTATCTTCAATTCTATATTATCCGTTCGCCTTAGTTTTTCCTTGGGTAGTCTTGGATGTTCTTGATGTGTATGTTTTTTCATTGGTCATTAAGATTGTTATGTGCTTCTAATAAATGTCATCAACTGTTAGTAATTATAAAATTACTTTTTGACACAAACTCAACATACATCATAACACTTTATGCAGCATAATCAATAAAAACCGCAAGATCTATCGTGTTAAATGCGATTCACTTCTATCACCGTTACATTGTAATAAAATCTATTATATAGAAGCTGTATTTATTTCACTAATGGAGAAAATCTCTTTCCAAATAAAGAGGCGCAAACTTTTTTCTTCATTGTAACATAGCATTTTAAAGCTTTTGAACAAACCAATAATTTTTTCATGCTTTTATTAATTTGCATAACAAGGTCATAACAAGGTCAAGAAAGTATGAATAATCAACTTGTGGGTTACTCGTCATTATTTTTCTTGCCTCCATGTTGCAAAACCTATTCGAAAGTTTCATTCCTTTGACGTGATCATTACAAAAATATCGCGAGCAAAATATTATTAATATGCACCTATACGATCGTGATAAAATGTTTCAACCGAACATGAGTTCTTCATCTTCATTAGCCCACTTTATTACCCCACTGCAAAGGCTTAGGCCTCCCCCGGGTTGAGGGAGGCTTGGAGCTTAAATCCACCACGCTGCTCTACTGCGGGTTGGGGATTGCAACGATCGCCAGCTACTGACAGTGTCCGGGGCCGACTTCTTAACGTGCTCTTCGAGGCACGGAGTCAGTGATTGTTATGTACTTAAGTCAGAAAAACTCAATGGTACACGCCCGGATTAGAACCATTGCCTATGGCCTTATAAATTTGAGACAGGTTCGTTGCGCTTTGGGCTATCATGACTCTGAACATGGAACATGAGTTATGCGGAACCAAAAATTAAATATGAAACTAGAAACCTCATTCCGATCGTATATGCGGGCAAGCCACCTCGTTGCGGATTGAAAAAGTATCGAGTTGTTACCTTCTTTTTTAAATGCATCAATAATTCAGAAGAATTTTCTCCGTATTATAAGTGGAAAAATATACACTACCGTATGCTCTTAATAGAGAAATGAAATCTGGATATTTTTTAAGCCCCTGCGAATGCGTACCAAAGCAAAAAAGCATACTATGGTTGTGTATCGATAAAAATAAATAATTGTACAACATTCGAACGGCATACGCATCCAAAACCGTTCATTCAAAACTGAGTGGATTCACTCACTTTTATCCATTTTTGATGGTTTGTGTTTGGTGACGAATGGCGAATCCAAAATTAAATTTGGAGTAAATTAATATCACAATAACTGTATCAGTGTTGTGTCTGTATACACCAATAATTATAAAATAAAATGTTAAGTAAATTTGAAGTGAAAAACATACCTAATTTGATTACTACGGTATTCATTATTATTATATTAATCAAATGTAAAAAAAATTGCAATGAAAATAGAATTGTTTGACACGAGAACAGTGAGCCGAGTCGCTTGTCCCAGTTTTAATTAATTAATGCCCGCGGAGTCCACAGGATGAGCTAAAAACAGACGCGGGCCAAAGAAAATTTCTACTCTTGGTGTAAAAGGATTATCTCGACTTTCTCCTTAAAGAACTCCGTAAGTTCATTTTGCGGGAGGTCCAGACTCGAGTTCAGTTAAGCGGGGAATTTTTATTCAAAACGCCCGGTGCCCACAGATTATGTCAAGACGCAATAATGAGTAATGCGAGACTTGTTTCAAATTGCACAGGCTGTATTTTTTTAGGTAATGATTCTCCTGTACTCAACTATAATTGACCGCTTCTGAAAGTTAATAGTTAAACGGAGTTTACTACCTTTGGAAAATAATTACTCAAACAAATAAAAAATAGACTCGTGGACTACGTCGAAAGTACGAATAAGTTTGAAAATTTTAATATCGAATGTTCGTTCTTCGCGCGATTCTTCAAAAATGACCCAAAATTCTATGAAAACGTGATTGAGAAATGCTTCACTCATGACTTGAAGAGGTTTATTTGTTCGCCAACCAGTCTGTAATTTATGTGGCATGTTATTTCAGAGAACGAAGTTATGTGAAAATAACTGACAACGACCTTAGGGCGGGGATGGCCCAAATGAAACAGCTTGTATTGCACCACAGTGTACAAATATACGGTTACTCATTTCATACTACCACCACAACATAAATGTTTATTTATAACTAGCATATTCTTAAAACTCCGCCTTTGTGGAATACAACAATCCAATAATTATGCTTTCTTATCTCTTTTCCGTTGCCCTACCACTTTTTGTGGAAAACTGAAAAATTATTTTTTATTTTTTAGTTTTATTTACGTAATTAATATATCAATTTATAGATAAAATTGCCGTGCTGGTATTTGCACTGAAAAATTTACTCAGCCAACTCAGTTCATTATAGAGTAAAAAAAAAATATTTTCTCTATGCTCCTATAGATCACGTCACATAATATGATAGTCATGTAAAAATACATACAGTCATCTTCAATATAAATACCATAACTTGGGAAGAAGACGCCATTAGGAACTAGATGATTTAAACTACTACAAAGGTGAGGATATGGAAATATGTCTTTATATGGACGACTAAGAAAAACGACATATTAGAAGATGACAACTTTAAATAGACGAAAACATGGACATAAGCGAAACAGGTTTGCACAAAATGAATTCCTTCAGCGTCAAAACAACGCATTTACAACGTTCGCAACGCTGGCTGCTGCGTACATGTTGGCGCTATCAGCTCAGTATCGCACTCATGAAAAAAAAATCTATTAATCTTCGAAGCGCGGCATATCCTACCCAACCGACCCGCCCGCACTGAATAATGAATTACGCCCCGTTCGAACAACACATATCTATTGTTCTGTTTTTAATATCGCGCGAGTGTTGAAATCGTGAAGTGAAATGGCGGCGGTTCATTACACACAGAGTCGCTGACGTACTAATACGTTCATATGTGCTCACTCGAAAAGATAGACTGATATCGTATTCATAAAGGAAGATTTATTCACATGTCTTTGTCCCAAATCCGTTATAAATAATTTCATAGGTTATAGACCAACGTACGTTTTATACTAAGTCGTCCTTTCATAATATCATAATATGATTGTGATATTTGCCAAAATAGACACGCTCAGGATTGTGAATTCCTAAATCTCGATTCTTTTAGTTGTCTAAAAATATCCCTCAAAAACAAAAATATGAAAACAAGGCTAAGTTTCTGTCTAAAAAGGTTGATCAATTGAAGTTGTGATATCTAGAATGTATTGGCAAGTTTTTTGGCCATGGAAA